>VWZO01013361.1:2053649-2134641 GCA_013396975.1 Bucco capensis | reverse complement strand
TTTTTTGCCACAGATGTAATAATCTGCTTTAGTCATATGTGGTTACACTCCTACACAGTGCCTTACAGTAAACATTTTGCTTATGGATCTTAAGGCAGACCCTGCCCAGGCCAGTCTAGCCCAGTGAGGCTACTTGTGCCTCTCCTGCTTAGCCTGCACAAATGGTAGGTCTGTGTATACAGGGCTCACCCGTGCTTGGTGTGAGCATCACTCCCCTCCCTAAGATAAGAAGATAAGTGTCCTTTGTGGGTAATTTTGTCTGTTTTTCCTAAACTTTCCACCACAGCTCCCATCTGGAAATGCCCTCTCTACTCTCCCCCAGACCTTCTTTAACCTGGCGAGCTTTCCCAAGATGCACACCAGCTCCTCAATAAGATTCTTGTGGCTTGTTGGAGTTTAGAACCAGCTTGAGACATTGCCTCCAAAAGGCATGGTGTCTTACCTTCATCTATGGGGTCAGAGATCATCAGGCAAATTCAGCAATAGAAGTTAACCCCAATAATTGGTGTCAGGGCAATGGTACAGGGTTTGCTTATGCTGGGGGTTTGGTCTGCTGGTGCAGCTGCCTTAGTCTGAAATTTTGGTGTAAGTATGGCCATTGTCATGGACTGTCTTTTTACTGTATGATTTGTAATATTGCCAGCTTTGATGTGTTGTTACAAGTGGAATAGTTGTTTAGCTGAATATCCCTAATCTAGGAGCTTGACTCATGATTCATTAAGACAGGAGGCTGGCAATTCTGCATAAATGCAGAGTGTGTTCTGGCCAGCCAAATGTCTGCAGTTGCTGTTAAACATGAGGCCAGCCATCATGGTTCCTCTAAGCTATATGTCAGCATAAAGATTGTCACAGCTGTTCTCTGACTCTTAAATCAAAGCTTTCCAGATATGACTCTTGTTACCAAATAGGGCTGTCAAGGAAAAGGAAATACTTGACTGGTGTTTGGTATTTACTCATAATACTTTGATATCTGAGTATAAATAGTTAATCCTGACAGTTATTTTATTTCTGCTACATATCAAATTGTTTTGCTAACTGCATACCATCATCCATGAACTAAATAGTCTTAAATAAAGGCAAGGATTTTAAAGGGTGGGCTGAGGGCTTCAGAAAGAAAGCATTAGCAGGAGCTTTTGCTGCCAAACAGTTCCATTGATAGCCTAACACAGCAGGTGTAAAAAAATTAGTAAAAAGGGAATCAAGATGTCTTGTGATCTGTAAGCTCCCTATCTCAGTAGCTCTGACTGTGATAAGAGACACATGACCTTTTGTCTTCATGTATTGGAAGTTTTTCAGCAGTAGCCGAAAAATGTACTTGATAGGTCTTGAACACCATTCAGCCTTCTGTAACTATAATTTTTAGCTTCACAGTGACAGTCTCTTATTTACAAACTTAAAAATATATCTTATAAATATAAGATATATTTTTAATTTTATAATAAAAATATAAGATAGAAGATATTTATAATTTTTTAATAAAAAAATTCCCTGGAAAGGAGACATTGCTTGGCTATTTCAGTGGTTACTCTTGATAATGTTGCAAAAAGTTTGTTGGTTTTATATTACTAAGTTTTCACATAGCACTCAGGCACAGTCTGAAAATCCCTTGTGGTCTCCTGTGGCCCCTGGTGCCANGGGTGGGCTGAGGGCTTCAGAAAGAAAGCATTAGCAGGAGCTTTTGCTGCCAAACAGTTCCATTGATAGCCTAACACAGCAGGTGTAAAAAAATTAGTAAAAAGGGAATCAAGATGTCTTGTGATCTGTAAGCTCCCTATCTCAGTAGCTCTGACTGTGATAAGAGACACATGACCTTGTATCTTCATGTATTGGAAGTTTTTCAGCAGTAGCTGAAAAATGTACTTGATAGATCTCGAACACCATTCAGCCTTCTGTAATTATAATTTTTAGCTTCACAGTGACAGTCTCTTATTTACAAACTTAAAAATATATCTTATAAATATAAGATATATTTTTAATTTTATAATAAAAATATAAGATAGAAGATATTTATAATTTTTTAATAAAAAAATTCCCTGGAAAGGAGACATTGCTTGGCTGTTTCAGTGGTTACTCTTGATAATGTTGCAAAAAGTTTGTTGGTTTTATATTACTAAGTTTTCACATAGCACTCCAGACAACTGCTAAGACATCAATTCATAAACTGTTAAAATTCAATTCCTGACCACAATTGTAGGGGAGTTTTATCTGGAGATGTTTCTTTTGTTTTTGTTGTCAATTTTCTATAGTAAACTGTTACTTGTATTTGATTGGTTAAGGTTGTTTGGCTGGCAGAGGTATTTTTATACAAGTCTTAGTAAATCTGGACTATTACTGCACATCCAGCCATTGCTAGGGCAGCTGGGGCTGGGCTTGGGTCATTTTAAGAACATTAAGCCAAAGTAAATGTCGTCTAGTTGCAGACTTTCCTCTGCTTGAGCAGTATTTAGTGGCATCATACTAGAAAAACATTGGCTTATTTTCAAGCTCAGATGTGCAGAAGTGTGTTCAGTGTCTATCCCAAGATGGTTCAGACAGTTACTGACACTGTATATATAGCAAGGAGCTCTTTGAGCACGCCACTGAGTAAATCAGGCTTCCAGCTTTTATTTAGTGACTTCCTCTCTGGTATAATTAGGTATCAAGGTCCTTTGCCTTTAACAAGACAAACTAGTAACTGTGATGCTGCAGATTCCAAGCTGCAGCCCTTGTCGCAGTCAATGTCTGACTTAATACCAGTCTAAGGGAGCACTGGTTTTGTTGCTTTCTGGTCTGTTGCAGGTAGCATGGGAAGTGATGCATAAGCAATGGTTTGTTATGAATGTGACTCTACAGATCTGAGTCAATGAAATATGCATGGTTAGAGCTCACTTCACTGCAGGTACTCTAGAGGAATTAATGAACTCATACTTTCTAGGTTACACAGATGTCCTCATACCCTGTATCTGTTCTTCATTGTAAGAAATAGAACTACTGCTGATGTGTAAAAAAAGGGAGACAGCAGAAACAGGCGGAGACATTGTTAGTGGGTTAGATTCTTATAGTTTTAGGAAATGCACTACACCTGATAAAACTGCAAAACAAAACATAGTCCCTGTAGGAATGGGGAAGGGAAGAATCTGTCTCTTCCCTCAAACTTCTTAGACTTGCAATTAGTGCTGTTTTGTGCTCCAAAGTCAGGGCAAGATGTAACAGGGGATATTGCAGTTCTAGAGGAGAAGTCAAGACTACGATAGGAAATAAATATATTTTCCTTTATGGCATTTTTTTAACCTATGTGTACATATACCATACCATGTACGTTTTGGTGTGGTGACAACTAAGTTGTTGATAGTTTCTTCAAGACCTGGAAAAGAACTGTATTCAGATCCGAGGGTTCAATTGCCAATTGCTGCTTATTCTTGCAAAAACTCTTATGACCTCAATTTGACGAACCACTTGAGCACTTGTTTTTACTCCATAGTCATGTGAAACAAAAGAGATTAGTCTTATACTTAACTGCTGGATTTTGGAATGTATTTGCTTGAAGAAAATTAAATGCATTTATCATTGCAAGTACTGTCAAGTTCTAATGGGCTGAAGTTCAGTCAAAAGAATAGCACTACTCATAAATAGTACGAAGAGGAAAGCAGGCATAGTAGCAAGAAGAATATTTAATACTTCCAAAGCACCTCTCACCCAATGAGTTCACAATACTGTGTGCATAAAAATGATCAGCATTTCAATACCTCTGTGACCTAAGCTGAATATCTTCTTTCTCAGACAGGGAAGTCACAGCACAAAGACTTTGAATGATTTATCTGCATGAATTGGTAGCATAGCTAAGAATCACATCTTGGCCTGACTCAGTCTGTCACGGTGTTATTGCTCATTCCAACTATTCAGTCATTTATACTACACAGAAGAGACAAACTCTGACATTCAGCTGGATAAAAATAATTTAAAAATGTAATTTCAGTACTGCTCCTACCATTCTCCAAATTCCTTTGTAAGAAGTTTGCCCTTTTCTCGCCCATGACACCAAACCTTGGATTTAAATTTTACTGCATTCATTCTGCTTTTCACTTGCAGCAAACTGTAAGTTTGGGCTGGCCAAGTCAGCCTGGCCATTGCTATAACAGCAGTGTGAATAGGCAAGGCTCTGGTGGAAAAATCATTCCCCTTTTACTGATGTATAATGCTAGTTGTGAAAGCTGTTACTGGCTTCTCATTCTGAGAGCTGTGCAGAAATGTTATGTTTAGGTGATGTGTACTCCATTGAAGCATGGGCAGAACCTTTTATTGTCAAACTCAGTAATGCTTCTCTCTCTCTCCCAGCCCCTGTGGGCTGAAGGTGCTGCCTCTTGTGTCTCCCCACTGTGAGTCATGAGAAGGGATTTATTTTTTTTTACAGTATTTTTAGTGTAGAATATTCTGCTAAGATGTAGTTTTGTTGTTATGTAGTAAACTGGAATGTCCAGATCCTGAAGAAAATGTGTAACTCAGAACCTCAACATTATGAGTTCTTTACAACAAAAACCTTTGTGTTTTGACCAAGAACTTTGCAAGTGTAGTAAAAAAAATAGCTGATGTTTTACTCTTGAAAGTTTGGATAGTGGACTTTTCTTCCTGTAGGCCTTCGAAGGTTGGCCATTCACTTCACTAGGGAAGGGGACAGAGTCCTTTACTTTAACAGCCTTTAATTGCTTTACAGTTGAAGATTTCTGTTGTATGGAGGCCAGATGTTTTGGTTAGTCCAGCTGTCTGTCACACAATGCCCACGTCCGTATCCTACTTCTAGTTTACATGCTTCATGTAACTTCTTAAATGCCATTACTTTGAGGGAAATGACCATAAAACAATGGCATTTGCTTCCTAGACCTGCTTCCCATACATCTGACCTATCTGCTTACTTAATGGAAATGAGCTTTTATTATTGCTAACAATTAAGAGACAATACAGTTGTGGGAAAGTGAGCTGCTTTTCTATTCCATATGGCACCTTAAGAGCCTCAATCTCAGGTAAATTTTACAGACCAGATTTTTATTATTGGTGATGATACTTGACCCCTTAGGATAAGAAGCCTGGAAGACATTGAGAAGCACTTATGGGTCATTAAAAAACATTTTCATAGTTTTAAAGTTCAAAGTTTGGGATTAGGGGAAGAGAGTTGTTAATGGAGTTCATAGAGAAAATATGTCAAGGTATGAGAGAGCCCATGATGGATCCTGAGTCTTTCTTTTTAAAAACTTTGACATGCTCTTACTCCATTACCTATTTTATGATGTGTTTCTCCTCCAGGATTTCAGCCTCACTCCATCATCTGGTTGTGCACACCTGCTTTTCTTTCTGCCCCTCCAGCACACTCTCTAGAGACACGGGTTGCACTTGCCATTCAGTATAAAACTCAGTGCAGTGGCATTTCTGAGCACTGTCATGGTCATGCTGTTTCTACTGCTGGTTACTTTATTACAAGAGACTTCTATGACTAGTACTTTCTTAAATTCAGTGTTTTATTGCAATTGAAATCATAATACAAAGTAATTCAGAAATGAATGCGTTGTTTCTGCAAATTTGGTCAGAATGTTTGTATTTCAGTGAAATAGAGAGCACAGCATAAAACCACTTCCTAAAGATGTGCAAAATGGAAGTAGTGCTTTCATTAAGCTCTCCTAGGCAGTAGCTGTAGTGCTGAAAGGACTGTACCATGTGGGGTTGCTTATTAAATAGTGGGTTTAGCTCCTTTGCAGTGGACAATGTTATGAGCAAAACATTAACTCTTAGTGTCTTCTCTCTAATGCATGGTATTAAGGAAAACACACAGTGCCTTTACTAGTTAGGCTGGTGTCTGTAGCAGCCTCAGGTATAAAGCAGCTGACAAAATGTTAGTTGATACAATAACAATAGTTTCCTGTGGACTACCAACTCCTCCCTAAGTATCAACATTCTTCCTTTAATGACACATGAGATTACTGACTGTAAGGACTTGTGCTATGCTTCATTTATGAGTGTTTGCATAAACTAACCCATCTTATTCTTTATTGGGATGTACCATGCTAAGATCTTAATTTAGGCTAGAGTTACTTCTTTTCTCATATTTTATGGAGCACATGGACTTGATTTTTAAATTTTTAATTCTAACACATCTTATTAAACGTGCAGGCATAGAGAAGCACCACCAGTCAAAGACATTATTATATGCATGGAGGGTTATCTTCTGCCTTTCTACCCTCATCATTCATTAATGATGCACAGAGGCTTGTCATTTGTCTTTTCAATTCTTTGACTTTATTTTATTGCTCATATTTTATGACACATGGAGAGCTCTGTAGCAAGCATTCATCATCAGCCTTACGTATCTATGGAAATATCATTTCAGTTAGGCCAGAAAAAGTACCTTTTGTTCTCTTTATATTTTGCTTATGAACTTAGTCTAACATCACTTTCTTATTGATGTTCCTTTCCATCATTAATTTTCTAAGAAAACTGGTAACACAGCTCTGCTGTATGCTGAAAAAGAAGCTAACCCGTACAGCCTCACCTTTATCTCATTTCATAGGTGCTCTTACACCTCTCTACACACCAGGTATATTCATTTGAACCACAGCTGTATCTCCAATTTCCCATTAGATGTGATTAAGATGCTGCTTAGTCTTTGTAAAACTGCCAGAGAGAAATCTCTCCAGCCAACTCTGTTGGGTGTGTGTCTTTGCAAGGCAAACTGTGGTCCACTGGGAACACTGAGGAGACTATTAAAGCAGTTCTGACTTCTCCATGTCACTTTGGCAAGCCCCCCAAGACACTCTGATCATAGAGTATTTGGAGTGTTTTGAGGTTTTTCAAGTTCAGTTTAAAGAGCTTAATCAAACTTTCTGATACAACTGGCACACATTAACATTTTTCAGCTGTAAACACACAAACCTAGGAATTTCTAATTGCCAGTAATTAAAGTATGTAGTTGGTTTTGAAATGCTTTCCTATTTTGAAGAAGTCTGAAGTGGTACAGCTCCCCAGTGATGTTCCCAAGGAGACAGAGGCCTGCCTGAGGCTGCCTTGCCTTCTCTCAAAAGGCAGTAGGGAAAAAACTGGGCTGTGTACTCTTCTTGCATAATCATTTGAGCTGGGGCTACTGTTGTGTGTGTTCATAGCAAAAAAAAAAAAAAAATTAGTTGGATGTTTCCTTTTAATGACAATATTAATTAGCTCACCATGCAAAGTAGCACTTACTGCCTGGTATGACATTTAAAAGGATCCTGGTGTGCATCATTTTTTTGCTGAAGTGGTTCAAGAGCTTGGAAACACATACTGTCCCACTAGAATGTGCTTGGCTTCCACTGCTTTATTAAACACTTATGAAGAAAAATGAACTAGAGCTAATCCTGAATTACTCTGAAAGGATCCAGAGACCTACCAGCTAGAGGCCAAGTTATATGCCATAGTTTTGAGCACAGAGGGAGGCAGTCTTTCTGTGATGCTTTCAGTGTTTTATCCAAATGCTGACTCTGGGAAAAGGGGGGAAGGTCTCCTGGGGAATATGATATACTAGGACTGTCTCGGCTTCCTCTGGAGCATCTGGGGCTAATGGCTGCTTAGAGGAACTTGATAGGAGGCATAGCCTAATCTAATATGGTAATTCCTAGATTTTAGTGATAGCTTGATGCTTGACAAAAGCCACTGCTGCTTTTCTCCTGCCATGTGCTCACACAAGATTCTTGCATAATCTCACTCGGAAACTAAGCAGAGCTGCTGAGCCAGGGCTTGGCAGTCCATTCTCTAGGGATGCACTTGCAAGTATTTTTGCTTCTGAGAGTGGTATTTCTGTTGGCCACATTGCAATTCAGTTTTCAAGTGCTTGTCTTTTATTATCTCTCACAGGGTTTCTTGATCTTCCTGTCTCTTCTACTCAGTTCAAAAATAGGGTAAGAGCAGCCTTTATTGTGGAATTCCAGCACTACTGTTTTCAGTTTTAGCTAGAGTGAGGAAGCCCAGAAGGAAAAATGCCTTTTTTTTTTTTTTTAAACTTTTTGAAGGAAGTTAACCACTTGGAGTCTGAAGTGGGTTCAGCAAGCAGAGGGATAGGGTGTTGTTTCTTACTCTGAAGATTCAAACTGAAAAAATTAGATATCTAATCTAAAGTTTCTGTGCTTACCCCAACATGAAATGAATTAAAAATATTTAATAGTTAGGCCATTAAAATGTATTCAATTGCAGTGCTAGCAGTCCAGTAACACAAGCAGGACCTTTTACAAGTTGGCCAGTCAGTAAGGCCAGGCTGGATGTGCCAAGGCCAGGCTGGATGTGCCAAGGCCAGGCTGGATGTGGCAAGGCCAGGNCCAGTCAGTAAGTGTGCACTCCTTTGGATTACTGTCATACATCTGCAGAGAATGGGTGAGACCATGAGAAAATGTTCAGCAGCAGGCATTATGGAGCCATTTGAATTTGATTCCTTATCTGCCATCTTTTAGATCTGCTTCTGCTCCAGGCCAAAGAATTAGGACAAAGCAGAAGTGCCACAGTTAATGTTTGTACCAGGAGTATGATTGCTTTCACTGTAAGTGTCATGTTTCCTGTGGATACATACTGTGCCAATGAAATAAGTAAACATATTAAAAACATACCTGACATCCTGACAAATGGAAGAAAGAGTAGTTTACTAAGGAAATTAGGTTTATAATTAAGTACTTGGAGAGAAAATGTGTTGGAGGATTAAATTAAAACTTAAATTCCAGTCACTTTGTTGTTCTCATAGATTCAGTCTGTGCTTTCCAGAGTGTCCATTTATTTCTTGCTATGCACAGACACCTATCAAGAGGAAAGATCATCCAACAAGAGTTGTAAAACAAGAAGCTTCAAAGCATTATTGCCTAGTAAGAAGAATCTTTGAGCAATTTCTATTGATTTTATTTAATTTTGCATTCTTCAAACAAGGGAGCATGGTGTTGGAGGTTTTTAGCAATGCAAGATGGGCTCTACTACTGGAGGACATACGTTCTGCAGTGCTTTGGGTCACTGTGATAAAATGACTCAGGTGTTAGCAATTCTGCTACTTCCTTTGGAAGACTGTTTCACAGCTGAATAAACATTGCTACAGGAGTTCTTCCTGCTGTGCTTTCATTCAGAGAAGTGGAAAGGATTGTGGTTCCCCTCATTCTGTAGGGCAGAGTCATACTCTTTATAGGAACCTTTACGGGATCTTTGGGAAACAATGTGAAGGTGTTTGGAGCAAAGGAGGAGAAAGTCTAAATGTGTGGGACAGGAAACGTGTACTGAGGCTTTATGTTTTTAAAAATAATCCATACAGTAGCAGAATGAAAGTAAAATGTCCATTCTAATGAAGGTAGCTGCAGAACAATCAGACACATGGCAATTATGGAAGGTGTTGTTTCTATTTTTACTTTTGGTTCCAGAAGGATCCTACTTGTAGGCAGAATGCATTGAGTGGCAACACTAAATACTCAGCATCCAGTCAAGCAAATTCCTTTTTTAACAATAAAATTTTGGAAGACCAGAACTCTAAATGTCCTGCTTAGAGCTTTTCTATGGCATTTTGTCAGATTGGCCCTCTGACACTTGGAAGGGCAGACCAGAGTTTCCCCCATCAGCCTCCCAGAAACCCATGGGGTAGTTTTACAGGGATTTACTCCGGAAGAGCCTGTGCATCTGCCCCAGCTCTGCACGGGCAGGTTCTTTCCTTCAGGGTTTTAAGCAAGTGTGTGAGAGTCTGAGCAAATTGCTAGAAATACAGGACTACATGGTCTTGGTAAAAGTTGCTTGCAGCCAGGATCCAGGGACTGTCTGCCCTGCTTCTCTTGTATCCCAGGGTAATGAAAAATTTTCCACTTAAATGTATTTTAATAAGCATAATTACACATACTTGCTATATGTAGTTTGTAATGCTGACTTCTCATCTCATGTTTGCAAAGCCACACATCAGAATGCTATTTTTAGACTGAGACACTGTCTTGAATTCATAGTGAGTATAAATATTTATAAGAATATGCAGCCCAAATAATTCAAGAATGTTAAATTCATCTAAATGCTTCCAACACATGAGAGACGTTAGCTGGCAAGTAAAAAAGGTGAAAGTTAATTTCTTCAGTCTCTTAAAACAGAATTTACTGAAGTTAGAGTTAATAAATGTTTTCCAGACTTGTATTTACTCAAAGATCATCTATACTAATGGCAGAAAAAGAGTAATTCTAAAGATTTGGCATTATAACCTATTTCGTGTCCTATGTGTTAACCAGTGCAAGACAGCTTTCCTTCTGCAGGCAGCAAGTGCTAATGAAGGCATCACAGATGTCTGAAGTGACACTAAGATCTATGCGAGTTTATTACAGCCAAGAGTGAGTGACTGTCAGACAGCTGTGCAGTACACATCACCTGCGACCATATGTAACAGGAAAACATTACTGCTTCCACTCTGGAGTAGGCACAGTTTGAAAATCCCTTGGGGTCTGCTGTGGCCCCTGGTGCGATAACTGTGCCGACAGCAGAGGGAGCATTAAATTCATTGCCCACGTAATGTGTAAAGTGTGGGGAGTGATACCCATGTTCCTATAATCCTTGTATGGGTAGGATGAGCTCATTAGCCTTCTGGCAGTCATCCTAGGAGAAGGACAACTCTGATTCCAAACCCGAGCAGATGGAGCTCGTTTAGCCCTGTAAGGCCTTCCAGCTAAGAGGTTAAACCTCCGTCCTAAGGACTTGGCTGCCAGCGTCCAAGCTTGCTAGGCCCTGGCAGATGAACCTTAGGACTAAAGGGTGGGTCCAGCTCTGCGCATGCTGTGTCTCTCCTAAAAAAAAACTCCGTAGCTCAGGCTTGAGGATGCTATCTGCTATCCTCTTTTTATCAGCGCGCTTGGAAAAGGCGTTGATGAGGAGCGTGGATGGAGCCCTCCCTGGAGCTTCATTTGCGAAGCCTAGCCACGACGACTCTGGAGGCATCTGAGCCAGGTTTTCTTCTGAAAAGCTTCCTTGCTGAAGTGTCGGGAGAAAGGAACCATGCTAAGTGTTATCAGACTTAAGTGTGCATGGGATTGTAACGCAAGGATTTAGAGTGAAATAAGGAAATTGCAATTTATTCTCCATGTTCCAAACTTAATATTAATCCAATACAAAGAAGACCTTTACTCCACTTACATCGACAGCAGAAGTACTTATGGGAGTCCCATACATGTGCTGTACATAGTGAAGGGAACACATTTGGAGGGCAGCTAGTGTTACCCCTGTTTTGCAAGCTCTCTTGTGACCTAAGTGTGCTGCATTAGTTACTGTGCTTCCTTTGCATACAGTGCGAGTTCCAAATACCACATCCCTGAGCTTTGAGAAGATCCAAGAGTGATGGCTGTTCATAACTGCCAAGTAGACCATGTTTTCTCAGGTGCTTGGTTTGCTCATTAGGAGCACACATCATGAAGAAAACTCTTATGCTACAGGTGTGTGAGCTCTTATGAGCAAGAAAGATTGAGAACTAACTGAAAATAAGGGTGTCAAAGTGAGCTAGCTAACTATATATCATTCACTTGCATTAAGCAGTGAAATACAGCCTCTGCAGTTGGTGTTCACAGCCCACAGATGAGTTAGGAAATATTAATGTCTATTAATATAAATACAGTCATGGCCTCCCCCGTACCACTGGCTCTAGAAGCTTGTGAAGTTTGTACAAAGAAAAACTGTGCTATATGCTTATTGTCTCATGTTCTCTAGACATGTACTCTTGACCACCAGAGACAGCCACAGTAGAGATTGATGGGACCTTTTTCTCTGAACTATCACAGCTTTTCTTATGTTCTTAAGCTAAAGGCACCCACTAAACTTACCTTTAGATCCAAGAAAGGATGTGAATACAAGGATTAGGAAAGAGGAAATGCCTCTTGGCATGAACTTGGGAATGTTTTTGTATGTGTCCCAGATAATTTCATTGGGAGTGACACCACTTTGGAGAGAGATTCAGTTTCTCAGACATAGCAGAAACCTACTGCGCTAGTGTTTTTAGATCAAGATAATTTTCTGTTGTACTGATCAGTAATTGGAAGCAGACCTGAAGTGATAGATATTCTCTACTATACTGGTTTGAGAGAAGTGTTCTGCATTAACTGGGCTTGCTTTACAGGGTCAGCCTTAGAGAAAGCACTATGAGAATTGCAGTCTGTAGAGCTTCCCTGTTACGCTGTGGTAGGGTGTTGTTGTACAGCCTTTGCATCCATCCCTCCTGCATTCACTAGCACAGGTCAGAGGAGCAATAAAAGAAATGAGCTCTTAGTTTTTGGGCATGCCAACAGCCAAGAAGGATTTTTTGTTCTAGGGAAACCTGAAGGGAAGTCCAACATTGCCCTGAGCAGTTGGGCAAAATTTAATGTTTGGATTTTGAGCTTCTCAAAGCAAAATGCCTTTCAGCACCCTATTAAGAAATGCAAACATTTAGAACCTCTAGCAATTCTCTTTGTGCTTGTCTAACCATGAACATAACATTCCTCTCTGTTCCCTCATTCTCATCCTCATTCTTACACTTTCTCAACTTCTCATTCAGACATGCAGAAGTCTTTTCAGGTATTCTGTGGTAAGAAATGTTCTGACTCTTGTTTTCTCCTGTATAAGCTTAGTGAAGTTAATGGACAGGGCCTTGTAGCATGGGCAAGACATGAATGAACCAAAGGTCTGGCTTACTGCTTGTAACTGGCTGTGAGAGAAAAGCAGGCAGGTGGACTCCAGGTATGCAGCAGAATGATGATCCCACTAGGTATTCTGCTGTTGGGTACTATCTGGAATGCAACATCAAAGAGGAAAAGGAACAGTCATCACAAACAGATGATTACAAAGGTGTTTTTTAACTGCCTAGCATAGCTCTTAGTAAATTAGGGAGAGATCCTTTTGTTTAATGCTTGGTGACACATGCACAAAACCCCCAGCACATCTGATTTTTAAGACTTCAAATGATGGCATGTGTTCCTCTGCCATCCAGAACATAAATAAATATTAAAATGCCTCTTTATCTAATACTGATTATGATCTCACTTCTGAGCAATATGTAGGAGATTAAAGCCTGATGCTTCTGTGTACAGCCTAAGGCACTCTCAACAGTGGGAGGATGGCAGTCCCCTTGTTCCTTGTACTGTTCCAAGTTCCATAAATGTGTCTGTCCCCACTGTCACCTGCTACCATGTAAAGATCAGTCTAGTTCTCTGCTTCAACTTTGCTAAATGCCTGTTCATATTAGCTCGAACAGTGATAATTTGTTATTGCAGACTGCTCTGGGATGTTTCTTTCTCCAGTAGCACCTTGTTTGGCAAATCTACATGTTGTTGCATGTGTCTGTGCAGTGCTTGTGAGGGTACAGCTAGATTTTTAACCTGGAACACTCTGTAGTTGTAGGCCGCTTCTGTTCTTAGTTCTATCTGATCATCAAGGCTAGCTTTCAGTCATCTCATGCAAATACCCCTGCTCTTTTGTTTGCATCAGGATAATTGTAGGCAGAATCCATCACTTAGCCCTGGATGTCTTCTTTTTATTATTATTGAAATGTAACAAAACATCTTTATTAGAGTTCTCTGTTAGTTGTAGAGTTTCATATAAACATTGCAACCATGTGAGTGTTTTGAGAACCATTATAAAGTCACTTAAGAAAACGACAGTTATTTACCAGGTAAGAGGTAGCAAGGCCACTTGCTGGAGCAAACCAAACACTTTTGAACTCACTTCTATCATAGGAAGCCTAGGGCAGCTGCATTCCTAGCAATGAGTTTTGGCTAGATGCATGAAACTGGACCACTGAACCTCAGAGGCATATAAAGGCTTTATGTTTCCAAGAGCACTCTGTTGTGGTGTCTGCTGTGCATCCTTAACAATGAGTGGAGAAGTAAATGTACTTAAAATTTCTGTACCTTCTTTTGCTACCCAGTTCTCTGGAGAAATAGAGCAATTCTCTTATAAGGGAACAAAGCACTGATTTTTAAACAAGTGAGACATTTGTAAACCAGACATAACCAAGAACCGAACTGCACAAATGACTTTAGTTCCTGCCTATCCCTATAGCTGCTGATAGGCTTCTGACTTAGAGCTACGCAGTCTTCTCAGACAGGCCCATCATTCCCTAAATGATATGCTGCATCAGGTCTCCCTAAGTAAATACATCTGCAGGGATATCCTCAGCTGGTGTAACTTAAAATGAGCTCCATTAAAGTCAAAGGGAATTGAAATCACTTGAGCTATTTAGATTTGGAGCAGCTGAAAATCTGATAATCTCTGTTTCAAATGGAGCTAAGGTTTTTTTCCTCATTCTGAAAGGCTGTTCTTACTTGGGAGGAGTCTTTATGAATGCTGGGCTGTGATTGAGTCTTTGTTGAAGGCATTATCTGCTAAAAAGTAAGTTTTACTCAATATGGATATTTTTTAGTATCAGTTTTCCTGTGTGTTTCCAAGATGACATAAGTAACAGATTTTTTCAGAGTGGTTTTATTCTCCTCATTCTTTTCTTCCATTAGAGAACAAAATAATTTGCAAACCTCTATTATAGAATTTAATTCCAAACAGAAACCTTCTCCATGTTCTGCTTCAAATATGTAGACAGTTCTGTTCAGTTGCTAATTAAAAAATATTTATTTATATTTGGGGATAATTAGCTCCAATATCATGTAGTGAAAAATGTTATGACAGCAAGCCTACCTGCCATATCCTCACTGGAGTCAGCAGTTCTGAACTAGTTCATGCTAGTTACAACTTAAAATGTGTAGGAAGCACAGGAATTAAATATCTAGACATCTTTCTTTAAATGGAATGGAATAAGCCTTATGGAGCAACATTATAGAACTAGTGTATAGTTAACAAGTAGTTTCAGACTACTGAGTAATAAACCGTGTTTGGGACTTAAGGAAACTTTGTAGCCATTTTGTCTCTCTCTCAGAAAGAAGTTGGGTTTGGTGGGTCATTTTTGTATGTATCTTACATCTTTCTCTTACCTAGCAGGTCCTAGACAAAGCTGAAATTATAGGGAAGAGGCTAGTAACTGCATGTTTCTGGGCTTAGGTGCTTTTGGAATGTCTTGGAGATAAACTGACCTGACCATTTGGCAATGTTAAACAACCCTTAGGAAGTAAAGCCAAACTTCTAATGTGGCAACTAGCTAATGTGCAGGGTTTTCTCATTAGGTTAATTGAATCTTTTGAGGTATAGAAGTTTGGTTAAGGATGCACTTATGATTGAGTCTGTGCTGCTGCTTATTATTATCATAATATATTGTAGTTCTGCCAGGAGACCCTGGAGGTACTGCAGATACTCTATCTGGGCTTCTCAACTTTTGAGAAGAAAACAAATGTGTGAGATAGAATATTTCCTAATGAAAGATGGTGTCTTAGGTATTTTGTTCCTGTTTAAAAATTGTATCTTTTAGTGGGGATTGATATAATCTCAACATAAAGAACTTCAGACTTTAGTGAAAGGAGCTGATTCTGAACTCATGTGTTTTGATTAGCAACCATTCCTCATTTCCTCGAAGCAGTTTATTTGGGTTACTTGTAATTATGCAGAGTATCAACACTAGGCTGCTTATGTGGGCAACAGAAAAGCTACTATGATGAAGGGATTTTTAAATTTGGGGGTTTTCACTGCTTCAAGCCTTGATGTAGACTCCTCTGCCTTCTAGCCTGTTGGGCTTTCAGGAGCCAGTTTGGCTTGTCAGGCTCAGGTCCCTGTTGAGAGAACATTGTAATAAATTGCTTCAGGATTTTGAGAAGCATAAATTTAACAACTGTGAAGGACTAAATTCTCAAAATGAAAAGGGCATTGCTAGGTGAGCAAACCAGAAAGTGCTCCTGACTGTTTTTCAGTTTTACTGTATACATGTAAGAGAAGACAGGCTCATTTGTGAGGCCAGTTTTACCTGAAACACTGTCAGTAACTATGTATCTGCAGTTGTGGGGCTGAAATGAGAGAGTCTTGAGAGGAGTACTGGCATTGGCTTGGAAATAATCTTGAAATTTGTTGTGTAACAACTACATTTGCAATTTAGAGCATATAAGTATTAATCTCTGCTAAACTTGGGGTGTGGATGTCTATGCAGGTGTAGAACATTGCCTGGTTGAACTGTGAATGAATTTGGCAGGATTTTCTATATGGTTTTATAGTGGATGCAGTGTGCATTAAGATGACTAGTGTGTGATGTACTGCTCATTCATTTACACTACCATTTCAAATGGGTTTGTTGAATCCAGATGTTAGGAACCTTGGTTGATGGAGACAGGGAGAATTTGGGAATTGGAGTTTTCCAAGTTGTGGAAGTTAGTAGTTGCAAATAGTTTTCTTAATTTGAAAACAAACAAAAAACCCCATCTTTTATTTTGGTCTTTTGAGGCAATAAAAGATCCAATCTTGTAGCGATTTGGTATTTCCCCTGTCCTCTGTGCTACCAGATCTTTCAAGGCTGAAGTGTACCTGGAAATATACAGAGCTTATTTGGGTCAACTGTTTCTCTACTGGAACAAATGTGGTATGCTCCACATGATCATTTTGCCACAGCCTGTGAAGCAAGTTCTGGCTTTTCACCAACTGCTGTTGCTGTTACAAGGTGACAGCATTTCTCCCCTGCAGTTCCATTTTGCACTTTGGGCTGGGAGGCATAAGGTGGTATTTCGTTGGGAAGGAATACCCTGGTGGGAAGTAGCTTTCAGGCAACATGTGACAAACGTCTGGCTAAATAAATTTCTGTATGCTTGCCAACATTGCAAAGCAATATAATGTACCACTGCAAAGCTGGGAAAGTGTTAAAAGTTTGTATTATCAACAGCAACAATAACAACAAAAACTGCAACGGAAATTAAATGGCACTTTTCCATGGCATGTGAACTGTGGAGGGGATAGAGGAATTGAGATGTCTTATGTTACTTGTATATTTTCAGTAATTGGCCAGTACAGCTACAACTCTGTTCTCTGAAAGTGCCTGATCGTTCTGGTTCAGGGTCTGTTATGGATACCCAAACCCCTGGCTCTGTTTAACATCAAATCCAATCTCTGTGATTTCAGCCTGTCCTGGAGTTTGTTATTTCAGCCATTAGACAATTCAAGTCACGTGTGGTTTTTTTCTGGTGTAAAACTAGTATGGGATAGAGGGATTTAGTTTATCTGCAGGATTTTTTATTGACTTTAAAGACAGGCAATCTTTAAATATTTTACTACAACACAGAGGAAAATATTTACTAAAAGATTGTAATAGAAGTCAGAACTTAAAGGGCTCTGTAACTGAAAGTGGTTTTGTTACTTACAGCAGTCAATGCAACTTTTGTGCCAGTTTCAAAAAACTATTAAAACAGATATGAAGGTATTTGAAACTTTAAGTACTTTACGGTACAAACTGGGCAGCTCAAAAAGGATGCTGTAGAGCATGAAAAAACACTACAAAGTATAATGCATGCCATGGGAACAAGTGCTTAGAAGCCTAGGCTGAAAGACACTGTATAGCCACAGAGTTGTTTCAGTAAATATTTATGATCTGAAGTTGTTTTCTGTTTGGGTATTTTCCTGAGACCTTCAGAGAACATTTCTGTATATTCATTTTTTCTTTAAAAACAAAAAGCCTTTGTGTTTATTTGTGCTTTGTTTAAAAGGGAAAAATAAAAGCAAAATAAAACGTATTTGAAATGCTGTAAAGCAGCAGTTTCTCCTTTGCTCTTGTCATGATGCTTGGTTTCTGTTCCATAAGCTTCTTGACAACAACTGCAGTCAGGTAAGTGCTGAATGAGAGGAGAAAATAGTGCTAGGGCTTTGGCATCTGACTTACAGTTTCCTACTGGTGTGGCATAGAAAATCTATGGCTTGGCAGGTCTGTATAGTGTTATTTAACACATCGTAAATGCTCCAAATTGCCCTTCCTAAGGTCAGATATCTGCAGTCAACTGCAGGGTGATATTTTATAAACATTCTGAAAGAATGAGCATGAAAAAGAAAGGCTGGGTTTGAAAGTGCTTAGTAGCCCCAATTAGTTGTAACTCCTGACAGTGGTGATGCAGGATTGCTTTGGGGGCTGGATTAACTCTGGGAAGAGCAAAATCCCAGACATAGCTGTAGTGAGTCTCCTGCTGTGGATGAGACAGGAAAATGAGCCACTTCTTGGATAACTCCAAGAACTGAAACATAAGAAATGGATGAGACTTTAATGGTAGAAAGTGCAAGGTATTGTACTTTGTCCTGGAGTGATTAAAATTTAAGAGTGTACGTCATGTTCCCTTTTGAACTTTTGAGTTTGGATATGGATACTGTTTCTTTAAAAGAAAAGGACTCAGTAGTTGAACTCTTTCCTCCCCCCCAAAAGAATTTGCCGGGAGGAGCCGAGGAACTGACGAGAAAGAGAAACGAAACCCCGCTCATGCTCAGTTGTAAACCATCATCGCGGCGTCTCTGCACAGCCACAATATCTAACCTTGCCCCAAAAGATTGCTCTTTTGACCGTAGCTTCTGGTCAAACCAGGACATACTTATAGATGCGTTGCAGGAATGCTTGTTAGGCACTCGGGTAGCTCAGTGACCAGCAGATTAGTGACGTCTGGACATCTTTGTGCACATCTACCAAAGTCTACTTGATTAGTAGTTTATATGGCATTTGATGCAATATTCTCCTGAATTTAGGGAAAGCAGGGAGAAATTTGAGGGTGGTTGAACCAATTCTTGGCAGGAAGAGAGTATATGTGAGATGGTAATAATCTTAGTGGCTTGTTCAGATTGGTTTTGGAATTTCTTTATAAAGCTTCACCAAAACACTCTGCTGTTATATGGAAACGTGTGTAGTGCTGCAGATCTGGAAATTAGATGCATCTGAGTGTTTATTTAGGCAAACCTGTGCCTTTGGGTACTGCTCAAAACAAAAAACAGTTAAGTGAGCTGCGTTAGACTTCCTAAATATATTGCTGGTTTTTTACTTTCAGGAGCAACATTGCAACTCAGAGAGGCTAATGCATATTTTAAATAAGTGCCTATACACAACGTACTAGCTCTTCAGAAGCACATACTTTTTGTCTGCACTGTAGAAAAGTGAAATGATACCATTTTGCAATCACTCTAAGGTTTTAAAACATGCAGTGGTTAACTGCATCACACTGGTTTGGTCATAGAACAGAACTGGTAATGCCATGGGTATGCCATTGCAGAAGTGATGAGAACAGGATGAGTGGGAACTGAAACCTTCATGAAATGCTGTGTTCACAAAACAAAGGAAGTGTTTGGGCCCAAATCTTGTTACTTGCCACTCTGATTTCATAGAGTTGGACAGACTAGAGCATAACTTAGCTTGGGTCTTTAACTGCAGTATCCTCCATGCTTAACAATTGTCTCACAGCCTTTGGCCAAGAAACCAATGTGTTCTGGAGTTTTAAAATACGTGGAACAATGTTTTTGTTGGCTCTAAGCATCTTTTACTGTTGTAAAGATTTCTGCAAGGCTAGCCCGATCTCTGAAAGACTGTGCAGTTCTGCTGGTTTAATGTCTTTGGTAAAAGTTGCATGTGATGAAGCTAAAGCAACACCCTTTGTGTGTACATATTAGTGCTGGCAGGCAACTGCTCCAGCTACTCTTAGCTCACTTCCAGCCCTGAAACTCATCACTGATGTGAGAGCACTTGCCTCCACTCACAACCCCAGCACCTAGAGCGTGAATATAAAACCTGGGTTATGTTGCGATGACCTTTCTAATAAACAATACTCAAGCTGAGAACCCTATCTGCATGGGAAGAAAAGTGAATCCCTTGGCTGTCTGTGTAAAAACACCTCTTTAACCAGCAGTGGTAGAACATGGCTGCCATCAGGTATCACAGGATTTCATACTTGTGAGATGGGATGCACCAAAAATGCAAGCAAACAACAATTTCTGGGTGATTCTATGTTGCAGACTTAGCAAGATAGTTTTTCCAGAAATACTCTAGAGGGGGGGAAAAAACCCTTACTTTTGGGTGTTTTCTCAGGTGAGGGATCTTCACTGCTCTGTGCATGCAACCATAAGTGCAGTGCTTCAGGGCCCCAGGACTCAGCTGGGTCTGCCTTGGCTCTAGGGCTTTGTGTTACTTCTGAAAACCTTCCAATGTGCTCAGGGGGATGACCTCCTAGTTTTTCCTTCTGGAGATGCTTTCTGTAGGAACTTCACATGCTCTTTTCTAAAGAGCTGCTTGCTTCCAGGTTTCCTTGTCTGCACTCCCCTCAAGGGAAGGGCTGCAGTGTGGCTCTTCTTACAAAGACAATGGTGGGACCTGGCTGATAGATCTTCAGATCCCCAGCAGTGTTCCTAGCTCTCTGCTCTGGACAAGTGGGAAACAAAAAGAGAAGCTGATAGGAAGTTTATATAGGTTGTGAAGCCAAGCTGTGGCTGAAATTTTAGGGATGGTTAATATTTTCAGAATATTGACCTTTTAAAAAATGTTACAATTTATACTGGGTGTTTTATTTTTTTGTTGTTGCTTTTCAACAGCCTTAAAGTTGCAAACTGGCAAACCTTCACACAAAAATTTTATTTCTTTGATTTTATACTGAAAATATTTCATATCTTCTCCTGAGCCCTCTGCTTCTTTGTTGGGTTTTTTCTGCTTTTGTTTTGGATAACTTCATTTGAAAGTTGAATTAGGTTTTTGTACTGAAAAATGCAGCTACCCATTCTAATGAAGCCTTATCAGATAAGCATGCTGTTGTGTCCTGGCCTGGGATTGCTCACTGTTTTCTGCTTGTGATTAGGCAGTGCTTAAAGGGGCACTGTCAGGAAGTGTAGAATCAAACTATTTTTGAGGTTGATGAACGGTATGTAGTTGGCAGCAAGTTTTGTAGGAGCTAATCTGGATATAAATCTACTCCTTAATGTGTAACTAAGGAGTAGTAAGAAGCATAGATCCTGTAAGTTTGATACTGAACACTCATTTAGATATCCTTAAGGGGCTTGCTCTGTTGCAAAGTGTGAGTACATCCCATATAACCACAGTAGGTAAAGCTGGGATTGATTGCCCAGTAGCTGAAAATGTTGCTGGACTCAACATTGCCAACCCCTGTGTATTTTCAAATTGAAACTCAGCCCTCAAAACACTATAGCATTTTGAAAGCAGTAGGGTTTTAAATCTTGTAACTTGTTTCTGGGTCATTCGCAATGCATGGTTTCCAGTTTTTACAAATAGTGACATTTTAATTGCCTTGAAAGCAACAACAGGTAAACCAGAACCTCATGTAGTCCCATAGCTATAGAAACTGGGTCTTAGGAAACAAATATTTTACAGTGACAATCAAGTTGTGTTGACAACTGAAAGAACAGATTTCCTTCAAATGACAAGCCAAGTAAATGAAACCATGAAGAGTTTGAATTGATTTTCAATTAGCCATTCTTCAGTAGGGTTGGTTCACCTACAGTTAAGAAGTGCAGCTCTCTCAGTGAATAGATTGCGGCAAATTAGGGCATCAGTTATCTAAATGTGAACATGTTAGACTTGTTCCATGTTGTACTTGATTCGTCTTGGGCTTTCCTTTCAGTAAGATTTATTTCCAAGAAGTTTTTATTGCTGATTGGTACTTTTAATCTCTCTGATTCAGAAGTTAAAGGCAAGCAAACAAAGCATTGCTTATTGTACCGAGCCTGAATCTGTTACGCAATAGTGAGGAGAAAGATTTTGTTCTTGGTTTTGTGCAAACTGTTGAACAAAACAAGCTGGTTTATACTGCCTGTGGCCTTGGACTTGCAAGACAAGGTCTGGACCCAGCTTGGCTCTCCAAATGTAGGAAGCTTTTCTTTAAAACCGGTGTTTGTCTAACATTAGAATAGTTATGTTAGCTATGTCGTGCACGTTTGCTAGGAGCCAGAGGAACTTTCTCTAGGCCGGCTGGGCCTCCACGTTTCTAAATGTGCTAATGTGAGATGACAGCTTGGTCTGAAGTGCCCTCTAGTGGCCAGTGGGGGGTTTGGCTGAGGCATCTCAGATAAATGCAGCTGGAAGGAGAGCTAGCTTCAAAGGCAGGTCACCTTTTGAGACACTTTGCATGGAGCAGCCCCCAGGTTCCTGCAAAGCCGCGCGGTGCTGCTGGTGAGCCCAAAACCAAGAACGTTCCCCCTGGTGCCACTGCTGGAAAGCTAGCACAGAGGAGTCACAGAGCAGACTTCATTACCTGTGTGCATTTAAGATAGGTATGGTTTCAGAACTATTTGAGTGTCCTTTGCCTGAGAAATAACACTAGTGAATTGAATGGAGAGGAATGAGATGCACTGGTCACTCTGGATGATTGTGCCAGAACTGAGCTTCGGGTTTATTGCCTTCTGACTTCTACTGCCTTTCCAGTAACTTTTTCTCAGGGGTGCAGCTTTAAGGTGGTTACTCATGTGAGTCCTGGGCTCCCAGCTGATGCATGCATGTGCAGGGGAATATTTAGCAGCATCAGAGAGCAGTAAAATAAAAGGCATTCTCACATTTCACTGGAAGGATGTTAAAGGGCCCATTTTCCTCTTGCAATAACTGTCAGTTCAATGAAGTGCATCCTGGGGTACTTTACACATGGACATATACTGTTGTGAATAGTGGATGCTTTCCAGTTTGCCAAAGAAAACAGTCACAGAAGCTGTGACTGACCCACGTGAATGCTGTGCCATTAACAGTTGTGGAGATGTCTAACACTTGGGCCACATCTGAGCTGTCACACCTCACAGGCAGCACACCCCAGGCTCCAGCTAGGGAAGCCCATCCCAGACCTGCTGCTGATTGGAGTAATGCAGTGCCTACTTTAAGAACTGCTTGCATGTTTTCTGTTCCGAGATCTGTCTTTTAATACTGAAAACTTTGGCCTGATATGTTTACTATGTGAGGTCCTCAAAACAAGCAAAAGCAGCTTTTGTAATGTTCACATTGAAGGGATATTAGAATTTATTTTAACGACAGAATTTTCAAAATAACTCACTGTTAAAGAGTATGGAAATGCATGTTATACAATATTTATGATGTTCATCAGCTAAAATGACAACTAGGAATACTAGGAACAGGTTTTTCGAGGGTCGCACACATTAGGCATTAGGGTTTCCAGCCCTTATTTTTGTTTCATTGCACCATCTAGTGGTCACGGACATCCACATCCTGGAACTGGGGAGCAGGAGTTCGGTCACACCAAGCTATCTCCCTTACTCCAGTGTGTACAGCCAGCATATACCTCCTTTTTGTTAGCCAAGTCTCTAGAGAAATTCAGCTAGACAAGTAGAAACCCAAGTGTTGTCTTTTCCACCAAATCTCGAAGGTAGGAATGCTGTTTTCTGAGGGATCAAGCGGCAGCGTCCTGCAGTGTGCTCAACAGAGTTTCCTTTGGAGTGGGATTCTGCAGGAGAGAGAACAGGAGAAAACCATTTTAATTGTGTCTGCCTATCTGTGGTGACAGCTGGGCTTCCTGATGCAAGATGATAAATCACATCTACTAATAGAACTGTTGGTGAAGTGTAGGCAGATAAGAATGAACTTAAGAATCACCTATAGGTTTTATAAGAAAAAAGCTGTTACTTGTGTTAGCTTTTTCAGCGTGAAATTCTAATGAAAACAGGACAGTGATAGCTTTCACAGAAGTTAGCTGTGAAAATAGAGATTATGGGGGAACAACAGGCTAGGAAAACTTATTTACAAAGGTTCATCTTTATGTACATGTAATGAGAGGGTGTTTCTTGCTATGACTTGTTATAAAATAACAAGGGATCTTCAAATGCTGTACAAGTGAAGCAGTTACTGTACTTTTTGTAGTCCTACTGCATTCTATTATCTGTAATGCCTGTATCTTTTCCTCCTTTTCCAGAAAAAGTAGCATTAAAAATGCAATTTACCTTTTAGTTAAAAAATAAACAGCAGCAGTAATTGGTTTAGGATAATCTGAGTTAAATTTACTGTGCTGAATTCAATTTGTGCAAAGCCCAAATACTCTGCATGGTGCTAGGATAGTGAGTGGTGCAAAATAGTTCTCTTACCACTATGTAGCATATCTCAGGGTCAGTCTGGGTAACAGTTCTATGGTTATGGTGGAAACTGGATAATATAAAGGGGTTTATTTCTCTTTGAGAAAACCAGAGGCCAAATTGAAGTCAGTGTGTTAATACTTGTGTTCTTTTTCACACACTGCTGCAGTGTTCTTTTTAGCACTTCCCTTTGAAGGAAATGTATGTATTTCAAAGGTTTTTTCAGATAAAATAGACCACCTCTTCAAATTAACATTAATTTCCTCTTTGTCAAGGTGTGCAGTCACAAACTGGTGGTGTTAACAGCCAGGACATCAGTCAGGATCATGTCATGTTCTTACATCAGCTAAAAAGCTCTTTGAATCAGGAATAGGTACACCTCACATAACTGACCTCCTGCCAAAAGAGGAAAGAGTCAATTCTAAGATGGTCTTTATTTTGAGATGTATTAGTCATAGTGCAGAGAAGTCTGGCTTAGCAAACTCCTCTTTTAGTGAAGCATTCTAGGAATGGCAAGAGTCTTGGGCCTTAAACCAGTGTTCTTTCTCCTACTAGTTTCTTGAGGGGGAAGAAAAGTTGTTTGTGGCTTGGAATTTCCTTTTGCATTTGCAAAGCACACTGAAGGGTGTGGGGAAGCATTAATATGGGGAGAAGTACTATTTTCTTTTAAAGTTCTCATCCATCTAACTCCCTAGTCAGCTAACTAAGGGGTTACCCTCTAGTAAAAGAGATGAAAATAGTCTTTTATCATCTGTGTTTTCCTGTGTAACAGCAGGTTTCTAGGATTTATAAGGAAGTAGTTGAGTTATTGTGGAGAAAAATACAAATTAGCTTTGGCTGGAAATAATTTCATGGAATGTTCTTCCCTCCAAAGATATGACGACTCAAAAGGCTTTTAGGGCATTGCTTAATGAATTTCCTGTTCTTAAAGGATATAGAAGAAACTTTTGCATGAGTTTAACTTTACCTCAGAACAGTTGATGTCAGAAAAGTCTTGTCTGGGTTTGTGATAACTTTGGGGTTAGAAATTCAAAATAAATAAAGTCTTGAAATGAAACATTTCAGGAAATAATGTTCATTCATCTAACCTATGTTTTGGTTTGTTGTTTAGATATCTATCTTTTTGTTTAACTTTTTTTTATGGGCTTGTGGGAAAAAGAAAAGTAGTGAGGTGGATATGGCCAAACCTCAGTAGCTATTGCAACTACTACAGGTCCCCAGGCCATGGAGCTCCTATAAGGAACTGAATGTGCTCAGAAACAACTGCAAGGAAAGGGTAGATAGGAAGCACCCTTGGGTTGGCCTGGCAGTGTTCTGTTGTGATGTTCCTGAAGAGCCACAGTCTTTTTAGCTTCATGAGCAGTAGTTCAATGGTAGCATTAGTGAGGGTGCTTGGTCAAAGAGGGGTGTGTTTTTTCTCTTCTTTTTTCCTGTGGTTCCAAGTCTTCTGGAGCTTGTCAAATGGTTTTCAAAGTTGCCTGAGCACCACATACAATAAAATAATAATAATACCTGCTCTGCATACTTTGCTGTATAAAAAGAAAACAATATATTGTACATCTGTGAGTTACATGAGTGTTCCAGGTTTGCGTGACTTTGGGCTGAGCTCTTCTGTCAAAGGCTCTGCTCTGGGTGTCTAGATTGATTTCAGCATGAAATGTCAGGATGTCAAGCCCATATTGAATGCATTGGAACTGAAGAAAAACATTTCTGGGAAGCCCTGTGATGCACAAGCAGAGTTTCACACACGGTTCTACTCCAGAGTTTAACAGCTTCACATGTGGTGCCCCACAAGCGATTCCTGCTGTGTGGGTGGATGCAGCTCTGCTGGGGATGAGGCTGGGAGCCACAGAGCTCATGGTTCTGCACCCTGCAACAAGGAGCTCATAGTGCTGTTACCAGGTAGTGTTCATGGGAGGCAATACTACTTTTATCTTCTGCCTTGTAAAAAACATCTATCTGGATAGAACACTCTCCTTGCTTTTTGCTTTGTGTCTGAAATCGGTTGAAATAAGTAACTGAATTATCCATACCAGGGAGTTTTCTGATCAGGTTACATAGGTTTTCAGTCTATATCCTGAACGGCAGTGGAGGAGAAACAATACAAGTAGCTTGTAAGTGCCCTGTCCCAGCTGAATGACCTCTTGTGTGGGGACTCCCTGATTCCAGTAAGATGCTGGTGCTGTGCTATGACTGCTGCTAGACAGGGTACTTGCCACAAGGTTTCCATGTGGTCTGCTGGTACAAAAATCCTGTTGTGCTAAGGATCTTCACAATGTGTTTAAATCCTCTCTTGCCTCTTTGATAGGCACAAAAGCTGCAAGCACACAGCTGAAATTAAAGTGATACTAAGATTCAACAGGAATAAGATTTGGCAGAACTGTTTGATCTTAAAGTCAAGCTGCTTGATTTTAAAGTCAAGCTTTAAGTGTTAGTGGTTTTAGCAGGGACTCTCACTTGTGTTTGTGCTTAGTTTTGCCCCATGCTTTTCTAAATTATGCTTTTTCTTTTTCTTGGGTTTTTTCGGTGAATTTCACCACAAATCCTCCCCAGGGCTTTCTTTTCTTGGCATCATTGCATTAATCATGCTTCTGCCTAATACTGCCCTGTGGGGTTCTGGCTTAGGTTTTGCCTACACCCTTGTGAGCAACAAGGAGCCTTAAGTTTTGCCTTTGCCCGGGCACACACGTGGCAAGCAGCCTATCTGGAAGACATGAAGTGGGATTAGCTCAAGCAAGTAGGTCTTGCTTGGAAGAAAGCACTCCAAGTCAGGCTGAAGATGGGGAACCAGATGTACAGGTGCCACCTTGAGAAGGCATTGGCTGCTGGTTTAGCATTAGTCTATAAGTATACGCAGAAAGATGAAAAAAATAGAAATAAGGAATTTTTGGCATTGTAGTAGCTGTGACAGTCAGTCTGCTAAAGTAAATATGTAAGAGAAAGTAGCTGTGAGGATGGAAAATGGCTGTCTGTAGCAGATAAGTAGTGGCTGGAGAAGTCTTATCAGAAATCCTCTAGGAAAAGCAGCCAAACACCCCTAAGGCCAGGAGAAGTCTACTCTATCAATCAAACTAACCCAAGAAAATTGTGCAATGAAGCCAACGTTCAGTTTTGCCAGATCTCGGCTTCCTCCCTGGCTGTATGTTGTGTAGGAATGCATCTGCACACAACAGTCTAGGCAGGGAAGGGAGGGATTGATGCTGGGTTACACTAAGAGCTGCTCATCCCCAGAAAGCCTCCAGGCTCCTGTAAATCTGCCTGGCTCCATATGCAGACTTATGTCCAGCTGGCATTTGTCTCCACTGCAGATAGAAGCCGGCACTACTGGAAAGTTAGTTCTAGAAATGGTAGTTAACTAAAGCATAAAGAGGAAAGACCTTCTGGTCTTCATGCTCCCATGAGTTTCACTCCAGTGTGAGTTGTCAGCATAGCTATGGCAATCTCCACATGGGAATGGTCTTGAGTCTATCCTCAACTCAGAGAGTTGGATTGGTTTGTTGAGATTTGGAGAGCTGAAGTTGAACTCTGAGATTGAGACACCTTGGGTGTGAAATAAATCAATCCTCAGTAATACTCTTTTAGTTGTGTGATGTTTTGCCAACTTAGTTTGGCTGGCAAAGCTTCTTTGCTGCAAATCAGAGCTGCTAGTTATCATCATTGCAGTCGCTTGTTTTGCTTTGGCTTTTCAGTGGTATTAGTAATGAGAGCCTTGCAGAATACTGCTTTGGGCTGATCTTAACAGACTTTTTGTTAATGCTTTATTAAAGTGAACAAACCACTGGTGAGCAACTTCTGCTGATGTCTTCATTTCAAGCTTGACCTGAATGAATGCTTTGGGAAGGTTGTGAAAACAGTGCTTGTTCAGAAGATTCTAGGCTAAGAGCAGAGAGCTGGCTACAGCTATGGAAAGAGGCAAGAATGAATGGGATCCATCAAACACTGAGTGCTCCCATCAGCTGCCCTTGTGGTGCAACTAGACCCAAAATTTTCAGGAGGAACTTGATGCTTGGCCATTTTCTTAATCCAAAGGACAGGATAAACAGACTGACATTATCTCTCTTGCATGAATGTTCCTTGATATGTAGTTTTGATATGGGCTGATATAATGTTAAAATGTGAGGACTTAATGTCAGAAAGACACATTTTCACAGTGAGGTAGTTGAGTTGCAAAAAGATAAATTTGGAACCCCAAAATAATATTCATAGGAGTTTCTGAGCCAGGTTTTGATTTAGGAAGAGCTCACTTAACAGTGCTCAGTCCAGACCCAGCTGTTAGCAAGAGAAATGCTCAGCAAGCTACTAGGCATAAATCTACCAAAGGATTTTATTTTGATTTTTATAGATGATTAACTCTATTTTAAGGATGAACATGCCTTTTAAACTTGTGAAATCATTCAGCATGTGGGAGACTCTCAGTGGAAGCATTGCCTTTCTCAGTGTTTCTGTTTTTTATAGTGTGGATGGCTTACTGCACCCATCAGCCATCTTCTTTCTGAACTACCACATCTTGACCTGAGGAACCATTCTCCAGTGTCTTCTGCACCCTTAGATTTGAAGGCTCTTCTGGAACATCAGCTTAGAGTGGTTGAGCTTATTCTAGCCCCTTGTTATATTCCTGACCTGCTTCCTCCCACATCACCACTAGACCATTTTAGATGATATCTGGACCCTCAAATGAAATACTTTTTTCATTAAAGACCACAGAATGAGTGTGTATTGGCTAATACAGGGTTCTCCTCTGTACTTTAACTTGCAGCTGAAAAATCATATAGCTTTTTGACATTCTTCTAAGAATCCTGTAACTACTGAGAAATGTATCCAAAAGGCAAAGGAGACTGACAGAATATAAGGGAGCTTAATATGTAACATATTGCACCTCTTAGCTGACTCTGCTCCATTATTCCTCACTCATTTGTTTCCTTGATAGGAGGCACTGTATTATCACTCCAGAGAGACATTTGCAGATGTTACTAAATCAAAATTAGAAGCTAAATCTTTAGGGTTTGTATCTAGTGGGAATTCTTTCTTGCAATCAAAAGCACTGAATGTTTCAAGTCCTGGGAAACTATGTAACCTATATTAACCTGTCCATTTCCTTTGCCTCAGTATTCTTGTCCATTACCCTTGCTTTTTGGGATGCTTCTGCCGTTATAACAGTCCATGCTTCTGTTCAAAGGAACACTCTTAAAATCATCAGTGGTGCGAGCTGTGGAGTATCAGCCAAGTGATAGTATAGCAACAGTCCTACCAAAATTGCTTTTAGGACACCAGATCTATCATTAGTGTAACAAACCCCAATTGGCTTGATTAAAGCTATTTTTGAGAAAATCAACTGCTTTAATAGACAGCAAGTTTCTCTCTTTGTTCCTACTGTCACTGCACCTTTTTAAATGTAAAATGTGGCTTCACTGTAGAAACCCATTAAAGAGAGATAATATTTCATTCAGGTAAGTATTGCTTTTCTGCTTAAAGGGAAAACACTATTGTGAGCTTAGTAAAGAATTTAATTTGATGTATATCTGCAGGAAGTAAGCCTTACATCAAAAAGTAAGTATCAGCAGCTGGGTTCAATATGGGATTTGACACTGTTTTCTATAAGCTCTTTACCAAATGTGTGCAGTTTCTGAAATAGCCACATGCCCACCTTATTATGATCCTTTCCTGGAAAGAGAAATACCTTTAATCTTAAATATGACATTCACATGCTTATTTTTTAAAGAATTGATTTAATATGAAGGATTTTATTTCCTGTTTTTTATTAAGATCCAGGTTCCTTGTCAAAGTACTGCCGTAAGTAACAAGCTATTGCACATCCTGTTCTTCATTAAAACAGGCAGGATATCAAAGTAAAAAACATAAGAAACATAAATGTAGAGGAATTTTAGGATTGAACTGTAATCTATACCATGCAAGTGACTTAATAAGGATCTCAAATGATAATGGAATTCAAATCTGGGTAACATAACTAGAGCAATCTCCCCCCACCCCCGCCAACTTATGATAAAAACTACTATTTTTTTTCCTGTACTATTAAAACCATCAAGTTCTTGAATTAATATTTGCTACTTTATGAAGAAGCTTCAAATAGATACACAATCATTAATTCCTACTACTGCTATTGCTCTCCTTACATTTTTATTTTTCAGAATGTTAGTCTTTTCCAGGCACTATAGATGAGTGCAGATGTTTTTTGTGAATACCTGGTTGATTTAAGGAATTTATCCTGGCCATTCTAATATTATTTGTGGTTGTTTTCAGCAAATGTTTTGTCTGGTCAGTTTGCTGTTTGAGTTTCCTTGTGAAACAAACTTGAGCTGTCCAGGAATGGATACACACTTAGCTAGTCAGGACAGGCAATAATACACAAAAGTGATTTTGACCAATTGCACCTAATTAATAAACTCCTGCTGAGTATGGTTATGGTGGATGTGAAATATGAAAAATCCTCAGGGAAATGGAGAACATGAGTATGTCTGCAGATAAGGATACTTCAGGTTTAATCTAGGCCTCATGGCTAACCAAAGCGATGCAGGACTGGCAGGACAGGCTTCCATATGAACTAGTGACTAGAGAATATCTCCAGCAGCTCTGATGGGCTTGGATTAGCTATTTTGACTGCTCTGTCACTAATACTGTTAGTTATTTTGGCTGGCTGAAGCTTGTGTGAATGTGTCTACTGGAGTTGCACACTTAGTTGAAAGCTGGGCACAGAATACAAGTGAAACTGAGTCTGTCCATGTAAATACTCTTTGCTGTTTAGTTCTATATTGTTTAACAGCAGAAGTTGTATTTCCACAAATTTACAGAGGAAATACACAGAGATAAACCAAAGTGGTGTTGAGTTGGCATCATTGTTTGAAAATATAGATGTGAGGGGAATATGGCCCAAATCAAACAGAAGTAAGACTTTTTGGATCAGCAAACCTAGGAAAGATAGGGCATTTCCTTCTGGCATAGATCTCATTGTATCATGTAGCTGGAGCTTAGTGCTGCTTGTGAATGACCCCTGCATCTGAGGCAGCTGGCACCATACGAAAGCAATTACTTCATGAAGTGTTTTACGTAAACAGCACACAGAAGGTAAAGGACACGACAGACAGAGCAGAGAGGAGCTAAATACACAATTGGGCAGGTCCTGGCTTTGTTCTGCAGTGTATACATAAACTACTTTTCATTGCTATTGAGATGAGTGTGAGCACTTAGTCTGGCAATGTGTGTAAAACAGGCATGTATAGCCAACACTCCCTGGCAGACACAGGCTAGCAAGGATTTAATCCTCTCTAATCCCTGATTGAAAAATTACATAGATACCACAAACTTTGAAGAAAGAATATATTAAAAGAAGCCTTGGAGGAAAAAAGAAATCCCAAGCTTGAAAATCTTCAGGAGCAATGGGATGTCTTTAGCAAATGTTTCCATCAGCACTCAAGTCTATTTTACTTCATTTGCTCTTCTTCCAAGAGCTGCTTCACCCAAAATGCAGTGAAATGACCCTGAAGTGTGGGGTAAAAGCACTATTCTCACTTTTTCTTTGTTTTAGGAGGGATGTCTTCACAGCTTGCAAGTCTAGGACAAACTGCATTCTCAATGGGGGATCTGACAGTAAGAAAAGCTGGGGGAGGGAAGAGCAGGGAATTGGATTGATGGATTGTGTTCAATAGGAGCCCCCTCCATCCCAAAAGCAGAGGGGCTGGGATCTGTGAAACAGAAGGTGTGTCATGTACTGGGGGGTTGCAGGGAGATAAGATGGAAGGTCAGTGCCAAATGAGTGGCCCTGTCTCACCAGAGCCTAGTAACTGTGGTGCATTGGCAACTGGAGATTGCAAGTTGGATTGCTGACATACTGGTGTCTTCCCGGGCTGTGGTGGTGCCTTGTCTTCATCCTCTCTCTGCATATAGATTGAATTTAAGTAAAGGAAAGGAGACCCACCTGCTAATGTGGGCAGAGCAGCAAGGTGCTACAGGCTTGACATTCCTCCAGTTCAGGAATCCTGGGAGTGTTCTGGCTTTTGCACAAAGCATTTTCCAAGACAGGGCCTAGGCTCTGCTGCAGGGAATGCCCTGAGTTGCCTCCAGCCTCTGTCTTCTTAAGAGCTTGCTTCCTGCGGATCTTTGCATACAGTGGAAATTCACCAAATAGGAGAGCTAGTAAAGGAGAAGTTGTCTTTGTTCACTGTCCTAATTATCTAATACACATCAAAAACTTATATTGCTATCTATAGGATGGGCTTCTTCTCTGCAGATGCAACTGGTTTTCGAGGAGAGGGTGGTTGGGATATTAACCAAGCCAAAAAATACAGCAGAGCTCCACTATACAGGTCAAATACAAATTCCACCCTTAGATATAAGCATGCTGCTCCTATTAGGAGGACTAGGGAGTGTATGTATTAAAGCAAAATGAGCATATGCCAAGGGAAACATCAACTGTTGGGTCTCCAGTTTTTATGGATATTACACTATTTCTTCAAAAAGTGCAAAATGCAGCTCTGAGAATGTAGAGTTCTGATCTATTTCTACTGCCCACATGGGAAAATAAGCAAAACACCTTTGAATTGTTTTTTTTCTTCGATCATTTTGCCCATCTGCAGTTTTTTATACTCTAATAACATTGTGCAGCTTTCATAAAGCCCTAAAATAGGTCAGATTTTGCAACCCGAAGATGCTCACTGGTGTTCTGCTTACAGTCTTGTTGCAGCAAATGTAGACAGTGTATAAAAACATGGCACATGTGTAAATTTGCCATCTCATTGCTTTTGCTGCTCTGGCTCTATATTTTCAGTAATAATACCACAGCAAGGATGGTTGGAGGGAAGCCAAACATTTATTTGGTCTTTAGGCTTTGATAGTGTGTTGGCAGCTGTGTGATCTTTGTTAAATTCATAAATGCAAAGGGTAGCTTGTTTGTAAGAATCAGATGAGACTGTTGAGACAGATGCTTTTTGGAGTGACACACATGTAAATGGGGCTGCTTGACCACTTGCCTATGTGTATTGAGATTTGCCTGGTCTTTGAAGTTAGATAATTAAGCTGGGATTCAGTATTACATACATGAAACACTGTAATCTTGGACAATGGAAATATGTCTTTCCACATGCCTGCTAGCTGGGAAGCCCTTTTTCTGGAGGCAGACAGTAAACTAGGTAAACATTTCTCCTATGGTAATCCTCTCCATGGAGAGATACGATTTTCCACCTAAGTTAGCTCTCTGCGTGTTTTATGTGGTAGGTCTGTAATTAATCTCTTGCCATCAAACCTGGGTTTGGTGTCAGCAGAGAAGATGCTGCTCCTTTGCTTTTTCATTTTCTGGTGTGGTCAGACTGAGCAAGGGTTTTTGGAAGCGTGGGCATACTCTAACGTGAGTGTTATAGAAGTGACTAATACCTCTACTTACATTGCTGAGGATGTGGTTTCTTTTGCCATCAACAGGACTGGAAAGCATTTCTTTCTGTTGTCTTCAAGAGTTTTTTTAATGATGCAGAAAAAGGGAGTGGGAATGAGTGAATTAGTGAGCATAGGAGTGTGGGTGCCCCGGGCTCTGTTCCTGTTTGAAATCTGTTCTTTTCCAGAGCTTCTGCTGATGGGGGTGGGTAGAGAAGAGGACTAGGTTTTTGGTCAGACACATCTGCAGTGGACCAGCAAACAGCTCTAGCTCCTGCTGCAGTCAAATTTGTAGTCACAAGTTAGAATAGTTCTGTTTTAATTTTTGACCTACTCAAATGCAAATAACAAAGAAAGAACTGTAGCAAAGCATATATACCTCTTTTCCATTACACATTTGCAGCCAGCTGGGTATGCTAATAGCCAGAATGACACAATCCCACAGAATCAGACTGTCATGCAACTGCTTAACATTTGTTTTTCTTAGTCTCTATATATAATTTTATTGCTATAGTCATTTTGGGGTTTGAAGTCAAACTGAAGTGTTATTGATTGCACTGATGGTTATTTGGTGTGGCCAGAGTGCTATGTGGAAGAGAGTTCAAATGTAACCAGCTGTGTAATAAACTGCATAAAACAAGGGAAAAGTCCACAGAGTGAATGAAACTATGCAAGTAAGATTAGCTTCACCAGTCACAGCCAGAATACTGAACATTAAGAGGACTAGAATACTTTTGAAATGAGAATGAGCAAGATAAAACGAACAAAGAACTTAGCCAGGAAGCCACTTATCTTTGGGGTCTTGTTAGTCCCCATGAGACTCCCAGAGACACATTTCCTTCTTGAAAAAAATGAAGTGGCCCAGAGCCACTATCTTGCAGAGCTGCAAGGTCAACTATAAAAAGCTGCAGGTTGCTGAACTCAGCAGCTATTTTTGTTATTGAGGTTGGTCTTTACATGTCAACATGTTCAGGCCAAAATGAAACTTGCCTGGGAAATTAGTTAGTGTGTGCACAAATACAAGATTATAATTACAGCTACAGAATGCTGCTCACTGGAGAACTGAGCTTGGATGGAAAACATAGTCCTTTTCTTTGCCCATATTATTTGGAAAGAAAAGCAACAATGAAAGCTGCCAATATTTTGATGTCAGCATCCTTTGTTTTTTCTGGCTATCTGAGACCTCTTTGATCCTGGTGCTGCCAGAAATGTTTGCTCTGGCAAGCTTCTTTCTAGCAGATCAACTGTTTTGCCATAGGTTATGAGAATCAAGGTCTTTGATGAACTTTACAGTGTATGTCTGTCAGACACCTGTTTCTGTCCAGACGTCTCTGTGATTTTTAAGCCTGTGAATTAATTTGTAGACCATGACAACATGCAAAACCTGAATTCAAGTCCTCAGCCCTTGCTCAGTGATGAGCCTCTATTTGGCACTGCAAATGTTATTGGATGTGTAATGTTAGTTAAATTCAGTGACCTTAATGTTGGTTAAATTCAGGGTGTGTTGACACAGAGCATCTTTTCAGATAGCAGGTTACAGTGCTACAATATGTAATTCATGGAACTGTCCTGCTATTGTCTTTGGAACTTGTTGGATGAATGTCAATAAGCCTCCAGCTATAAATAACACTGATTAGTTACTAACCAATATCCTAGCAAAAGCAAACCTATGCTTAGTGTTTTGTAGTTGTGTACATTGTAGATCTCCTGTGTCTTACAATAACTTTTGAGCTGGGACAGAATGAAAAACTTCCCACAAAGCAGAAGGCCCATATTTGATAGCATAGTTATTCTTGGTACTAGAAGCTGCAGCTATAATCTTCTAGGAGACAAATCATATATTATACAAGAAGAATATATTAATTTTTCATATTTTTCTAATTTTTCTTGTCTGACCATCTGTATATATAAAGTATTAGTGAGATTAATCTTGTGATAGTTGAAATCCAGTTGGATGTTTTTAGTTGAAACACATATAAATAACTGAACTAGTATCACACCATAATCCAAAGCACTGATTTACATTACAGTCATATATCAGAATCTTTTTCCTTTTATCAGAGATATTTTGTAACATCTAATGATTACAAAAGTGTAGGTGGTGGGTTGAAATTGCACATGGTGCTAAGTAAGGGTACTGCTGAGGTAGGAAATTGCTTTTTGTATCCACAGGTCAGAATACTAAATCATTTAAGAATTGGTGCATATCCAAAACGCATCTGTTGACCCAGATTCTGTTCTCTGATAATAAGACTGTAGTGATTGGTTTTCTGAGAACCTGATAGATTTTATTTACATTAGTAGAAGTGCCAAGAAGTGCTTGTTGTGGGATTTGTAGGATACTGCTTTTCTTAAGAATGATGTTGGTGAACCTTGCCTTTGGGTTATCTCTGCTTCCTGTTCTCATTTGAGGGACTATTACACCAAGAATATAATAACAACATGAGCATTCTAGCAAAGACAAAAGGGGAAAACCTGTTCCAGACAGCCACCCACAATAATGTGGTGTTTCCTGGGCAGCAAAAGTGATGTAAACACGATGAACCAGATGCTTATGATACCAACTTTTTTTGGAAATACAAGGTAATTTATACTTGCATGGAAATTGAAATGGGGGAGGAGACCTTGAGCCTACCACATAAATCCTCTGATGTGTATTTTATTCTGTGTAATCCAAGGATGGGGTTCCACCCACATTCTTTGTTTTCCCCTAAGTCAAGAGTCTCTTTGGATTGCTCTGCTCTCTCCTTCCCTGAGTGAACACGTGGTCTTGTACAATTAGTTCTGGCATGGAGCATCCATGCTGTGACCCTCAAAGAGTGAGCTGGCACTCAGTCATAGCTCCTTTCCCATGTGGAGACATATTTCTGCCTCCCTGTTCTTTGTAGAAAAGTGTAAGCTCTGTATAATGAGGATACCAGATGTTTGCTTTTAGACAGAACTTGCATTATCATGGTTTCTAAGCTGCCAGGAAGGTCTGGACTCCAGCAGTGGGTTATTTCCTTACTGAGAGAGAACAGAGTCAACACATGCATGGGATAGTTTATCCTGATCATACTAATCTACACTTCTGTAGATAGAAAATACTCCAGAGCAAAACAAGTAGAGGTTACAACTCTGAGTTGAAGAAAACACATGTGCTTCAATCTCCAGCTGATTAGTTTCTCATTGTAAACTACACCAGGCACTGAGAATCAGATGAACTGCTCGTAGAACTAGGTCAAAGTAGTATTTATAGGCAAACCTGCAACATGGACCCAAGAGGAAGGAAATTTGAATTGCATCATGTTTCCTTGTTCCACTGCTGAGAGAATGGGTGTGATCTGGTGCTGTCAGAGGACCTGAGCAGCCAGTGTTGCTCTTTGGGGTGGCCTAATGCCCCCCTATCAGCTCCATCTGACCCCTTTTGGAGGTGCATATCCATCAAGGGCCGTCCTATGCAGTTGCAAGATCTGGAAGCACACTCTCTCTCTCTCCTCTGCTGACACAGAAGGAGCCCAGCTGTCCCATTCATGTTGTCCCACTAATACCTTTCCCCAGGGAGGTGTAGAGTAGGACTGCTAAAAAAAATCAGGGCCCATATGTATGTGTATGATGTTGTACATGCTTATATCTAGACGAATGTATGCACATATAGAACATTCTTTTATATATGTGATCACTCTTCCTGTCTCCACTTAGAGCATATCTTCATCTGTAGATAGTGTTATTTTTTGATTATAACTTGCTTGGTTCTTTCTTTATCTCATGGTTATTTTCTGGGTTCTGTCACTTTGTACAGTTGAAACAATGAAAATTTATGGCACATTTGTTGAATGACTTAGAACAAATGAGCCTTCTTCCAAGAACTGAAACACTGCCATTTCTCAGATGAGATTTTTCCAAGAGGCTTTTGGGCCCAATGTTGTGCTAATGCAACTAATATAGATTCTGAACTGGCATTGGCTTGGGTCCAGTCCAAATCTGAGCATGGGCAGAGCTGGCTGGCAGCTGTAAGTACCCATCTGTGGAGGCATAACCAATAACATTCATTGTCTTTATAAAGGTCCCTTGCTAGCAAATTCATTCTGCCTTCTGAAACAATTGTTCTTCTGACTAATTAGAAACAACATTACCCAAACAATATTACATACTCAAGAAGTAAACAAACCATAAAACAATCAGCAAACACAGCAGTATTCATTTAGAGGTGTATCTGCTGGAATAAGGGTAGAAAATGAGCTTGACTTTGGGCTGCAGAGTATTCCAGACTCCTGGGATCACCACCCAAAGGCTGGAGCCACTTGCTGATCCTGGCAGAGCTGCGAAGCAGCAGGGGGCAAAGGAGTGAAAAATCCCATCTGGCAGAAGCTGAGGAGGTGGGATCAGGAGCTTTACACTCGAGCAGGTTCATCAGAGTATCTATTTAATAGGTAGCAATTACAAGAACATAAGTCCTGGTGAATATGTTCACCATTACTCAAGGCTCTGATCTAGCTGTCTCTGAGTCCTTTGTAACTTAGAAGTGACAGAAGGCTGAGCGGTGACAGTGTGACATGGAAGCTGCAGCTGCTGACAGCTCAAGTCAGAAGACCATAATGCCAGTGGCCACCACCAGCTGTTCTGCAGGCCAATGTGAGAGAACAAATGTTTCTCACTGACTTTCTCCTACTAAGGAAGAACTAAAAATGTGTTTCCCTCATTATGTTGTTGTAAAATGACCCGTAAACCACTGCAAAGCTAAAAACTCTTTCCCTACTTTGTTCGGTGTGAGACTTTGTTTGGAGAGGGCTTGATCTATACTAAGAACTGAAAATTTATTATCACTGTCTAAAGGAGTCCACTTGGATTGATCTGATCTGAAGGAGGAGTGAGTCACATTGTGAGAATGATCTCAGTCCAATAACATCCCTGTCTCCTCTGGGATGAGGACAAGTCAGCTCTGACCTACCCAACTTGCAATTACATGCCAATAATTGTATAAGCAGAGAATGCAAAGCACCTTCCCTGTTGTGAACCTGCTTTGCAGATTTGGACATATTCACCTTTTTTTTTTTTTCCTACTATCATCAAATTCTGTGCAGTTGTTTATATCCTGGTCCTCTAAAGAGGAGAAAAGTAGTCAAGTTCAAAATCCATAGTTGTGTGACACTGCTTGAAGTTTATTGTTTGCTTTTTAAAAAAAGCTACAGTTGTGGTGTTGAATGAAATGTTTTTGCTGCAGTCATAACTTAAGTACTGCAAAATCTTCTGTAGTGTGAAAATATGACTCGTGCCATCTGAGTAGGGGAAAAAAAGCATGTTTTGTCTGTTAGTCTTGTTCCGTGCTATATGTCTGCAGCATGCTTCCCCTGTGGTTATCTATGAGCAACTCTATATATGCAGAGACAACTGTTGTGTTCATTTGGAGGAAAGTAGGTCAGTTCTTACTGGTCTTTGTTTCTCTTTGTATTGGTATGTCCAAGCACTGATCAAGGGCAGAAAAAGAAACAAAGTCTGTATTCTTCCTCTTTTTCTGACAAGCCATTCTTGTTTTAATGTCAGATGTTGCTGGAGTTACTCTTGTTGTTGCCAAAGTCTAATGGATTTTCTCCTCAAGACTAATTTGAATGCTGACTTATGCAGTATTTCCATGAGGAAAATGTATTTTCCTGTACTGATATGCCATTGATAGCCAGGTAGCATTAAATGCTTTGGCCCAAATGACAAAGCAAGGCAGGTGATCAGAAGCAAGTCCTCATTTCCTGAGTACCTGGGACATCTTAAATAGGACAGTGCTTAGAGGAAAGGTAATGTCTTTTGTTACATCGATACTGCAGGACACAGACAAGTCTTTGGATGTGCAAAACTTGTGAAGTCCTGCCCTTGAGAAAACCTCCTTTCCCCAAAATTGGCCTAATAAGGCACATCATTGCCCTTCAGTAGCATTGTCTTGGGTCACTTCACCATCTGACTTACAGCAGCCTCTAACAGGCAGAATATAGGAGTAGGTGGTGTTCAGTCTTAAATTATATTAGTGTTGAATTAATACAGGCAATTACCACTAGGGAGGTTAAGCGTATATGTTGTTAATATCAAAATATAATGTACTATTTTTTTGCTTATCTGAAAATTCTTTTCCCTAGTTGAGCTTCCCATTGACTAAATTTGCTGTAGCAATGTCTAATTCTTAATAGCAGGGCTTTAGTGGTAACTGCAATTTGCACAGGGACAATGAACTCTTTGTCACAATGAAGCATTTTGATTAGATGAGCTCAGTTGAAAATGAAAATAAATTCTTCCAACTTAGGAAAGGTATCATCTGAGTTATAGCTGGGTCAGGTCAGAGCCGAGTGTGTATTCTAAGTAATTCCTCTGTGGAATTATTACCATCACCATAATAACATCTCCATGGAATAAAAATGGAGATATTTGTCCTGATAGCCTTTCACTTTTTATTTGGAAAATCATTATAGCTACATTATCTCAAGGTTTATGGAGGAAAGGTAACACCTGCTCCAGGAATCTACAGAAAAGTTATTTCAAGGGGAAAACCATTAAACTAGAAATTAGACAGATATTAAAACCAGAATACTATTTTCCTTTGTGACAAAACTCAGTCTTGAGTTGCATAAAGCTCCAACTTAATCACAGCTGGTCTTTCTGTCTGTGGCAAGAACCATCATTTCCAGCACATTTTACCCTGCATCTCTCTGTCTGCCCACAGGAAAGCACATGTTAGGTGAAGTGAGTTTTTAATGGGGTGAGATATTAGTTCTAAGGAGACATTCAGTCTGGCATCATTTGTTCTTGAATAGTTTATTTCCCTCAGTAAATCAGCTGCAAAGGTACAGATCGATTACCTGTTTGTTGCTTTTCTAGCCACTGTCTAGAGTGATAGATAGGTGAATATTTGAATGTTATGAACTTTGTCTTTGCATCTCCACCCAAAATTCTGTTTTAAGAAAGTCTCCTGTCATTTTATATCCCCATTTTTCCTTCAACCCCTAAAAAAATGTACTCTCCAGCACTTCCCTCCACTGTGGGCTTAAATGGCTGCAAGGCTTCAGTTTGATGTTGGGTGCATTCCTTGATTGACAATGTCTACTTATGTGTAGGGTGTAGAAAGCTGCATGGGGTCCTTCAAAATAATATTTTTTTTCAGTCATAGCTATTTTTTTGTGTGTGTGATGTAGCTATTGGTTTCAAGCCACTCTCCATGGTAAGAAAGTACTTGCCATATCTACAATATGTGGAATTTTCTTTTGGAGATGTTCTACTTCTCCCATCAATTTCATATAGAATTACTCTTCTGTGAAGTAAAAGAATATTTTTAGATTTCCATGCTTACATTTCCACTTGCCCTAGCTTTCTTTGAAGATGAAGAAGTTAATCCTTCCCTGAAAGAAGTCAGTACATTACCTTGTGGAGGGAAAGCTGGTTTTAATATTACTTTACTTCCCTGTGCTCCAGAAGGATAGTTCAAGTTTTGTTAGTACTATTTTAGGAGACAGAGAAAGGCAAATCTGGAGAGTTAATGCTTTCCTTTCATTGAAAGCCAGAGGAAATAGGAATGTTTGATGCCTACTGATTTGATGGCAGCTGATCTATGTTAATAGGCTTTTCTTCTGAAATTCTTGCATCTCTCCCTTTAAATAAACAGACAAACAAAAAGCTGTCCCAAACAAGACCTGAAATGCCTGTAGCATCCCGGTACTGTAGTGAATCTCTTCAGCAGAGACTTAGGCACCACTAGTGACACAGTTTTCTGTACCAGAGATTTAGATGTGGGAATGTGGGAACTGGAAAAAATGCATTTTCTTTCAGGGAGACATCATCTCTATTACAAAAATCAGCCATAAGACTCCATTAATTTGGTTTTAATCTTTATTTTATAAACCTGAGATTTTGGATGATAGGACAAAACCATCTTAATTAAATGGCTTATATTTTTTTTACCCCTTTTTTTTTTTTTGGCAACAGCTTTGCATAGTTAATAAGGACAGCATTACCCTACCTGCACATAAGTGATGTGTGTAACTTCCAGGATATTGTACCAGATGCCATTGTTCACTGTAATTCATCTACAAACATGCAGGTTTTAAGCAACACTAAAGCCAATGGGTGCTTGTGCTGATTAGCAGGCTGGTTAAAAAATGAATAGAACATTATCTATATATATTTTTTCAACCTTCTAAAAAATCCATTGGATTAACAGAGGTTTGTTTATTTCTTTACACTTCATGTTAGCCACCAGCCTTGGGAAGACAATCAGTTTCAGAGAAGTGAAGGTGTTGTGCTGCTCTCAGCATAGCTTCTGCCATTACTTGAACTAGTGTTACTCCTCTCTTTGAAAGACAAGTAGAGTTTGCAGCTCTGGCTGGCTGGGTAGTTTCATGTAAGTAACTTTAAACATCAGCTCTGGCTTAGGCTTCTTTCTTATGCTGATAGGAATGCTTCTGGGTTTCTCAGTAGTCTGCCATTAATTAGCCCAACTTATTGGTAGCACATGCTGACCGAGGAGATGGTTTATATTCTTGAGCACAAAAGGTGGCAAAGAAATCAACAACATTTTTATGGTATCTTTTCTGGTTTGTTTCTGTAGTTCCTCTTTTCAGTGGAACTTCTCACGTAAGGCTGCATGTCTGCATTGGCTTCAGCCTTCTGCAAAAGGAAATAATATGCATGAAATGATAATTGCTGCCAACATCCAGGAAAATAGCTCCTCTCCAGGGCAATGGGATCAATTATTTTTCTAGGAGGCTATGGTGCTGTTAATTTTACAAATGAATTACAAGAAGAAAGAAAGAAGGAAGTATATCTGACAGATTGCTATTGACTAAAGGATGTATTCTGCCTAGTAATTGTTGACCATTCATTCGTGAGGAGCAGAATATGCATTTTTATTGTTACTAGTGCTCACCCTGGAGACTGAGACAGAGGGGTTTGTATTGTTTGAGGAATTCCTGAAGTGTGTGTTGACTGAAGCATGGAGAGGGACTGATTTTTTGTTATTCAATGCTTACTGATACGTCATTGAAGTGGTTATGCTGCTATCTCACTGGGTCTGGTGTGTAGCTGGTAGGACCCAGGGTTTTATGCGGATGAATTTTTAGAAGTATGCATTAATTTCTTAAATGAAGAACTACAAGCTTGTATTCTAATGGGGCTTGGTTATTTGTCATAACCCTGCCTTTTAAAATGCAGACCAGCAGTTTCCAGTTTCTTTTAGTTTCCTGGCAGATAAAATTTACAATAGTTTGGCAAAAATGTGGTTAAAAGATAAAGCATAAATTTGTGTGAACACTTGGTCACTGTCACACACTTGGATTTTTTTTTTCCCCTTCTCTATTTCCCATCTGAACACAGCAGTAGGCCAGCTGGAGTGATGTTTTTTGAGAACTACCATAATAAAATATCAGGAGTGAATCCCTCAGCCCCTGCTCCTCACAGACTACACCCAGACAGTAGGAAAAGCACAGAGCAGCTGCTGAGCTGCATGTCTGTTTGGGGAAAGAGCCTCTCGATGCCATGTGCAGAAAACATCCTTGCAGTAAGAGCAGCCCAGTATCACAGAAGCACAAAAATAGTTGAAAGTCATTGAGGCATAGTTCTTCCCCTAAGAAATCTTAAGCTTTCCTTCACAGCGATTCAAATTGGCTGCCGGCACTAAACAGCTTCAAGAGGCATCCCAGCTACCTTTGCACTTCATTTATTTTGGCACAGCTAAACAGAGCCTTTCCTCTCCTCTGTTAAGACATGAGAGCTTTGCAGTCATCCATGAGATCACATACTAGGTCTCAGTTTCAGACCTCAATAGTAGCAGCTGGTGGAATAAAAGGATTCCTTGAAATAGCACCAGGTCCACGTGGCTGCTCCTGCACAGAGGGAAGTGCAGGCTTTTGGGTAAGCCCTGTGATCTTGGACCTCTGCCCATTCAGGCTGCAGCACCTCTGGGAGCATGTTGTGGTTTCCTGCCTCTCTGCACCTTGGTTTCTCTCCAGAAGAAATCAAAGCACACAAGGAGGGGGTAATCTCACATTTGTGTCCCAGAGTGGGACTGAGCTGCACACCAGTACGGTGGGCTGCACCTCAAGCAGGTCTGCTCTGCTCTGTAACTAGATGCTCTTGGACCACATTGTCCCTAAACTCTCCTGCTGCTCTCTGGCTTTTGAGGTCTTTGACTGCAATGCCTAACACTGGGTGTCCTTGCTTAGAGATAGTATAATGTGCTTGAGAAATAAAGCCTGGGATCTATTTTCTATTGCTTAATGCATTCATCATGATGGTCAAATTATGCTTCCAAGCCCAAAGCTTTCTCAACAGGGCAGGAGTATTGCTCCAGGCAAGGCATCCAGCTCTGGCTGCTGGGGTGCTCCTGCGAAGTCTGGTGCCTTCCCTGTGCATGACATCATCGCATGCCAGCTCCAGGCATAGTCAAGCTAGAATTCACCTAACTGGACTCTGCAATCACTACAATGTGATTGTCAAATAGGAACACACACAAGCAATGCAGCTATGCTGAGCCCTTTGCGGGCACGGCTACATGTGTAACTAGACCCAAGTGATAGAACTGGTGTGTGTCTTGGCAGCTGTGAACCTGCTTGGCCATGTCCATCCTGTATTTATTTCATTGCTGATGCAAATTATCTTGACATGATTTGATGCCAGATGTGCACTGAAGGTGTACCTTGGTTTGAAGCAATGGTAGGCTGTGAAGGACCAGCGTGGTGCTGAGCTGTCCCCTCACAGCCAGTCAGGTGCAGTCTGTGCCAGCAGTTCTGTGCAGTGACTGTCACTGAGCGTGCACTTGCTGCAGGTGGTGACTCAGGTGAGCCTATGTGAGAACTTCTTGTTCACCAAGGTTCTTGGTTGGGGTGTTAGGGTCTGCTTGCTCTCATCTGTGGCACTGGGCCAAAACAGAAGCGGTGCTGAGAAATCATGCTTTTGCCACAGTATTTATAACCAACTTTGAGCAACACTTCAATAACACTGATGGCATGAATGTTTTAAGTTGTCACTTCAGTTAAAACCTTGGAGCCGTCACTTAAATGATCAAAATAGTCCAGCTGCCCAGAGTGAGGCCAGAATATTATTAGATGTATTTCTGTAGGGTGTCTGCCCCAGCCTGGAGGGCTTAGTTTTGAGGACTGTAGGATCATGGAATAATTTGAGTTAGAAGGGGGACCTCAGGAGGTCGTCTAGACTCACCTCTTGCTCTAAGCAAGGTCAGCTATGAATTTTGGTTAGGTGAGTCAAGACTGCAACATTTTACCCAGAGTGGAGGTTTAGAAAATTTCTGTCATCTGCCACAGCCCTTCAAAATTGGCAAATGGGGAGACCCTTTGCTGGGGCTGCTCTTGTGAAGCAAGGGCTTACTGCTTGAGAGGAAAGCAAATGGAAATCATCTAACAGGGCATTTATTGCATTACTGAAAATGGTATCTTAAGAACCACTGATTTGGACCATGATGAAACCTTTAAAGGAGAATTGCTTTCAGCTGGGGAATCCTCTGGGACCTGATTCTCAAAACAGGGCATTTACATAATCATTGCCGGCATGCAGATTCCTGATTTTTGAAGCATAAAGGGCACATGAATGTTTAGCAAAGAGAACTTGATGTGATTTGTTGTTTTTTGGGGGTGAGGGAGGGTTTCTTCCTTGATTGCATGAGCAACATTATCATACTGTTGGTATGCTGCCTAAATTTAAAGACATTCATAATAGGAAGAAATCTATTTTCTTTGAATTTATGTTTTTATGCACATGTAGCTTGGTGTAACGTGTGTACGTGATTGATCCATATCTTATAAGGTTGCTCAGCGGCTAAGTTATATGCATTGAGAAATATACTGTCAACCTGTACCTTGTACATTTCATGCCTTCTAGAGACAGTTTAATAAAAACAGGTGCTTTTCCATAAGTAAGCTCAGCAGCCATAAAGAAATATGCACAGCATGTTTCCATTTCATCTTTACATATCTTGTAATTAAGGATGTGCCAAACTCCTTGCAAATAATTCACTTGGTCAGTGAACCACATTATTCAGCGATTTGCAGATACCACAAAAGAAAAAGCTTTAGGCATTTTGATTCACTCTGCAAATCAACAGAGTGTTCCTCCTCCACATTACGTTTCAGTGATGCCCAGAAAATTGACTCTGGTTGCTTCACACTACATTACTGTACATCAGGTCAAAGTAGCACTTAGGTTTTTTTGATTAGATGGAAGATGTTAGGTGGCAAATATTCAAGTCGCAAGAAATTTAGCAGAAGAGCTATTTGCAAGGTAAATCTTGGAATTTGGTCTCAGTAGAATTATATTTTATTAATATGCTTTAAGAATATAATCAAAGGATTCTAAGGCAAGTAGTAAAATCAATCTTGTCTCTCTTTAGGGCATGCCGAACATTCTTTTTAGGAGGCTCAAGGCTTTGTTTATACTGAGAAAAGTGGGGTCACTACATGGATGTATTATGGCCTGATCTACTGCAGTGGTGCTTAAATAGGGATTCACTCCACTGCAGCTGAATCCCCTGTGATTTCTGCACACAGTGTTCATCCCTGGTGCTGGGGCTGCAGCACTCAGGCTGTTAAGAAGGGAGAATGCCCTCCCTGAAGTCCAGAGGAGCCCACTGCAGGGTTACCACATCACTTGGTGTCTGGAGTTATGGCAGGTCATCCGTGAAACCTTCGTTTTTCCCCTAAAAAGAAAAAATCCTGTTTTCTTCACTGATACCATTACGGCCTCAGCATACAGGGGAGCCCTGTGTAAGTTCATGCCCTCTATGGGCCCAGCCCCACCACAAATGGGTTTGTCAGGGTTTCTCAATACCAGTGAAAGCAAGAGAAAGATTTATCCCTGATCATACAGTGATTTTCCATCATCTTGCTTTGTTTGAACATTTGGAATGTAATTTTTTGTTTCTGCCTTACTAAAGAGTTTAAGTGGATGATCTTCTTTCACTTCCCAGCGGCATTGCCTTCTTGTAGTTCAGCTTGTGCGGGGTGAGCAGCATGTTACAAATCATAGAGTCAGCAACAAAGCTTGTTTTAAAAATCAGCAATTGCCTCATTTTAAAACAATATATATTCTGTTTATATAATATACATAGAACTATCTTTCTGTTGTAACGCTGATGTGTTTGGCTGTGGATTGATCTCTGTAGAGGTGCACTCTGCAGCCTGGCAGGACTTGCTAGGAGCCTTCCAGGAGAAAAGTTCATTGCGCCAGCATGTCTTCGCAGCCCTCAGCCCAGCCACCTCCGAAGTTTTCTTGCTGCATTTATTAGTCATTAGAGAATTATGAGTTGTGAGCTCCTTGTGCTGTTGTGTGCCATTCAGACTAGTTACGTTGCTGCAAGCATAGTATGGAACAAACAAGCAAATTAATATTAGATGTGATGGAGAAAAGATATGTCCCATATTAATTCCTGTGTGTCTTGGTGTGTGAACTAAGACCTCCTGCTTATAGTGTCAGGTATTGGGCAAATGAGAGCTGTAGTGTTCCTTAGCATTTCAGTAGTCAGCTCATCTGATTCATCATGAATATAATAGAAAATTGGGTTTTACATGATAAATATCTCCTGGTCGGTGTTACCCCACAATGCTTGTGCAGCATCAGCTGTACCTCTCCTGTTTCAGATATTATTAAATCCTTTTTGTCTCTATGTTCACTCCACAGTGGAGGAAACAAAAGCTTTGGGGCTCCTCACATGAGTCTATTTCATGAGCTCAAAGATTTTTCATTTTCTGGGTGGACAGTGTTAATGATGAGAATCATGGAAACTTGTATTTCTGTGTTAAATATTCTGTGTGTATGATGCAGAAAAAGATGCTAGCTGTACTTTGTAGGATTTTAAAATTCTTCCTAGAATTTTACTTGAACTTGCTAGGGGGAGAAGAGGAGTCTTTGTCTTCTCCCAGCAGATGCTGGAGCAGAGTCTGTGCTGCTAATCCCACATGGACTTCAAGGTCATGGATTTATGGCAGTCAGTGGTTTTTAAAAGATGGAAAGAATATCCTAACAGCTAGGTAGCATTTGAAATTATTCTTAACTGAGGAAGTGGAAAGGTTGTGGTGGGCACTAAAGAAGGCAGAGTGTTTCAGTTGCTCTGAAGGTTTAATACTAGTCACTTCAAATCTTCTTTTGCTGATCTGCTGAAGATTGTGTAATCTCTCTAGCATGCAGATGTTGGACAAAAGAATATTACTGTAACATCCTTAATCTGTCTTTCCGTCTTCCCTTCCTTCCTTATGATCCACTCCACCTTCTCCTGGGAATTGAAAGTATAAAATGGAATTTGAGAAAAGGTGCATTTCTATTTTCCAAGAACTAATTCTCTGCAAAGAGTTTATCTGTATTACTGGGAAAAGCTACTGCTCATTAGATGTCTAGCTGTAGGTGCAGTTTAAAGCGATAATAAAGTATTCTGGATCACAGCACACAAGAATATAATTAATCTGGTATTTGTTCTAATATGGCTGCATAGGGATTTAACAGGAGATCAGCTGTGGTTAGTAATTTCACTGATAGCTTTTTTTCCTTCCCCAGCTGAAGGATTCTACCTTTTTCTGGAATATCAAACTCTGCCCTAATTTGCATAACGTTGAGTCTTTTGTATACGAGAGAAGAGAGAAAGCAAACAGGGAACAAAGAACTTTTCAGTTATGCAAATATATGGGTGGTTTATATCTTTCCACCTTTTTTTTAAAGTAAGTCAAAGTTGTAATACGTTTGAGGAGAAATACTTGAGCTCATGAAGCAGCCATAGGATAATACTATGCCTTTTCTCAACCAAAACTTCCACTGAGGTCCACAAGCAAAATATTCACAGCCTAGAAATGAGAAGTGCTTTAGTAAACTAGTGAATAATAATCTCTGTGTAAAGGTGTTAAATATGCAGCTATGGAGGTAGGAAATGGATGAGAGGGTCATGCAGATGTAATGATTTGCAAAGATAGTCCTACAGAGCTGCAGTTTGCCATTCCAGAGCAGTTCAGCGTGTCTGTGTGGCCTGTGGTAGCACTTTGCAGGCACTGGGGGTACCCTTGGGTGTAAGATGCCTGGGTTGGTGCCTCCCCAGGCCCAACCAAACTGCTGGCCCAGCCCTGTGATCAATGCAATGAAAGCAGCACTCCCTCAAGACTCACATGTGAACACTTAGGTCCATCTAGCTCTCACCCATGTGTGAGCACACATGTGGTGCTGGGGCACGGGGAGAATAATCCCTTCTAATGAATGGCAAACTGTCTATCTAGACAGTTTGCATGGATAAGTGCAATCCATCATAATACATCACCAAAGATTAGCCTCCTTAGGAGACTGATGTATTTTGAAAGGAAAACACCAAAGTGAAATTTATTTTCAAACTCCTAAGTCTGTGGCTTTGATCAAGAAAAGAAAGCATAATGTTGTTTCAAGAAGACACTAATGACTGAAAAAGAAGTGATGTGTTTCAAAATCTTCATCTGCTGTGGGTAATGGTTACAGGGCTTGCCACCAGCTTCCCATTAGTGTCTGAAACCCCCCCATGCTGTACCCTGCTGCACAAAGCTAGCAGAAATTTTAATACTTATATCTCTGATTTAACTAGAGCATGTGTCTGAAAGACTTTTTTTTAAGTTCAACAAATATATTTCATATTCTTGCTGCAGAATGCAAAACCTTAAGATCTGCAAGCATCAATGAACAGTAAAATATATGGCCAAATGATTGACAGGGCAAAAACCAGACAGGTATTGTGTGTAATAGGCTAAAACCAGCCTCTGGAAAAAACATGAAAAATGGAAATTAAACCAACAGAAAAACAAAGAGCATTTCAAATTTGTCTTAATTCAATTTTTATAGCTTTGCACATTATGTTACCCAGCCAAAAGTGAGTGTAATGTTTTATGGATTTAATAGTACAGTTCTGTGTTTGTATGTATGGTTGTGTCTTTTATTGTGTATCAAAGTTAAATGAAAATGGAACCAAAAAGAGTTGACTGTGATGATAACATTCAGCTCATGTCTCATACATATGTTTGAAATGTTAACAGCACCAGTTTGCTTACAACTGGTAGCTATGTCAAGACTGTAGTATTTTTATTAACAAGTAAAACTTAAGGATGGGTACCTGGTCCTCAGAGGAGATACCTTCTTGGGGTTTTTCTATGGGATCACCAGGAAAAGAAATCTCATTTCCCCATTGCAACTTCAGCATGAGTATTTGCACATAGCTTTCATTTCTCTCTGAGCTACTGCTAAACCTTGGCTGCTTGGGACTCTACGCCATCTGAAATTTGGTTTCTCTACAGTTGAACAGAAGCAGTCAAGTGAAACTGTGCTTTCCACTAATGCTACAAATCTGAATGTTCCCTTCAGTCATCTTGTATCTCTTGCATTTCCACACATCATAGTGGGTTTTTTCCTTCCCTTATTCCATATCTATTGCATGCTAAGACAGTCCACTAGAGAAAGGAAAACAGGTGGGAGGTGGGGAGTTGAGAGTGAAGCATGGGTTGTTTTCTCTTCCATATTAGGAGGATGGGCATCCAATAGACTGTCCACTTTCTTCACATTTATCAACTGGCCCAGCACTGTCATTCTAAAGGTGTTACTTCTCTAACTGATGTATGGCTTCACATCATGTATGTAACTGTATCCATTAAAAAAACAACAACCCAAGGAGAGGGAAATTGCTATGAAACTGGTGAAAAGAGACATTCCTCTCTGGAGGTTTATTTTGCATTCTCATTTACTGACCTGGGTGTCTCACTTATTGGGTTCCTCTAACTATCTGTACCTAACTTGTACCTTCTAGGGGAATTGAAAACATGAGCTGTGTGGATTTTTACGGCACGGGTGGCAGGTTGCCAAGGTGCTGCCTGTTCTGGATAGCAGATGAGCAGCACTCTGAGCAGGACTCCGAAGGGCAAGCTGCCTGACGCTTGCTAGGAAAGCACATATGATCACAGGAGAAAAGACTCCTGATGTTGCCATAAAAGCGACATCTTAACATCTGTCCCATATATAAAATACCTTTTTTCTCCTTTCATCAAACAGTGTTCCCTTTCTGGTTTCAGTCTGTACAACTGCAAGGCTGGTAGAGCATTTACTGCTTCAGGAATGGCTGTGTTGAAAAGGCCAAACCTGTTTTAAGAGATCCATGTTCCCAGCTATCTAGTGCTTTAACTTTGGAATGAAGTCTTTTTCTACTGAAACTACCATGAGATACTAATTTAGCACTGAGAAACAGAGATATTTTTATTCTTAGTGATTCAATCTTACATGCTGATGTTTAGGCCAACTAAATTTCTCTGCTTCTGTTTTTGAGACAGGTTTGGTGGTTTGTTTGAAGTTTCTAGTCTCTGAATATATTTGCTCATAAGATTATAGACACATAATCATATACATATATAGACACACATATACATATATAAAATATCAAACTGGTTGTTTTCAGTCTGATATGTGTCACCTCTAGGGTGCTCACAAAAAATAACTAACAAATGCAAAGCATAATTTTTCTGGGATCTTTATCTCTGTAGGAAACTATAGTTTGTAAATCCAAAGGTTGGTGACTGTTAAACTAATGTGTTTGCAATTGCCTAGGAAAACCATACATCTGTGACTATCATCTGAATATTCATTTCTTAGACTGGATATTAGAAAGAAGTTCCTCCCCACGAGGGTGGTGGAACACTGGCCCAGGTTGCCCAGGGAGGTGATTGAGTTCCCGTCCCTGGAGGCATTCAAGGTGAGGCTTTACAGGGCTCTGAGCAACCTGATTGAGTTGGGGATGTCCCTGCCCACTTCAGGTCCAGAGGACCCTTCCAACTGAAACCATTCTATGATTCTCCAGTGATATACTGAATTGTGAGCACCAACCAGCCTTCTGGAGACTGCTTCTGATGTGGGGAAGGCTTCCCTAAAATGGAGAGGTGTTTTGGGTCAGGTGCTGAGACACAGCAGAGACAAGCTGTGCAGCTCCTAGGTCATCTGTCTAGGAAGATGTTATCAAAACCTGATACCAGGGCCAGACAACTTGTTTGACAGTGGCTCTATGGTTGGATTACAGCTGGTTGCTTTTTACACCCCAAATAGGAAGCGTGCCTGGTTAAACCATAGCTTTATATGTGGTGCTTACTTTAAAGAAACAGTTTTTAAATGATAGTTAAACAGAGAGAGTAGGTAAAACATGGTACTTTGGCAAAAAGAATTTGTCATGTGTGGCCATGAAGTGTGAAAAGGTATAGTGTTGGAAGAAGTAACCAAAGGTAATAGCACAGAGCTATTAGATACAGCAAGGATGCCAGACTTGATTTTTCTAATAATAGGGTTGGGGGAGAGGTGATATATTTAGGAATGAGAAAGGATGATCCTTTTTCTTCCTACCTTTGCTTTACTAAGGTGAGATCAGTGGGAATTTTGTCCAATTGTATCTGGTGTGCCTGGAATATGAGAAAAATTGTCATTGGCGGTAGAGCAGGAATAGCAATCTAGTAATGATAAGATGATTATGCTGCTTAGATCAGAAGCTACCTAGAAGTTTTTAGTGTTCATAATGGTGACAAATAATTGTTATGAAAAATCAAACAATAACAAAAAAAAAGATTTTCTTTATAGACTTATGTCATCATTTGTTTTGTTTGGATTTTCTCTGTGTTCTGCAGAAGGTATCTCTGAAATATATAAAACTGTCATCTGCTACTTGCTTGCCAATTTTTTATAATTAGTTCAACATGGCACAAGACCTCTCAGTGACCCTTGGTGTTGTGTCACAGGTTGCACTTTATATGTTTATGTGGAATACCAGGATAAGAGTCTGTCTGGGAGCACTCTGGGATTTTTCAAAGTGGAAAAGTCTCTGTGGGGCAAATGTTTGTGATAACTACAACTTTATTAAAACTTTTGAAAGGAGTGAATAAAATGAGACTGCAGAACTTCATCAGTGAGGAAATTTTTCCCAGTGGTTGTCTTTTTGGCTGAAAATAGCATTTAAAAAAGAGCCAAGCCCTAGGTTTTGAAAGCATTAAACCTCATTTTGTTGATTATGCTAGGTTAAAGTGAGTGTAAATGTTTGCCATTTTGGTTTAGTGCTTTGTACTCTTGTAAAGGACTGTGTATGATATAAAGCCAAGCCCATAGTCTCTTGAACATACTGAGGCAACTTGAACCAGTTGTAAGACTTAAGTAGCTACATGTGCAGCCACATTTGCCAGAGGTCTTTGGGAATGGACACAGTGAGGTCATGTGCATCAGAGCTATGCTCAAAACAAAGTGAACTTGGTATAGAAGGCTTCTGAAAGTTAAAGGAACTGCATTGGCCCCATCCAAGGATGTTGTCCACATGGAAGAAGCAGGACCGTTGATTATTGTAGTTGGGATGATGTGATTGCCCAGCAGAGAAGGATCTGGGGGTGCTGGTGGATAGCCAGCTGAATATGAGCCAGCACTGTGCCCAGGTGGCCAAGAAGNTTTTTTTTGGTTGGACTCGGTGATCTGAGAGGTCATTTCCAGACACGAATATTCTGTGATTAGTCTGTGTTTGGCCAGTGCTAGGAAGATACCTCAAAATATTCAGCCCTCAAATACCCAAATGGACTGCAGTGGCCTTGGAGCATGAAAGTAGAGAGTTCTTGCCTTCAGTCCTGCACTATGCCAGGCCCCATAATGCATTTCAGAGAGGATTGTCAAAGCTGTCATCTTAGTCCTAGCCTTTGGGTGTATTTAAGTACCAGTTTTCTCTTTACAATGGAAAAAAGGCTAATAATAGAATCCAGTAAAAAGATGAGCTAAAGATTTTTTTTTCAAATAAAACAAAGATGGTTTAGATTGTAGAAAAAGTAATAAGTTTTGTAGTCCAATTGTATACAAAAGGCAGGGTCTCCTAGCACTTCACATCCTACCAGCTGTAGCAGAAACATGTCATTTAAACAAGTCATGTAATTAAACAGTTCCATTAGTTAAAATCCAGAATACTACATTTAAATGATAGTAGTTAAAAAAGCAGTTTTCCGTATTTTGTGGTAGGTGACTCTAAGAGGGAAGAACAAACAATCTCAGTAACATCATGACATCATGGCTGGTGGCTGCAGAGTCAAGCCATCAGATAAATGTGTGGTGCAAAAACAAGGAATATCTGAAAGACTGATCTTGAATTGGTGCCTTCTGGTCTGAGTGCTTAAAGGAGACAGAATAGGTTTCAAACAAAACTTTCAATAGAGTCCTTCAAATAACTCAGTTCCTACTGTATACCTCTGGTATGGTCGTCTTAGTTTTTGCTTACAAATGTACAAACCATTTTATTTGGATATATTTTCTAGTTCATAATCTTAACAGAATTGTCTTTAAAGACCTGAATCACTTCTTGGCATACGGATGACTGGCATTAATAGAATAATTAAGGGATCAAAAGGAGGAGAGAAGTCTCTAGATATGTAAGAATTGAAACACTAAGTTTGTTCATGCAAAGAAAGTACAAATTTGTTTGGCAAAACATCAAATCACTCCTCTTGCTCTTGTTACATATTTTACTTCCTGAACTGCATTTCTGGAAAAACCTGCAAGAAAATTTCTCTGCCTACCTACCAAGTCAGAAAACTGAAGTAAGCGGATGGGTTTAGCAGCCTGATGACCTGGGAAGAGGTGGCTGAATGTCTAACTGGGACTGGAAACATTTCCTCTTTCAGCAGTTGAGGGGGTGTCCTTTACTAAATTAACAGTCAGCCTTGAAAGGAAAGTATATGAAGCATGAGTCAGAAAATTAATTCAAATTAAAAAGAGAAATGATACAGAATCTTTGCCTCAAACTCAAAGCCAGTATTTTTTTCATGTCTTAAGTGTAGACTTTAAATGCCTTCAAACTGTGGATTTACATCATAACATAGTTTTTCATGGTTCACTCTTATCTCACTGCCTAACTCATAAAATCCCTGTGGTGGCTTTAGCTGTGGATTAATAGAAAAGTAGAAGTTAGAAAGTACTTAATGTTTTTAGCTGCCTTTTTAATAGAATTTATTAGCTGGGAATGGGATCTCTCCAGAAAGAACAGTTGCAGGGGTTTGTTTCAAGGACTGTGTACGTAAACCTTCATCACTGAGCAGCAGTTTATTGAGGAGTCTCAATCTGTTTGTCCTGTGTGCACAAAATGGAGGGTTTCCTCAGAGAAGACACATGATGTTTCTTTCTACTGTGTCTTACAATTAAGAGATAAATGTGTGTGTGTGTATACTACTATCCATTCTTGAACTTTCAGTGGTGGAATCACTGTCCCTGGAGGTGTTTAAGAAACATAGAGATGTTCCACTTAAGGTTTAGTGGTATGTGAGTGATAGGTATGGTTGGACTTGATGATCTTAGAGGTCTCTTCCAACCTTTGTGATTCTGTTTATAAATGAACACTAACCTAAGTATGATATGCTATTATAAAGGAACTTTTTATTGTTCCTTATCCTTCAGCATTGTGATTTTTGGCATGTCATCCAGTGTTAGGACAAGAGGGAATGGGAGCAAGTTGGACCACAGGAGGTTTAGTATTAACCTGAGGAGGAACTTCTTTATGGTAAGGGTGCCAGAGCACTGGCCCAGGCTGCCCAGGAGGCTGTGGAGTCTCCTTGTCTGGAGCCATTGCAGAGCTGCCTGGACACATTGCTGTGTGACCTGGTCTAGGTGATCCTGCTCTGGCAGGGGGTTGGACTAGATGATCTTTCTAGTTCCCTTCCAACCCCTGACATACTGGGATACATACTGTGATACTGTGTAAAGTTTGTTGTTCATACTCACTGAATCCCCAGCAAAGTTAGAGTAAATTTTGGCTTCTTGCTTAATGTGAATATTTACTAGCTTTTTAATAGATATGAAATTTGAACAAAATTATTATTAGTCCTAACAAGAGCAATCATTTTTGTTTGCTTTTAGTTACAGTCTTAAAATACTAAAATTGAGAATGTTTTTATATATGTATATAAAACAAAACCTCTCCATCAATCCCTGAATCTAAATGATTCCAGTGGTGAAAACAACTGCCAAAGATTGCATTTCTGGAAGTCCTAGAGATTACTGGAGACTGAACAAATAACAAGGATTTGAGTTTTAGTTTGCTATTAATTCTTGAGGATAAAGTTAGGGAAATTAGTAAGTCTTATTTAGGTCAAACTATACATTTTATGGGACCAACATAAAGGAAGACTGGTTTTAGATCAAAATGTAGTTTTCTGTTTTAAAGAAAGTTTTGAACCAAGATAATTTCAACTTTTCCATATGAGAATACTCTATTTTGAATTCTGGTTTGAATTTTTGGAGAACAGCACTAGAGACCCCACTGAAACATTAGATACAGGACATAAAAACCCATTTTAGTAATGGGTAAATTGTGCCTTCTTTTGATCTGTGCCAGTTCGTGCAGTGACCAGTTATTCTGTAAAAGCTTCCCTGAGACAAGGCTGGATTTCCTGGGATATCAGAGCAAGCACTGAGGACTTTCCTTGCTGAACTGGAAAAGGGCCAGTGCAGAGCTGGAAGTTACGTGGCATTCCTTTATTCCTGTCCTCAAGTCTCTTATCTCCTTTACCTCTTATTTCTGTGACTTGCTGCCACCTATTTTAAAGGCCCCCATATAAAGGTGGGAGATTTAGGAGTCCATGAGTACCTTAAATTTTGTAAACAGATTGGTTTTTTTATGTGAAAGCTAATTGTGAGTTTCTTAAACTGTGTAGAACCCTAATTCATAACTGAACAATTCAAAAGTACTTATTGCAGTTACAAAGTAACTGCCAAAATCTCACAAATGACCATGTTAGTCATATTTTTTTCCTACTTCAGAAGGAATATTCTTTCTTTTATTAATATAAAACCACAATGTCATTATGTCACCCATGCATCCACTGTGTAATTACTCCATTTTAAAGATAAATCCATTGTCTTGGGATGCATCCATCATGGATGTCACCTTTAGCACAGAAGGTGAGACACTAAATGGACACCTTTTACTAATATTAATTTCTATATAGTCATCAATTGCGAATAGACTATCCATTGTTCTCTTTGACAGAGACAGGCCAATGACAAAGATTAAATTATCCATCTTTGTGGAAGCAAGGGATCTGCTTTGAAGTGTGCTTTTCAAGATCTTGCTTTTCTGGCCTGAGTATATTATATTAATCTACAATTTGTTCATTTTAAACACCGATCAATTATAGCAAAAGATTGCAGATTGCTTTTTCTTCCTTGAAATGAAAGGTCAGGAATTAGAGAAGCTTAGAGTTTCTTTCAGATGTGTTGTTTTTTTTTTTAGTCAAAAAGAAAAGAGAGTGCCTGGTTTTGTCTCTTGCCTGCTGTGTTAATCTGACACTCAAGGACTCTTTCTGGATCTTCTGCCAACCTTATCCCAGATTCTCATGCAATTTAAATGACAATTTATAGTGCTCATTTAAATAATGCAGGAGTGTTATTCTCTGAATACACAGAAAGGTGCAGCTATGGAAGCTTGCTAGAACCAGCACAGGAGTCATCAAGGGCCCAGTGCCTTTAGCATCTGATAGACACTTCAATATTATTTCCAGACCAGTGAAATTTTTTGGGGGGAGCAGGCATGCCGCACATGGACTTACCTGCTAGAGTAAGACACATCTCTGTGGATACACTGATGGGGGAGAAATGGCAACATAGGACAAACCAGATCAGTGGCCTGTGAAGATCTTTTCCCATTCTATCTGGATTAAATTCCTCAATGTTATGTGGCACTTGGGGAAATGGTGTGATGGTGGACTCAACAGTGTTAACATTTGGACTTGATGATCTTAAGGGTCTTCCCCAGGTGACTCTATGATTCTATGTTTTGTATTTGAGAAGCCTTTGAAGTTAGACTTCTTTGTTGTTTCTGGGAACATTTCGGTGTTAAATGGAAGGATACAGCAGCTAGCTGCATACTGCATTATTGTCATAAACTCATGTCATATTTATGAATTTATGTGGAGTAATTGAGAAGAAATAAAATAGACAAAATCCTGATTTGAGAAAGTACTTCAGCGGGTAATGGTTCAGTACCAGCATAGGCTCACACAAGCATGGGGAAAAGATCCAAATCTTATTTAAAGCATCATTTAGATCAGTGAGCTTTTGGCAAAACCTAACAACCTCATTTCCTCTCTGTTTATACTAGANGATCTTCATTTGTGAAGCCTAGCCATACACACTAGCATGTGCATTTGGAGCAGGCATTTGCATTGAGAGTAACCAATTTCATAGGTAACTTTTCTGTAAAATAGGAATAAACAATATGGTAAATGTTACCTTTTTCCATTCCCACCAGGTGAATGTTTTTCATAGCAAACTCTACAGCTCTTCTTGCATCTACTCACACTTGATGTGTATCTTTTAGCACTAGGAAAGGAGAGTATTTCTATATTCCTACATATACGAGTTTTATGGCTGTAAAAATGACTATAATTCCAACACATCAAGTTAGTCATGCTTGCTTCAAGATAAAGGTTAATATTTAGGAGGAAAACTAGAGATTTATGTTTTGGTCACAGCATATGGCAGGAGATAAGAGCTCTGATCTATGAAATCAAATGAAGATCACTGTTACAAATAGCAGCTGCATAGCTCTTCCTGCAGTGATGGGACAAGGGTTACTGTCTGCCTTTTATTTGTTTGGCTAGGCATGTTTGTATAGCACTTCTGGACAAGGCCATAAGAAACTGGACATATTACAGGTAGTAATACTTCCATGATGAGTTCTGCCAAAAGAAATTTGGTCTCTGCCATCCAGCCTTCTTCAAATTCACATGCTTTTTGCACTAAAATCTCTTTTGGCATCTAGTTTAAATAAACTTTACAGAGAACGTGAAGTTAAAATTTCAAGATAATCCAAAATGATTTATTTTGGGAGAGTTATGGAATTTTTCTTTTCTCTATCCAAAACTATTAAAGTGCAAGTTGAAATAGACTCTTGGTGACATGTTTCCATTGTTTCTAATGGAGGTGTTATGCTCTGCTATGCAAAGGGTAGTACAGATAATAAATCAGATGTTCATTGTCCAAAATAGGAGATTTTTTGTAGTAGCTTGTTGGTACTTAATGCTTACAGTCTGACTTGTAGTAAGTGAACCTACACCCTTTTGGTAGTTTTAGTTCTCAGGTTCTTTGAATGATTTGTAGTGTTGTTCACATATCTGTAAATTACTGAATGCTTTGTAGTTATAGTTTACTTTCTTCTGACTTCTAAACGCAAAGTAAAATGGATGATTTTTCAGTGGATGCAAATCTCTTTATTGTTTAAGCTCCTCTGCTTGTGGCGTTACCATTTCTTAATTGTTTACCACTAGCTAAGATGATACCCCTAACTTTAAAGGTTTTTCAGACAATATACTGAGTACTGCCCTCACTACACTCTGTTGATTCATTTGTACTGTCATGCTTCAGTATTCTGCTACAGCAGAGACACACAAAATAAGCATAAAAGATCCTAAGGTTGCTATCAAAAAGAATTACATTTTTGTCGTATTAAAGGCAATTATTGAAAGTACTGATTGTGAGAAACCTGAGCAAGACCTCAGAAAGCACTTGAAAAAAATCTCTGTTGTATCAGAGCATGATGTGTACTGCTGATGTGTGTGCTGATAATGAGAGGCAACACGACAAAGTATATGATAGGCTTAGTTTAGAATTTGAAATCATAGCACTTTGTTTAGGCCATTACTTTAAAATGCTGATATCAAATTTAACTTGGTTAACTAAAACTAGATTTATCAACGGTTTTAATAGTTGCCAGGCAAATTATAGTTTTTCCTCATTCTGGGTATTTCAATTTATCTGCATTTTCTTAAAGGAAATCCTGGGACAAACAAGGGACAAATGTTGTCTAGAGTTTGGTATTTTAGACATCTGCCACACATCAACAAACTGTGTGTGCACAGTCCTTACGCTGTCTGGACTTCTTCCTATAATGATTTGTGTAGTTGTTAGGGTAGGAAAAATCCATTCTGGAAGGACTACTGTTTCCTTTTTGACTGGGTGACCTACAGTGGACAACTACCACAAAAGGACATTAGTCACAAAGTTGGCTAGGAATACTATTTTAATAGCAGAAGAAAAAGAAAAAGGGCTCTACTTGAGTGTAGATCTTTTCTTTAGTCCTAATTAGAACCACAATCCATCATGCTGGAAAGTTTCTATTCATTTTGGTGATTGGGGACATGACAAATGAATCTCGGAATAAATGGGATGTCAAGGCAGAGCAGGAGATGGATGTGTTCTGCATGGGATGAATGTAATAAGTACAGTTGATGTTGGCAACCGGCCAGTCCCATTGCCTCACGCTGGGTGAGTTGCCCCAAGGCTCTGACCAGGGGTAAACCACCAAGAAATGATTCCCCTCATCTCCCATTTATTAGAAAATGAACACCTTGTCAAGGTTCATTCTCTGTTTTCCTAAGTGTCACTTTGTTTCAGGGACAGCAACTAATTGAATATTAGTTAATTGTTTCTAATAAAATGCTGATAATTAGATCTCTTTTTTCATGTTGCTGGCCTAGCTCCTCTCTTTAATTTCACTTCCCTTTCATTGGCCTTCGCTTCTCACACAGCCGTGTCGAGATTGATTATCTGCAGCGAGCAAGAGGCCAAGCAAGAAACTTCATTTAAGATTAATTTCAGGGAAACTGTTTTACAATTTTTCTAAATTGAATTTAGTCTTAATTTTAAAGTGTTAGGGGTTGTATGTCTTCAAAGGTTGCTTTTGGATAATTTATTATGTATCAAGTAATCAAACCCACTCTTGAACTTGGATGCTCAGTGTGTCTAAAGGCACTCCTTGGATTTAGCCATACTGACAAGCCTGGTTTTGTTCAGAAGTGTTGGGTAAGGAAGGGAGGCATTCCCTGCCATGTGTGCTAGACTGCTAGTAATGTAGGATCTTTACTTGTTATTAAGCAATTCCTAGAAAAAACTATCTCTTCCTCTTCATAGTCTTCAGTGATCCCCAGATGCCTTTGGTAGTTGGACACAGATGGCTTGCTCTAAAAGCCTGAAAACCAAGTCTATAGTAACTGTAAGTTCATGCTAGCTCCCAAATCAGCATATGTCGTCTTCATATCAAACCTGGGTAAGACTCAGATGTATCACCAGGTGTATTTGAATAGTAGCCTGTTCTTTGGACCCATTAAAACCCCACCAAAAACTCAGAGCTGTGTGAAGGCTTCCTGCTGTATTTCAGGCAATACTTCCCAGCTAACTTGATGAGTGCCTGGCCCCTGCTGTCTGTAAAACATGATAGTGCCACTCATTTCAGTTGAACTGTCGTGATTTGCACAGGATGAAAAGCTGGCCCACACGACAGTTCTCTGTCATATCTGGAGTAAACCATAATACAGCCAGTATATTCCAACCTAGTTTGCTTACAAGCTGAGTTTAATGGAGTTGTAACAATTCTACTTGCAGGTATTTGTGCAGCCTAGCGCAGAGATGTGTGTTTGCCTGGTAAGAGTAGAATAAAAACAGACCACAAAGCATCCAGAATTCATACCAGATGTGTGCTTATTTGGCAAAATCAGAAGGATGGAACCCCTAAAATCTCTTTCCCCCTTAGTCTCTATCTCTCCCTGCACAAAACCAGCTTTAGTTGTTTGAATTCCCTTGGGGAAGAGATAAAGCTGTACCACCACTGCTTCTTTCAGTCACTGACTTGTGTAAAGATATTTGGGATGGATATTTGTGCCACAGGAAAATGCTGAGCAGCTCAGTGTAAGAACTGCTGAGTTGGACAAAGAAGCTGAAGGATGAAATGAATACTGAAAACACAGAAATAAGCAAATGGTACATAATGCAAGCAGTATTATAGTACTTGGAGTCTGTCCTAAGATATTCCTGGCCAAGTTTGTCCCTTCAAGCAAACTGAACAACCCCAGGAAGCAATTTGGCCTACCATGCATGCATTTGGACTCTCTGAAGAGCAGCAGAGTAACCCAATTGCATGGACTGAGAAAAACAGTAACAGTTTTTCCCATCCTGTTTTTTGATCTAAGAGGTGCTGAATATAATATATGGATCATATATCGTTCTTGTTCAAATCAACTAGCAATGACACTGTTACTAGCTTCACAGTGTACTAGTTATTGAAAAACTTCTCAGCATGAGAAAAGGTCAGATTCTGAATGAAGGCAGATGAACATTTGCCTTAAACCTGCCAGAAAAATAGGTCTATAAGACTTCCTAAACTTCCTTTTTTAGCTAGCAAACCTCTTGACTTAACAGGAATTGAACTAGCAACGACCAGAGAATGGAGCACATTTCTTTGGCTGTGGCTGCACAGTCATGCAGGGCTATAGATCCTAGAGACACAGCGGAGCCAGCTTGAAATTGGCAAATTAGGAATGTAACTGTAACCTCCTGGAGCTCAGCATGGGATAAGGTACTTGCTGGTTTGTCAGGTGGGTTTGGCTGTATTATGCTGGCTGAGCTGTTTGTGTATATCCCTTGTCTTTGCTAAAGGGTGTCAAAAGACCTTTAAGCTAAGAGAAGAAGAAAACTGAACAAAACATCTGGCGCTTGGATCTATTCTGTATAAGAGAACCTGAAAAGTTTCTGTACCAAATGTGAAGAGTGATTTACACTGGCCTCCAAGAGGAAGGATGCAGGCTTTTCTGTTTTAGTTTCCAGCTGAATATATACATGGGAAAATATAACAAGGAAATTAGTGAAGGATAAGCAAATGTTTCTTTTTTTTTATCGTATATCTTTTTCTTTCAGTGATGGGTGCAGTTAACATTTTCCTTCAAGGAAATCTAGCTCATTGAGTGCCAGATGATATGGATCAAAGTCTGCTAGACTCCCTTATGAGCACCTTGCTCAGGAGCAGTCCTGCTGGGCTCAGTGAAACTGCTGCAGCATAAGTTCTCAAGGTTAAGGTTCTTCTCGTCACCTTCAGCCATCATGGGTGACAAACAGGTCTGTTGAAAACATATTTGTTAACCCTCTCAGAGGTAGAGCAGACCTGATTACACATGTTAGGAGTCAAGTTGCCAAGCTCTATCCTTTGTAGAGGTGGAGGTTTTATTTTTGTAAAGACGGTGATTTTCATCATTTATGTTACCTACAATGATCTATAAAGCTGGTAGGAGAACTGCTTGTTGTCAGGAAGGCTTATACTTAATAGCAAGATCTAAGCATTGCAACTCACCTCAAGTAACTGTAGTACTATAACAAATGGGCTCCCCACTGGAGATAAGCAATACAAACTGGGAAAGATGCCATAGAAAAGACTTCTAGGAATATTCATGCGTTCTGGTCTTGGGCAAGTAATCTGTTGCTTCTGATTTTTCACTAGAAAGAGCTGACTGATGAAATATTGTTTTTAAAAGCCATGCTGGATGGCTTATAGCCTGCTCTCAGCTTACTCCTCTGGCAGTTCATTTTGCAGCACCTGTGATAAATGAAGAAAATCAATGCTTGCCAAGTGCTGCCAGATTATCCTTGATGTGAAGTGTGGTGGGGTTTTTTGAAGTTCAGGCTGTCATCAGATTTTTTTTTTTCATTTGTCTATTTTTAGGAACTGTGTAGCAGCAAATGAATGTGTGCCATGTACTGCAGGTTGATAGACAACTGAAAGGCAAGGCTATAAGGGGATCTCTCAGCTCTTGCTCAATAAACTCTGTTTCCTTTTTACTCCTCTGATTATACCTCTATACCAACAAGGCATATTTAAAGCTTCTAGGAGCCTGGTATCCTCACAGGAGAAATCTCTTTTCCTTTCCAGAAAGGAGCAGTATTTGGAGTATTTGTAGGCTTGTGCAGCATTTATGTTGTACTTTGGTTTTGAGTGGGAATAGGGAAGCACCTAAGAAGGGAAAAAATATGTAAATCCATGTTAGTGTTTTTCTACCATCTGCAGGTCACAGGGACGTGTATGGGTGATGGGAGTCTTGGGGAGCCCAGGGAGGTCTGTGCTATTTAGTTACCAGTTTCTGCCCAGGAGAACAGGAACCTTTGCCCAGGACAGCTAGTCCAAGAAGGGACTTCTGCTGGATCATCTGAGGAGCAGAGCTCTCTACAAACAAGTGAGGTTGTGCCCAAACTGACATGACATCACTGGCCAGGAAATAACCGGCTGCTTTCTTTAAAGAAATCGNCACCAGGGGCCACAGCAGACCCCAAGGGATTTTCAGACTGTGCCTGAGATGAATTCCAGCCCCTAATAAAAATCCAGATAACAGGCATCTGGAGAAACAGTTGATTGCCCTTGCTCAGCTATACGATGGAAATAAATAATTTTTTTACGATGGTGCATTATAAAATTAAGTCCAGTAGGAAGATCTGTTAAAATATTTATTAAATAGTTTAGCAGCAAATCATTGTAAATTGGTAAATATCCTCATTTAGAGCTTTACTACTTGACCAATGCAGAAATGTCAATTTTGATTGTAAAATGTAGCACATCTTTCCCTTGAGGGGGGAACCTCATTAGAAACTGTAACACTAGAAACCCATCCTATACCATACCCCATTATGTTTGGGTAATTAAAGCAAGGCTTTCTTTTCTGTCAATACCAGCACATGGAGTTTGCTTGCCACTTTTGGATTTGCTGGGAAGTTGTAGTGCTTGTACTTGGCACAGAAGAGAGATGCCCAACATCGTGGTTGCCCTCCATAGATTTCTCTACGTGACCGGATAAATCCTTAGCAAAGGTGATTCATGACTGATGTGGACAGAGTGTCCCTCAGCAGCAGAGAAATTGCAAATAATGGGAAGCACCATTCCTAACGCCAGGCAATAGTCATGGTGTGCTTGTAGATGAATGTAAATTTCCTAATCAGCTGTAGTCTGCAGCTAGAAAAATACAAGTGTGTAAAGTGTTTTTAAATTATTACTGTTCAGGGATTGTAAGACAAAGATTAGTTGTCTAAATCTGTCTCATAAACAAATTAACACAGTGCTGCTTTCTGTTCAAAATATGATTCTTGTCAGAAGGATTAAACATGTTAAATCCAGCTAGAATATGCTGTGATCATGTTTTTTTTTAGCAAAGCTGCAATAATCAGACATTTACAACTAATAAATCGGTGCTCTAATTCCTCTGCAATAAGGCTTTGAAATATAATCTGTCATTTCAGGTTTATAGAACATGACTTTTCGTAATTATAATTCTCAAATGCACATTACTAGTTATAATTAAATTCACTTTCAAAAAATCTGAAGCATTTTTGTGGATTATCTGCTCACATTATGTTCTAATGGTAAAATTAATGTATAATCTGTTGAATAAATTTGGTTAGTTCTTGGATAGAAAAATATGCTCCACTATTGATCAAGTCCTGGAAACTTAGATAAGAAGAACAAAAATGTGTACTGTATATCTTAAGAGGGCTCTAACAAAGCCAGATCAAACTCAATCATAGGCAAAAAGGAGAACTTTCCTTCATAAAAGAAAAAAATGAAAGGATTTCAGCTAATTTAAAAGAAATTAAAAAACATTAAATTATAGCTTGATTAGAAAAGATGTTAAGTATTGGCCCTGGTTAGGGTGTAACAATGGATTAAATTATAGACTCATTCAACTGAAGAATGAATTCCTATTCGTGGGAACAAGTATATTTATTTGTGGGTGTTGGTTCAATAAAAGCTGAAGCATATCACTTACTCAGCTTAATGTTTCTCATTAAAAAGATACCTAAGGACCTGATATATTTCTTGCCATTATCACAACTTCACTGTTATTTCACTCAAGCATAAACTCAGGCTTTAAGATGTCACTTTGAATGTCAGTGAGCCAGATCCTTGCCTGCTCCATTGTGGGAGCTGGAAGGATCCTCATCAAATGGCTTTCCCTCACAGTGTGTCGTCCTCCTCCTGCTGCTGCTGCTGCCACCCCAGTCCAAGAGGAGGTAAAGAATCTTTTTCTTGCAAGTAAACATGAAACAGTAGGTATGCTTGGATAGAAAGGCAGCTGGATTTGAACAGGGGTAGGAGCTGACTGCCTTCTTAGGGCTGAATGCTTTTTGGGGTGGTTGTACTTCAGAGTGGGAAGGCTGAAGCAGGATTGATAGCAGCAGGTATGAGGGAGTTGGAGAGAACCCAGTGCTCCTGTGACCCATTATACAAAGACAGCATTCTTAAATGGCCTATACAATTTCCCTACAGCAGACATCAGTGGTTTTCTCCTTTTGACACTCAGCTGCTGAAGGACAGACCTTTATAATCTCTGCAGCTAAGTCAGACAAAAGCAGGAAGGTGAGACCAAGGCCCAGAGAAGTGAAGTGACATGGCAAATTAGCCATTACACTAAATTTATAACCATGATCTCCTATCACCCAACCTTGTGCATTGAACCATCCAGCCCTTCTCACGTGCTACTCTTTCCTTGAAGTCTGAGAGAGAACAGACAGCAGTCAAGTGCAGCAAATAAATAATTCAGGAGCAATATATAATGATTGATGGAGCATCCCACATTAATGTGTGCTGGCCTGTGGCTGAAAATCAAGGTCATTTAGGGACAGCTTACTCATGGGTTCTCTATATTGTCTTTAGTTTGTATCCTACTGATGTGCAGTAATGGGCCTTTGTTGTGCAGCAGTAAGTAAAATGAAAACCAGTTACTTGAAATGCTGGAGTATTTAATCATATATGATCAAGTCCTGAAAGTGTATTTTTCTCCAACCTGAGCACTTCATTACAGGAGGTATCCTTGAGTTGTGCAGAAGAGAAATATCTTCTGCCACTCTATGACTTCTTTGCCAGCTGTGCAGTCAGAAATAGAAGTTCAGAAGGACTCTGTCAGAGCAGAGAGGGTATGAAGGGATGCCATTTCTGCTGAGTATCTGTAGGGCAAATGACAGCACATAACCTGCCAGTGGCTCTGGCTGCTCCCCAGGTGAGCTGGCCCAACTGCAGCTGCACTTTGTGGGAAAACTCCTAGCTTGGAAGTACATACACATCCCAGATGATGGAAGTTTTTAATTGGCTCTCTAAAGGAATGGATGTTTATCTATCACTAATCTGTCCACTTAATTAGGAGGCTGAAATAGTGCCATTAAAAGATACTGTTGCCATTATGAAAAATAGTCATTAACATGCTATTTTTAGAATTAGCTGAAAAGAAATTATTAAGATGTACAGTCTGATGCTGTTTGGACCATCCATGTCACCCTACCTAGTTTTCAGATGTGGGGGAGGCAGGTGGAAGAGGTTTGCAGCTGGCTGAGCAATAAGCAAATTGCCATTTCTTATATTTAAAAGATTCAGGAGTATGTAGGGTGATGTGTAAATAATGGTCCATGTCCTCTGTTTCATATTTGATCATGATATATTATGCAGTTAATCAGATTTTTCTTAATTTTTATAGCTAAAGATATATGGGAAAGAAATATGGTCCTTGGAGAAAAGGTTTAAATAGAATTAGGTTTTATTCCTAGAGTGTACTGTAGCAGGTAACTGTGACAGTCATAACACAAAGATCCCTAGGCACTAAATGGCCCATGTGCAGCCAGGGCATGTGGCCTTCTGTCTTCTGAGTAGAGTCATGAATTCCCTGAGTAGTTGTTCCTATCAGAAAGGATGAGATTGAGGAATAAGTGTTGTGTGATACCTGCAGAATGAAGGGTTTAAAAAATAAGTAACAAAAGCATGAGGGTATGAACCATTTGGAATGCAAGTGCATTAGCAGGAGTTAGGAAGTGTACAGCCCTGTATTTTATCTCTATGTCTGTGCTAACACGTGGGGGGAATAGCTGGACCAACACTTGACTCTTGCCTTGCAAATAAACAGTAAGCTTTGAATTGTTAAGTACTGTATGAAAATGATAAAGAGGGGATCAAATCTTTTCTTATGTCTTGGCTGTGATAGTGCCATTTACTCCTCTGTAAAGGATCACATTCTTCTTGATTTCTTTTCCTCTGGGCATATAATGTATCACAGAATAGTGCTCAATTTGTTTGGTGACCTTTGTGTTGGGTTGGGGTATTTTTTACTTCCGAATTCTGAAAGCCTGCTTTGGCTTCTTGAAAAGATATTGAGAGGATCTTTCTCACATGAGAAAAATAAGGAAATATTTTCCTAATAGCCTGTTTCATGGTGCTAAATCAGTCTTTAAAACAGAAAAAAAAAAATAGAATCACTGAAGAACTGATTTTGCAGAAAGTACAGAACAAATACCTTATGTCCACCTCAGGAGCTGGGCAACTGCTGTACTTTAGCAATGCCTAAGGATGGAGGAGATGCCCATGACAGTTGAAGCAGACATGTTGAACGTGGCTGTTTTTCCTCAGCAACAACAAAAATGTAAGCATTTGTGCTTCAGAAAATGGATTGCAGATGTGTCTTTCCTACTTACCACCCCAGATACATTTGGTGATATCTCAAATATATGTAAACATTTTAAATTTCTAAAATGGTAACACAACAGAATTTAAATACAAGTATTTGTTTCAAATAACACAAAACTGGACAGCCACCCTGCTAACATGTACAGGATACTATGGCAAAGATAATTTAAAGGCATGTCAACAGTTTTACCTGTAGATTGGAAAATGTTCCATATGCATGTACGTGTGGCTGGAAACTTATCTGACTGAGGGAAAAGATCTTTGGCAGTGAACATACATGAGTGGCACCATGACAGGGGCTATGGCTGCTCTGTGTAAAGCACAAGTTTTCCTGTAGGGGAGAAGCAAAGACCTTTACATTATCTCTTCCTTTTGCACTGATAACATAAAGAGCACTAACCCGGTCTCACTCTTGTCGCTCAGGGATTTTTCTTACCCAGCTCTGGTTTATTTGTTTTCTTCTCTCTTCTGTTACCTTTGTGATTTGCCTTAAAAAAAAACAACCCAGGAGATTTTCATTTTAACACTGAAGGGCTGCAAGTAAAGCACCTGAAATGAAATGCAATTCCCACCTGCAGCACTGTTTGTGCTATTTCCAGTCATTTGATTTCATTCAGAAAGCAGCTGAGCACTTTCTGGCTTTACAGGATGGCCACAAATCTCAGTGATATTCCAACCATCTGAAGCATCTTGCAGGATTCTATTCCTGAGATCAGGTACTTTTCTGTGTTTCTACTGCTGGTACACCATTTCCTATTTCTTCTCTGTCCACAGCTTCACCTTTTATTACAGTTTTGGGCTTATTAAGATACTTAGCCATTCAGTTATGCAATGCAAGCTCTTGTCTTTGAAAGCCTGAGGCTGAGATTGTCAAAACAATCAAAAAAACCCTTGAAAACTCTTTTGCTGAATGTTTTGATAGAAACCAAGACTTTTGGTGCTATACAATAGATCACAGCACATTGCACATGAATTATTTTCAGTCAGAAAAATGTGTCACAGTTTCTCTCATGGCTACTTATGTTGATGCAGTTTGTGCTGAAGTTGAGTCCTATTGACTTCAGTAGGACTTTGAGGTTTCAACCTTCATGCATCAGAGATCAGGAGATGAATCATCCTTGGGGGCATCATAAAGGTTCCACTAAAGAAAGAATATACTTATCTTCCTGAAACAGGTCTGACAGATAAAGAAATATTTGTGTTTTTAATCTGGAATTCACATATATTTTTCCTGAGCACCACATACCCTGCTGGGGAAATTTTCAATTATTTATTTGAGTACTGGAGAAAAATCAAGGGCACATCAAGGCAATGCATACCTTTTCATGCAGTCTAAAATGTTGAAGTTCCACTCTGGCAAAATACTCTCAGTTGTTTTTTTTTTCTGCCTCTCAACTTGACAATGTTTTCCTTATTTTTGCTAGGAAATGAATGCATCTGTTTTCTTAACAAATGGAAGTGTTTGACTTAGACATGCTGCCTTTCAAATCAAAGCCTGCTAAAAATCTGATATGGCCAGAGAACATGTTCCATATTTTTCAGTTAGTGGGTGAGAATGTTTTCTGCAGCTGTACTGTGTGTCTTGGCAAATGTTTGTCTGTGCAAATATTCCTTCCCCAGGTCTATCAGCACAGAGTTTCTAAACTGCTGTTGAGATACAAGAGAAATGATTGCTACACTTGGGAAGGAACAATGTAGGAGAAAAGACAAGTTTCCTAGTGTTCCAGATGTTGTTATTTCTATTTTCCAGAGCTCAAACATTGTCCTGATGTAAGAATGATAGGTCAGGGAGCTCTTCCTACCACAGTGATATCTTAGGTGCAGGGAGTCTCTCACTGAGGGTAGGAACTGGAAGCACATTCTGAAATACTTGTGTCCTGCTGGAAGGAAATGCTGGTTATGCTGCATAGAGAGGATGTATTGTTATTGCTGGGCTATTTATGCCTGTCCCTCTCTTTCATTGAGGGGTGCTGGGATGAGGAGCAGTGATGACCTTAAAATTCAAGACTACCCTTGGAATCAGCGTGTATGGGACAGGGGAAATGAGGATTAATTGTCACTGTTTTCCTTCAGTACTTTCTGCAGCCTCCCCAACAGGGCGATATCTTTGGAAAGATCTGAACATTGACAGTGTTTCATACAGCAAAGAATTACTGTAGGGTGTTTGTTGTGGAGGTCTTTCAAGACAGGATTAGTGTGGTGTTAATGGCAGATCCTTATATGTCTGGACTATCCCTGCTTATTTGGTGATTTGACAAGAAGGTATTTGTGATTAACAGACTTCAGCACTGGTCTCTAATTCTCCTGCCTACAGGTGAGCGTTAGCTCAAATACCAATAGGATATAGGCTTACCACACACAGGCCATTCCTGAATAATGTTTTGTATGTACCAGCTGCAATGTTTTTGACTGTGGTGTATTTAAAGATGCAAGAACAGATTTGCACACTGGTTTTAGTTTAACAGTTGATATTAATAAACATCGAACAACAGCAATTTTGTCTTTGCTAACTTACTTCTTAATAAGCCAAAAAAGACTTATTTAAATATAGAAGTGTATGTTAGCTGCAGGCAAGTTATTTTTATAATTAACTGCAAACATTAGAAACCAATCATATAAATATGTTCCAATAGACGAGCCTCCTGAAGTCTAATTCAATTGAACATTTGTAATTGTTGTGGTATGTCTTCTAGTAATAATAAAATTCTTGGCATTAACAAGGAACAAGGAGCTGACTGGTCTAGAGAAAACCAAGGAGAGTTCTCTTTTTTGCATTTATCAAGTCTTAGTTCCCCGCTTGTTTTCTAAAAACCAGAGAGGTGCTAGGAAAATTCTTCCTGTTGAATGCATGAGCGTGTGTTACTCAAATCACACACAACTGTGGCCAACTCTACAAGCTGCCAGTTCTCCTCTCCAAAGCAGCCACCAGCAAGGCCTTCAAACTCCCAGCAGTTTGGTACCCAGGAGGGATTTCCCAACATCAGTCATGTCAGATATCTAGGTTCCACTCACAGTTCCTTGCACCCAAACCAACCACCCCTGCCAGCATTCAGTGCCTCATTGCCAAGGTAGCAGTGGTAGGTGCCCCACTGCAAAGGAATGCCTGCCATCAGCTTGGTGCTGTCAGGTGTTTCCCTTGCCTTCCTACCAAAAATGTCACCTCTGCTTAGCTGGACAGTATGTGGATGTTGCTGCATGGGAACAGATAGCACGCTAACTAAACCCCCATGTGTAACAGTTACATAATAAGATATAACTTCCATTTATGTGAGCACATAATTCCTCAGGGAACAGAAGCTCAAGCTGCTAGAAGGATGGATTTCCACTGTCCTTGTATTTAGAGTTGCCAGTGGAGAGGTTAGGACAAGAGGCAATGGGAGCAAGTTGGAGCACAGGAGGTTTAGTATTAACACGAGGAGGAACTTGTTTGCAGTGAGGGTGCCAGAGCACTGGCCCAGGCTGCCCAGGAGGCTGTGAGGTCTCCTTCCCTGGAAACATTCCAGAGCTGCCTGAACACATTGCTGTGTGAGCTGGTCTAGGTGATCCTGCTGTGGCACGGGGGTTGCACTAGATGATCTTTCTAGGGCCCTTCCAACCCCTGACATACTGTGATAGTCTACCTGTTTCACTAGGAGAGCCAAATAGGTTAGTGACTATTGAGCCTAATCCAGTATTTAATTAAATATTTAGGGGCTTTGTGGGAGCTTGTACGTCTGATTGACATTCATTGTTCAACAATCATTGTTTATCATTCATTTAAGCTCAAACTGAAGTGAGAGTTTGGCTGATGCCACTGGTCCATCCTAGAACTACAGTTCTTCCTTTCCCTCCCAGGCTGTTACGGTGACATCATGTGGAGGTAATACCTATAGTAATGTTAAATGAGCTCTCTAGGATTACAGAAAATAGCATGCCTGTAAGAAATCCACATAGTGCATATGTGGATATGCTGACAGGAAAGTTTAACATCTCTCCTCTTAGAAATACAAATTATTCGTTATTTCAGCTTAAAACAACTAACAAATTATTGAGAAATGTAATGTGGACTATCCCCACCAAAGGGAATACAATATACTGAGCTAAATACTTACCCCTCCTATGTAAACCCCTAGGAGGTAAGGATATTCAGCACTCTGCAAAAAGTGCTTGCTCAGCACCACACAAGATAAGGCCTCATAACTGTTTAAATTTCCCAATTTTGTTCAAAAGATAAGTCCTTTCCAATTTTTTTATTATTTTTTTTATTTTTTATTTAAAAGAATCATTAAATGGAGTCCGTTTTGTGTGAGTAATCCTAAAAATATTCTAGGAACAGCAGACTAGTGTATAAAATGTGTTGCCTGCCTCCTCCCCCTAGTTTCTTTCAAACAACTAGAGGTCATAACCCCCAAAATCTGGCTGTTGGCTGTTAGCTAGTAGAAACCAGCTGAAACCCTAGTAAGACAAATCTTCACAGCTGTATCATATGTCTACTATTGTCAATATATCTGCAAAACCTGCCAACTGCTTGTCACTTAACATAAAGTGGATTTAGAAAGGGATGAAGTAGAAAGGGAAACAGATTGTGATGCAGTCAAAGGCATGTTGATCTGGTAAACTTTTCTCATCTTATTTACTTCTGGGTTTTTTTTCCCATTCTCTGTTTGTCTAGCCTGCTACAAAAATAGGCACATTCTGCATCTAGCCACTAAGCACAGATCTCAAAACCAAGGCTCTGTTGTCTATATTTTCCTGGTACAAAGAAGGTAATTGCCAATCCCATCTAATGAGCTAGCAGCCATGGCCAGGTTGATAAACCTCGTGTAAGTACTACAAGATCCCAGAACAGAGGCTCTGATCCTTCAGTTTATTTTTCAGGCTGGATCATACACTGCTACTGACTTCAGAGTACTCTCCACTCTTGAAGCAGAATCAGCCTTGGCCCAGCCTCACCCCTCTCAGGAAAGCTCTCCTGCATGGAATCTGCCACCCAGAGCCAGTGCCTGGGGCAGTGCTGCCAAAATTCGGGGCTGCTCCCAATATTGTGATTTTTGGCAGGATTTTGACCTTGCTAGCAATAGGTAAATTCCATTCCAAAGACAGGCTTGCTTTCCTCAATGGACTGCAAATTTTAGAGAAATACTTTAGCATCTTAGAGAAGTGGGGAAAGTGAATATATCTTTGAAAGTATTTATTCTGGTACAAGAGGTTGGGAGAATGGAAGAGGAGGAGAGAGAAAAGCTTATTTACTTGTTCCATTGTTATCCTTCCAATATTACAGAAAGCAAAGGTGAGTTCTTCGTCTCTGTTCAAATGAATTTGGTTTCAAGTTTTGGAAGAACATCATGATGTATCTTATTTTGTTTTTTAAAAATGAATTTTTCTAAGGCATTTTAAAATTCACTGAAAGAAAAGAAAAGGAAATAGATAATTTCTTGGCCAGCTGTAGTTTTTCTTTCCATTTATGATATGTTTAATGCTCCATGGAAAGGTAGATGGAGAACTTCAGGGAGGCAGCCTTCCTTCTAGGTCGATGTCTCCCATGTCTAGTAAGCTGTCCACTGAGTGTCACTGAAAACCAGACAGCTTCTTACTTGCCTGAGGTCCCTGATCACACACAGTGCCACAAGAAATCTTGCTCCTTTTTTAAAAATTGAGTGAAAATAAATCAGCTCTTGGAACGAGAATGCTCAAAGCATTGTTTCCTGGCCTCCAACAAGGACCTACTTTCCAGTCTTGACTTAACCTGCCAGTGACTCCTGCAGGGAATTGTGCTACAGAGAAAGGATACAGATCATGCTCAAATTGCAGCTAATTATTAAAAATGGCTTACTTGTGTTTATTTTTAATTGCTCCAAATCTCAGTAGTGTAATGAAGCTATTAAGAACTCTCTCAAAGAGTTAACAACAAAAAAAAATCAGATAAGGTCCCCAGTGCACTTTTGCATTTTATTGACATTTTAATTAAGACTGTAGTATACTTCAGGGATCTCTGCACTTAAATAGAAACCATTTTAATATGCTACACTGGCAAAGAGTAATGGATGAATACAGACCCATATTCCCATATGTTTTATGGTACTTAGTGATTCTTTTGTACAATGTATTATGATGTTAAGACATTTTATGAGTTTCTATTGGCTAAGCTGAGCCATATCAAATTATAATTTTGCTCAGTGGATTTTACTGTAAGCAGATTAAATAGGGCACGTTCTGTATTTATTGTACAGTTAGATCTGCCTGGTTTTGTTTTTCCTATTATAGTCTTCATTTACTTTTCCCCTTAAAGTGACTATAACAAGCATTATATGAAGAAATCAGATGGCTCCATTTACAGTGGGCTGGGCTGGGCTGGTTTGCTGGATTTTCTTCTTTTTTTTTATAGTAAAAGTTGTTGGAGCTTGAAAGGATGTTGTTCCCCTGATAATATTGATCTGAATGAGTTCTTATCCATTTAACTGCACCATTGATAAAGCCCTGGATATTTTTCTTTTTAAATAGACAAGTTGACATCTAGTATTAGTATCTGGGGACTCCAGCAAACCAAGAGAGAGAAGATTATTTGTCCCATTTTGGACCCAGCAACAGGACTGTGTGTCAAAGGACTGACAAATGTAGTTTAATGATGCTCAATAACTCTGGAGTTTTGAAGGCTTTGAGTAACATCAAGTTGTAAACCTTTTCATGAGCAACATGAGAAAGCGTGACTACCACTCTAGGACTAAACACAGCTCACATCTGTACCTTGGTACAGCATTCAATGGAGACCCTGTGGCTGGACAGAGGAAGGGACTAGGGTGAGATGCACTGGTGTCAGGCTCATTGCCCTGGCCACTGCTGTCACATGACAGCACGGGGAAGAACCATGGGCATGGTACAAAGTCAAGCTAAACGTGGATAACCACATTTCCTATTGCTACTTTTTGGACTCTTCTGTCATGAGAGAGTGTTTCTGTGTGGTAGGCAAAGTCAAAACCAGAAAGTTCCAGATTTGAAAGCTTTTTCTCATGAGAATGTCAGTACAAGCAGTTGTCCTCCCTATCTCAGTAGCCATCTCAAAACAAGTAAGAGCAGATGAGTGTAATGGAGGGGGGACATTCCAGTTGGTCAAAAATGCTGGTTCAGCAAACTCAAAACTTTGTTTGGGGAAGTTGTAGTGACAATGAGGGTTTTGGAGAAGAAAGATCTTTACTATTCCATTTCTTTTTCACTAATAATAAGACTTTAATGCTGAAATTCTAGTTCAGGCAAAAAAAAGATTAGGAGAGGAAAATATGTAAATGTTTAAACATAATTCTTAAGGTATAAATGAAATCTTGCAGTTGTACATGGACTGGGAGATTATCTGGCATTCATATTGAATAAAGAACATTCAGCTTCTCAAAATTGTAACTTCTGCTGGCCCAGCATCAAATGGAGTGGGATAACTGGAGACCTCCAAGCTTTCCTGGTGTAAGAATAACAATTCCTGGGTTGCTCTCACATTAGTATAGAGATTGTATTGCAGGAGATGGGCAGCAAAGGGGTTTACAGCTTTTTACAATCCTAACATTAAATGCTTTTGCCACTTCCAGAAAACTTTGACTTGCTCCTGAATTACCCTAATTCCTAGGTATTCTTCTGCTCTACTTTTCCTTTAAAGCCAGCTTCACTGAAACACTGGTTTTATTGTTCTATTGTCATAAATGATGCTTTAATTCAGAGAAGGTCAATAAATGTGGTAAAACTGTTCAAAGAAATTATGAGGAATGTATATGTTTGGTCTGACCAGACAAAGATGTCTTGAAATCAGTAGATGAAGGAAAGGAAAATGGAGCAGAGGAGCAGCACTTAGTCATTGGGCCTATTGATGGATGTGCTCATAGATGGGAAAATGTCTAAAAAATATCTTCAGATTAGGCCATTTTAATGCAAAGCACATTCAAGTGCATGGATTTTATTTATGTCCTTCTATCAATACATTTGAGTGGGAGGAAAAAAAAATGGGGAAGTCCTGCATTCAAGGTTTTTCATCCCTTTTTAGGTTTCCCATCTTTCTTCAGGATTGTGTTTGAGGTGTTCTGTACTTTTACAGCAAGGCTTGCTGTAAACTTACTCTTAGCAAGTAAAGATCATCCAAACCCCTTTGGGGTTAGATTGATCCCAGCAACAGCTTCAAGCCCTTCACTCCATCCTTGTCACTGATAAAGGAGCTGGTACCTGGTCATTTCACACACATTATGTTAAATACAGTAAGTTATAAGCTTTATGCTACTTTCCCTTTCAACCCAAATGCTCTGTGAACCTTTGAAAAACATGAGGTAAAATGAGACCTGGACTTCAGGTCTCATTTTCACTGCAGTTCAGCAGTGGGTGACTCCTTTCTGGGTGAGGTTTTTGGTGGTGCTTCAGCATACTTCTGCCAGAAAATGGTTTATAGGTCATTGTGACAATACTTCACTGGCATGGGGCTTAAAGACAGCCTTTGCCATCTCAGCTATCTGTGATTCATGAATTGATTCAACTCATATTGCTCATTTGGCTTTAGATCTATCTTCTCTGAGCAGAAAGATTTCTGCTATGGTGCATGACCACGTCTGTCAGCACCTGTCCTTGTTAACCAAACCATCCAAAGACCTCATGCAGAAGACAAAAGAGCAGTAAAAAGCTGTACATTGAATTCAAGCCTTTCCAATCCAGTTAAGCTGACATCATTCCCTGTTGCCCCATTAGGGGGATCCCAGCACCTTTGAACGTGGCTTTGCATAGCTGTGGCACACAGGCACTGGGAAAGGTGCCAGCTGGGGAATTTGATGGAGAAACTTCGTGTGTGATTCCAGCATTTGTTACATTTCATCACAGAGGAGTTTTTTTAGATTTTTAGTGTAAAATGCTTTTTTTTTTTTCCTCCTTCAAAAAGAGGCAAGACACAAAAAGACATCTCTCAATCTGCATTTCCCTTCTCTCTGGTGCTCTGACGTATCTTTAGGTATTATATTGCACATTTGTACATATGGAGGAATCAGTGAATGTGACTGTGCTGTGTGATCAGGCTTTGTCTGTGTGCATGTTTGGGTAGAGCACAGTTCCCTGCCTTTGCCTTCATCCTTATTAATGTCTCCTTTTTCTTGGTCCTTTTCCTCCTTTTTTCTCTCTCATCCTTCACCTCCCCCCTCCTCCTTGCAACCTTCTGCCACCCACTGCTTCTTCCTTCCTCCAGAGGAGCTGATAAGCAGCTGTTTTTGGAGGCACAGCTAATGCCATCCCTCGGGGGGGTGTGGGCGAGGAGGGGGGTGCTGGTGCTGGGGAAACCGGGTGTCCCTCATGGAGAGCAAGAACAAGTCACCTCCGCAGTCAGCACAGCAGCCACTCGCCTTAGGCCTAGGATGCCGCCTTTATCTCCAAATTCAGATCTCATGGTTCACAGCCCCATGCCAGACATGTGCTTTTTTTTAGATGCCTAAGGAATTCCTTGGTATTAAACTTAGAGAGAGACAGGGAGAGAATGTGGCAAGAATACATTGCTTTGTCTGTTTTAGCATGTGCTAACAATAATTCCTGATGCCGTCTCACAGGGGAGGAATACTGCCATGGTAACTTTTAACATAAGCATGAAATCAGCAAGCTCCACTCTGATATCTCATGTAATTAAATAGCTAATAATGTACAATTGTAATTTATACTAATGCTTTTGATATTTCATCTTTATCTCAGAGCCCTTACCTCTTGGCGAAGCATCGTATCAGTGTGGACATGGTGCTGAGGGTGGGGAGAGACAAGAAAGGGATTGGGGAACCCTCATTATAAATGTGAGGCTGGTGCACGAACCGTGTCTGTGGCAATCAAACAGCTAATTGTTATGATTGTGCTGATAGTGTCTTAGCTGTAATATCCTGCATTGTGTCGGTTTTTCAACCCTTAATGTAACACATTTGCATATCGAACCATCTCGGAGACTATCCTATCAGCTGTACTTGAGTGTGTGAATCAAGAATGCATTGTTTCCCGTGCCCTTCAGCATATCGGATCAAAAAGCAAAGCTAAGAGATAATTTTTATTTCAATTATTTTTTTTTTTGGACTTGGAGAAGTAATCGCGTAGACAGTTTCCTTAAAGATAAACCCCTTGCTCATGCATGCATTAAAATTCAGCTTGCAAGGCACCTAGTGTGGCTGAAGCCTAGATAAAAGAATTGAATTTCTGAAAAACTGGAAAGAAAAAAAAAAAAGAGAACCTAGTGCTTAAAGTGTCCTGTGGAAGAAAGAAGGCATTTGGCCTTAGGCATGTGCATCCACAAGAGACGGCTTCAACTCTTATAAAGTGAGGAGTTTTGTGTGAGCACAGATGCATTTTGTTTTCCTATGAGGAAAAGATGATTAAATTATCAGAAACAAAGATAAAAACCCCAGAACTTCCTGGATATTCTTCTTTTACCTCCCTTGTGTCTCCCTTATTCCTACTGCTTAGCAAAGGTGCTGACTCTATCTCTCTAAGCTTTAGTTTAAATGTCCAACACTGCTTATTAATGGAAGTAATAGGCTTTTGTTTATTACATGTAATAATGGTGACTATGACTATTTAATATAAATCTGACATTTAAATTCCACTTAGTTCTGAGATTCAGTTGATATAAACGAATAACTCTGTACCCTAGAGTAAAAACTCCCTCAGTCTGCATTTTAAAGCATTGAAGTTTTCAAAGTAATCAGTTTTTTTCAGAGGAACCAAATTGTGAAGACATCTGTTATGTTATTAATTTCACATAAATCTTAAGCTCCTCAAGGCCTGAAATGAGGCTTCATTCAAGCCGAATTAATGAAACATGATTGTAAGTCCCTTGCATGGAAATGCTGTCATACAGTATTGAGTTGCTTATAATCACTGAGTAATCTCGCAGGCTGCCAAGGGAGAGCTACTTTAAATCCCTCCATAAAACAATATCTGCAAATATCAGAACACTAACTATATCCTGGAAGATTAATAGCAGATGAAAATTTCTATGAAATGAATCATTCTTTCTCAGTAAAGGATACAAACATTTCCAGTAACTGCAGATTGTATAATAGAAAGCACAATCTACAATCCAGATGCGAGTTGCATTTAAGCTCTGAGATTCGTTCTAAATACGAAGTTGGTTAAGTATGCAAGAATTCTATATAATAGAGAAAATGTTTGGAATTATATAGGTTTCTAATTCAATATGGCCCAAATCCTGAAGGACTTAGTCAAAACTCCCACTGACCTTTTTTGCCTAAGGAAGGACTGAGGGATTTGGCAATATGTGTAAATATTGCACTGAGCAAATGATAACTAATAATAATTTTGAATTCTTTCTTTGAACAGAATTTCATTTTTGGTCTTTTAATTGAGCAAATGAAACTTGGTCTTGTTTTAAAAAAATAATTAATAGAACAGTGCCACACAACTTATTTTTAATGTTGAAACGGGAACTTTTGGGAGGCTGAACTGCCTTAATCAAACTTCAAAATATGACATTAGTCTCCAGCTGGATTGGGAAATAAAATCTGCCTATGATATTTATTACACAAGTCTGAGTCCTGTTAGCTTTGATAGATATTTTTTCGCCTCTTTTCTCCTTAAAAAAAAAAAGAGGCAAAGGCAATTAAATACAAAGACAATCCTTTTAATGTAGTGACATATTATGCAAAATTAATTATAAGGACAGTATGTACCTAGGGTATGGGATACTTGATAATTACTCCTCAGTTAGAAACCTCAGTGACAGTGCTGTCTTACATAATGTAACTTCAGGTGCAGCTGTTTGAACTTGCCTTACACAGTGCTTCAAAATTCCACCCATTTCCTCCTGGATTTTCTTCTTGAATATTTTAACACTTTTGCTGTGCAACACTTCTGTTCTATCAGCTTTTTAAGATATATTTTTTTCCCCAAAAAATATTTTTGCTGGACATGATCTGTGCTTAATTAATGATAAATAAATAACAGTTGTGTGTATGCTCCTCAGCAGCTGTTGGTACTGAAAAATACTTTGAGATTTTATACAAGGGAAATGAGAACACTTCTAGGAGCTGGAGTTTCAGAAGAATTCTTCATATACTTGTAGGGACTATTGTAGTTGTGATCATATCACAGCATTTAGAGTTTTCTTTTGGTCTGTAATGTGATAGATATTGCATGCATATACAAGAAGAATTTTAAAGTGTCATTACAGGGTCCTTAAGACAAAAGTTTTTATATCATTATAGTGTAGGATCCTGGCATTGCTAGGTTGGCAAAAAGTAAAGCAAACCATCAGAGTTCATCTTGCTAGTTTTCAGATGGAGTTCTGTGTAATTCATAGTACAGATGTGCTACTATCTAGCTGTCCTACTTGAAATGGTGGCAACCTCCCTATGAAATAAAAACAAACCCAGCCAAGGCAACTAGGTCTGCATTTTACCCGTTAGTCAGATTCAATATTACTTCAAAGATGTTCTAAATCTGCATTTGAGAACCATATGTTGACACATTGTTTTGGACACTGGAGATTACTTGAAGTACTGCAGCCGTGACTTGTATTCCTCTTCTGTAATCCTTGTTCTCCAGGGCATTACTGAATTTAGAGAGAAGCAAACAGAGCAGGTTCAGGGGGATGTTTTTTTTTTCTCTTTGGGGTTGGGTTGGGTTTTTTGGAGGGGGGGAGGTGGTTACTGTCTGTTTTGGGTACTGCTTTCTTGTTCACCTCTGCGAATCCATGTCAAAATAAATGGAGACCTTATCTAGAGAGTGCCACACTTTGAAGTAGAGAGATGCAAATCCAAACATTGCATCACACTGTCAGATACAGAAATTAGTAGCATCCTGTATACCCTTTGATGTTCAAGGCTCTACTTCTATGGAGTGATTTTCATACAGAAATCAGATGGAAGCTATTCAGACTCAGATAGCAACAATGATTTACTTACAGTAAATCTTAACAGTTTTTGGCCACACTTAGGGCATGATTTACTAAATAATTTTTGGTCAGATGTTACTTATTAAGATATTACTCCCTACCCCCAAATATTTTTTAATTAAAGGCTAGAGATCTAATGTGCTTATTTTCTCTACACATATGTAGAATATCAAATAACTGTTATATCCTAGATCATTTGCTTCTCGCATCTTTTTAAAATATGGTGATTTACAAACTTTGATAGAAGATAGAACTACTTGACTGCAGCAGCTGTTTAATCACAGTGGAAAGTATTTTAAAATGACAACTTCAGTGGTGGTCTGTTCTGAACAACAAACAGAATAAAGTAGGCTGGAGGTAGGAGCTAGTACATTGGTAACAGCAAAATGATCAGAAGCACTAAATTCTACTGTTTAACTGCTTTTAAATAAGTACTCTCTCCTGTCCATGGCCCTGCGACCAATATGCTGTGACTGTAACTCCCTTTCCCCTTTCACAGAATCATTTGGGTTGGAAGGGACCTCTGGAGATCATCTAGTCCAACCCCCCTGCAGTGGGCAGGGACATCCCCAACTAGA
>VWZO01013361.1:1984586-2053263 GCA_013396975.1 Bucco capensis | reverse complement strand
CAGCCAGCCAGTTCCTTATCCACTGAACAGTCCACCCATCCAATCCATAGCTCTCTAACTTGGCCAGTAGAATGTTGTGGGGATCGTGTCCAAGGCCTTGCACAAGTCCAGATAGATCACATCCACAGCTTGTCCCTTGTCCACTGAGCTAGTCACACTATCATAGAAAGCCACTAGGTTTGTCAGACAGGATCTGCCCTTAGTGAAGCCATGCTGACTGTCTCTGATCACCTCCCTCTCCTCCATGTGCCTTTCCATCCCTCCTCAGCCTGCTGGCTCCTTGCAGTGCTGGCTGTCTTTCAGAGCACCTTCGCACGGTGCATAGCACAAGGGCAAGGTCCAGCTTGTTATAACAAAAATTCTTGAAGCCCAGTCCAAAACTTGATTCAATTGGCTTTGGGGCAGATCCAGCAGACCAGATTTTCTTGGCTGCATTTGTAGGTCTTCAACAACCGCACTTGAGGCCAGATTGTTATAGGTGCTCAGTGCTTAACACTCTGCGGTGATGGTTGGAAAGTACTTGCAAAGTCCAGTCTCCTTCACTGGCAGAGACAAGGTTTTCCAGAGACCACTTGAAGCAACTGAACTTAAGCTCTAATATTTGTTCTGATTCTTGAGACACTTTCATCTCTTCACTGTCAATATGACTAGGAAGGTAGCATCCCTTGGGTGAAATGCTTCTCTGTGGAGATTCCCTTTGCTCTCAGTTTTGGGTCTTTGGGTGTAGGAAGCTGGTGAACCACATTTGTTATGTAATGAGAAAAAATACCTTTTTCTCTCTTTGTGATTCTCTCTCCTCAAAACTGCTCAAAGTTAATGGCTGCTGCTCCTGAGTTCTCTGAGCTTACAAAGTGGGCTCACATGGGGACTAATGACACTCTCGAGGTAGTGTAATTACAATTTGAACATTAGGTTATTTTCTTGACCATGGTGGACACTTGTCTTTCACTTCTGATAAAATCATTTGGAGAAAAAGGAACTTTGCAATATAGCTGCAAAACAGCAATGCATATGTGAATGTGGATGGGAAGTATCTATATAGTCATATATTTTAGCCAAAGCTTGAAAGGTGGAGGAAGAAATTAAAAAAAAGGGAACTACTTTGAAAAGAACAAACCATGAACTAGATCCTATTTTTTTATCACTGGAAAAAAATGGAATCAAGATGGGAAAAATGAGATTATTTCACATGGTTCTTGTTGTTATGCAGATTGCCTTTTTATATCCATACGTTGAGCACATCTGGCTCCCTTGTGGGTTTGCTCTTTGAGCTGGGAGGAAGAATGCACAGTAAGATTAAGGGCAAAATAAGGTGGAAGGACAGAAATGGAGAAATAGTTGTAGAGTGAGGACTACGTGAACTAAAGAGGATTTCCCTCAAAAGCCTACTAATCTGTCTTCTCTTTCCTTAAACCTTCCAATCTTACCACATTGAAAATTCCTCTGTCTTTCTCTTGAACAGCATTGTGAATAGTCAGGCCTCTGGGTGAGCTGACCAGCTTCACCTGCACTTGCTGGCTTTTTTACTTGGATCATAAACTCCTACGTGCAGGGGCTTTGCTCTACATGTTTGTACTGCTGTGTGCGCTGTGAATGACCTGGCTGCTGTGATAAAGCAAACAACACCACTCCCCCCTTATTTTTTTTCAAACAGTGTAAAGGCAGAACCTGAGACCTCCCCTTGCAGTTTCCCAGGTGAGAACTCGTTTGCCATTTCAGTCTGTCTAGATGTTTTGCTGTGGTCTGAGAGGACAGGTCTGGAGAAGCTCCCTAGGGAGTACAGGACTATCATTGCAGTGAGGTGCTATAGCATGGCCTTTGTTGATCTAAGGAGAACACAGGGTGTGCAACACTGGAGCATGTGGAAGGATGACATTAGAAGTAGATTCTGTCGATAAAAATCTTACTGTATCATTTGCTATTTTAATCATGGACCATGGTGAGGCTTTTGAAGTCTCCATGACATTTATTGGTAATGTGATGAACCTTGGGGAAAGGAAGATGATCACTAAAGCACCTCCATGTTTTACATAAGCACACATGTGCAGAGGAAAGCCCAGAAGTAATCATCCTGCATATCTGTTTCCATCACAGCATAGATGGCCAGGCCCCCATTGAATCATGCCTCTTCCATATTGAATTGCTGCTTCTAATTTATTCTTTACTCTGTAAAATACAGAAAATGCTGAGAATTCTTGGGTGCTCCCTGCTGTGAGATGTGAAGCTGCAGAGGGTTTGCCTGGCTTCATTCTCAGCGTTGAGGCTTGCTAGATTAATCTCAGTTCCTAGAAGAGAGCTGAGTGTTTTGGTCTGCAGAATGTTTCTTGAGGGGCTCTTTTTCGTAAGTGAGGCTCTGCATTGTAGTTTGGAAAGAAATTGTTTTTCAGAGGAACTTTCTAGATCAGATTCCTTTTGCTGGAAAAAATCTTCACTCTGCAATTCAAAGAAGCTGTTCATAGCTGTGCAAGGGAGACTGAAATGGCTAATGATTTTTAGCAGTGTAAGCCATATCTTTTATCTGCTGTTATACTTTCAGTTCCCAGTGCACTACATGACTGAGACAGTGCACCAAATAGGTCACATGTGTAAACTAAATCCTTCTAAGATGTTAGCACCACTGTCACTCTCTCCACAACCTGTTCTCAACTTCCCTGGAGAAAACAACTATTTAATGCTATTTTAAATCAGTTTTTTGAGTTTGTTTCTTGCTCCCTCCCCCTTACAAGCTGAATATATGAGCTTTACCAAATACTTTTAGACACGGGAACACAGCACTGTCTTTTAAATGCTTACAGTGGATAAAGACAAAGAAATCCAATGAGCTGTGACAGCCATACAACCAGTCTCTGATAGCTGATCCTTGCAGTGTGTCTGTGGTTAGATATATAGCTCCCCCAGCTCTTCCCTGCGGGGTCTCCTGCCTGATGCTCATAATGCAGGCTGCACATTCTGGACTCTTTGCTGCAAGCTCAAAGGGACCTGGGAGGAGATCAGCATTTTGGACCTGAGCATTTAAAGGTCATCGAGACACTTGTTCTTCTTCGTACTAAATGGGAGAAATGCATTCTTGCAAGCTGGTCCCCTCCAGAGTGCCATTTCGGCACACAGCTTTTTGTTCCACTGTATGATTTCAAGGTGAACCCATTAATTCAACATGACCCTTTTAAGAAGTCCAAACACTACATGCTACGAGAGGGGAAAAAAAGCACTTGCCATAAGGAAGCTTTTAAACTCATTATGACTAATTGCTTTCAAAATTTCAGTGATTCTGATTTTGCATTTTGGGTTTTTTAGGAGGCTTTTTTGGTGAATCTAGGAGCCTTGTGACTCAGTTTACATGGCCAGATTGTTTGGATTGTCTTGTCAGTTTAATTTTAAAACAGTGCTGTTGAACACTTTTCCCTTTCTATGAGGTTAAGTCTCTGCTGCTGAAGATTTTCTGTCAGAGCTTCTGTGCGTTTGTTCCCTTGGTCTAAAGCATCTGCTGATAGAGTTCTGGAAGAGGACATAAGAACATGCTGTCCTGGGTTGTACTCTCTGTCTCTTAAGGATTGTTTTATTTTATTCAGTCTTTACAGACTGTAATTGTACTCCTATGATTTTTACAGCAGGAGATTCAAGTGCCAGGCAACTTGAGTTTGGGATCTAATTTTGGCCTGGGATTATAGAACTTGTTTTATTTCACCTGGCTGATGAAGGAAACCTCCAGGATTTTCTTTTTCATTAGCCTAGCACTCAATGGATCATCTTGCCTTCCTAATAGCTTTGTTCACACAGGCTGGGTGTGACCAGTGTCAAGTGTATCCTGTTACTCCTGAATCCAGCCCAAAGCAGCCACATGTGTGATGAGAGGGGCAGTGATCATGGAGTTGCCTTAATTGCTCTGCTCATGAATTTCAGCTGAGTCCTGCAGAACACTCTCATTACTTTTATCTGTATTAGATACAGAGCCCTAGAGGTGGTTAAAATCTTAGAGGATGGAAATATGGCACCTCTCTAAATAGGTAAGAAAGTGTTAGCTTTTCAAATGTGCGGTGCTCAAGCACTGCAAGTTTCAACACCTTTTCTCCAATTGTTAATCCTACCTTGAATTCTTGATAGGAGAAATTGCCACGGAACTTCTGAAATGTTGTTACTAGAAAGCTCTTGAAATGTTTTTCAGTAACATTTGGCATCCTGAACTTTATGCTCAGGAATGTTTTGGAGAGTCTGGGGTCTGGTTGGTATCATGACAGTCACTGAACGCCTTTCATTCAGTGCTGACCCCTACCTGTGAGGAGTCATTTAAGAGTGGTGTTGGTGGCAATGGGTAAAACATAGGATGGGGAAAGGGGAAGAAATAGCTAGAAGTGACAGGAAGGGAAAATTTGCCTTGATTTATTTGTGGAAAGATGGAGCACATATGAAAGGAGAAATAATTCTGGAAAAGCAAAGGTAGATTTGAGAATGCTGTCATCTGTTATGTGGAGCTGGCTGATCTGTGTGCATTAAGTAACGTGCTTTGAAGGGATATGAAAGTGCTTTTCAGGTGAATCTGATGCTGCTGCTGTTGGTTGTGGGCTTTTTTCCTGCATTGTCTGCAACTCTCAAACCTAGTCATTGACTGAGAGTCATAGCATTGCTTAGGCTATTGGAATATCTTTGTGTTGTTTATAAAACAAACTGATACTATGTTTTCTGCTCCCACTTTGCTCCCCACAACTTTGCCTTCTACAAAAGAATTTTAATACTTACAAATAAGGAAAACTGTAGACAATGTATGAAGAGTGGTCACATACTTTGTAAGGGTCCAGATATTGTTGCAGTGAGGCAGGAAGAGCAACTTCTATAATTCATGAGTAGTGAAAGCTTTCTTTACTTCTGGGATAAATATTCCAACCCGTTAGGTATACTTTATATGTAACATTTACATCTTGCTGAGTGATTAGTTTAAACAGCTATTTTTATCCTGCATTTCAGCCCACAACTCTCTAATGTTAATTAGTATTAGGAAGGAAGTATGTTTTCTTCACATGCCATAGCAAATGTGCTTTATATAATGATTACAGGACTTGTTTGATCTTTTGTTTTTACTGAACACAGTCTACAGCACTGACGGCAAACTGTTTGGTTTTAGTTTTCTTGTGCCCTGGGCTGTTTTCCACTGTGTGAAATTGCTGAACTTTTTTTTTTAGGTGTTTTTTCACAATCACTGAAACTGTTGGAGTGAGATAGAATTTCACTGCAAAGTTTCTTTAAATTGCTGTCTTTCAAGTAGCCTCTGCCTCTCCCCATCTTTAGAGGGCATGGTTAAAACTGATAATGTAAGAAGTTTTGGACGGAGGGGTTCAAAGGTTAGTCACAAGCTGGTTAGGTATTGCACAGAGGATGCAAAAAGTGCTTTGGGGGTGGGGAAGCAAAAATACATAAGGCTGTAGTGAATAGTCATTGCCAAATATTTAGAATTCAGTTGCATAAAAAATCCAGAAATTGGGCAACTAGGAGAGCTTCTACTGTTATTCCCACTCAGCATACAGAGTTTAAAATAATCAGTTTCAGCTGGTACAGATATATGTACGGAAATAAAGATATAATTATAGAATTCTTAAGAGTTATTTTCTTGGACTTTTAGAAGTGGAGCAGAACTGCTGATTCAAACCCTTTAGCTCTAGGAAGGAGAAAAGTATGAACCTGAATACAAATTTGGTACTTGGAAACTTAGGATCTAACACTTTGCCTGAATACTCTGTCTATTGTTTTTTAAAAGGTTTTTTTACCAAAATTTCCTAGGACTACACTAAAAGGCATAGAAAAAAGCCACTCATAATGCTAGACTTGTATAATAAAAAACAACTTGAGGTTTCTCACAATTAATTTAGAATAGACCAAGTGTATTATTACAGTTGCTTTTTAATTGAGAATGTGTTCTTCCAAGTTGCAGACAACTGTTAGTTTCGTTTTTCTTGGAACCAAGGAAAGTGGCAAACTTCTTTGTAAACAGTCACATCCCTGGATCAAAGCACTGATCCAGCAAGTAGGCTTGTGTGAGTCAGCATGGAGAAATAGGTGTGAAATCTTATGGACTGGACTTTAACTACTTTGCAGCTGGACTCTACAGTGATGGACAGAACTGATTTCTGCAAAAACCGTGCATGTATTTTGCACTGTCTTTGCATTGAATTGGCTGTTCCTGGGATCAGATTATGGTCTTTTGGAAGAATTCAGAGAGACTCAGCATTGTGTTCAACATGCTAGTAATAGGGATCAGTCGAATACAGATCGATTGCCCTGCAGTAACCAAAGCCGAGCCTTTCCTAATCTCCCTCCTTGCCCTCTCTGCCTTTAATGCACAAGTTCATGTGGGGATGCCTTAATGAGGTGAGGTTCATCACTGCACCACATTCCCCAGTTTCCATTTCAGGTGGTTTCTTCTGATGGTTTGTGAAAGAAAGGGAGATGTTTGTGAGAGAGAAAAGCAAGCTGCCTGCCCTGGCATGATGGGGGCTATTGGAGCAGATGAGTGACAGCAGCGGGCAGTGCTGAACTAAAGGCCGAGGCTGAGCGCCGAGTCATCAATAATGCAGAATGAATTCTTGCTTTCTCAGAGCTGAGAAAATAATACCTGGCTGGAATTGAGCGAGTGGCAGGGGACACAGCACCCTTGAGACTGCGGGTCTGGAAATCCTGGTGGGGAGAGCCTTGGGGAATTGAGTTTCTCCTTGCTGTGTGCCTGAGTTCTGCTCCTGCCCACTGGAAAATTGAGAAGTCAATTGGCCTTTTATTGTTAGGGTTGAAATGATTTTTTTTTTTCAATTAATTTTTTATTGAATTTTGAGAAAGGTAGATTTACAACCACCACCGCAAAGGAGGAAAGAGAGAAATAAATAGGAAGTGTTGATGCAAGGCGGCTGTGAGGCAGGGAGGGCCGGGGCCGGGGCCGGGTGGCTGCGGCTCGGCGCTTCGGGTAGAGGGCGGGCCCGGCCCAGCCCAGCCCAGCCCGCGCTTTCTGAGGCGCTTCATGCTTGGCACCCACCCCGGCTAAGCGATGCTTACTGCACCTCAGAATGGGTGTATGCGTGTCCATTTCCGTATTGGCAAAGGAAAATCCCCGTTTGGGTTACAGTTTGCCAGTGAAAAATTTAGTTTTTCCTATTTGAGGGTGAAGGGCCAGGTTAATGGAAGGAGGTGATGTTGCTAGAGGCTTTTTGAGTTCCCTTCTTGTCCACAACCCTTCTAACTGGTGATAGTATAAAAGCAAAGGGCACTCCTGATACTCATATGCAACAGTTTCTGTGTGAAGAATGATTTGTGAAGCTAGGAGCCATTGCTCCTGCCCTCAGGTAAACAAAAATGCAGTTGCATGAATGATTATGGTGGAAGTGAATGAAATAGTGACACTGAGGATCTAGTTTGTTTGTAAACTCAAATGTTAATGACTATAGTTTTAAAGCAGATGTCTGTAATAATTGGTATCAATGCACAGTAATGGTTACCCTCTACAAGCAACTGTTTTTTACAGCAGGAAAATCTTACAGTGGGTACTGCTCAGAAAAAAGCAGCTCAGGTCACCTTGCATGAAAAATCATTGAATCTAGTAATAAGCATTTCAGCTGACTTTAAAAAATGTAATCCTGATTCTTATGAGCTGTGCCATCTGTAACATTATGCAATATATTTCTTGTGTACAGGGGACGTGATATTCTACGTGGAAGTGGCAGTGATCTGACAGTATCTGATAGTTCTCTGCTCAGCAGCGTGGTGGCAACGTTCTTCTGTAATAGTAAGGCCTTTATTTTTATGATGTCAATTAATTTGCTTTGGCCTAAAACCCCTTGTGTCATAGGTTCTGATACTACTATTTAATTTTTATTTTATTCTGCTTTTGAAATGACCACAAGTGAGATGATAATGATGTGTGGCTAAAGGCTTTAGATTATAAGAAGTTCCAGATACTTCTGAGATTATCTTCTGATACAACAATTTGGCATGGATGAAAGTCTGGCATCTACTTTAACAAACTGGAATTGGAAAATATTTCTTACTTAGTACAGTTCTCTATATCAAAACAAAGATGACTGTGATTATTTATCAAAAATTGGAGGCATATGTCAGGGCAGGTTACAGTCTCCTGAAAGTGTCTAATATTCAATAGAAAAAAAAAGTGGATTCCCTTTAGGTTAGATGGTGGGTTCTGTTTGTTTGGGCTGTCATTCTGCCCTGGCTTGGCAAGCTGTGATTAGAAAATGATTATTATATCCTTAAGGTTTCACTGTGTTCCTGAAATAGTGTGGCTAGATTAGCAAGAATTGCCAATTCATGTTGGTGTAGATGGTATGTTTTCACACATCTCCTTTGCACTCAAAGACATTTGGCCATCTAGGATCCTTGCTGTGTCATGCATTGCTTTTGGCTTGCTGGGAGCTGGGGAGAAAGGGGAGACTGAAGATGGCATGGCCTACAGCATTTTGTTTGAGAGCCTCCTTCTAGCGATCAATGTCCACATGGAGTGGAAGCAGATTTCCCCCCTGAGATGAGATTCAGGAAAAGCTGCCCAATGCACAATCTTCCCTTTGAAATGTTCAGCTGCCCCTGATGCCAGGAGATGGGTGGGGCTTGCTTGCCCAAGAAGGGAGGAGGCAATGGCAATGGACCCCGAACCTCAGGCTGGGAGCAAGGCTGTACCTCTGCTCCAGCACTAGCACAGCACGGCAATGCTTGCCCCGTCATGACCACTGGTGTCCATATGCTGCAGGTTGCTAGTGTTCTCATGTGTGAAGTGAACTGATATAAAACATAGATTATGGCACTAAAAACTCTTGAGAACAGCCTTGTTTTCACTGTGCTGAATGTGAATTGAGAGAAGTCCAAATGTGGAGTAAAAATCTGTGGTTCCTTTTTAGGCAACCCTTTTTATTTTCTTTCTCTTTTTAAATAGAACTTGAGTCAGCATTCTGTACTCCCTGGTAAATATCTTAGGGACCATGTAAACGTGTGAACCCCTAACATAGTTTTGAACGGACACGCTCAAATGCAGAAGGACACTGGAAAATGCTTCCTAGCTGTTTCTCTGCTCCCCTACCTGTAAGAGGTGGTCACAGGTCCTGCAGCCTTCAGTATGTAGTGCTGGCTGAGACTCGTATTTAGGTAGGAGCTGCTTGCAAGTAATTCAGAAGTGAGGCTCTCATGAGCCCTCCTTACAAATTGCAGGATTCTCTGGCAGTGGTTGCTGTTGATCTGTACTCCATTGTAGACACTACCACGGGAGACCTTTCACATGTTGAATTAACTAATCACTTACCAATCTTCAGGTGATTTTCCCACAAAAGTCAGGTTTTGCTTGCCGCGATGAATCCAAAGCGCTTTAAATATTACATGACGTTCCCCACGTGCAATGAATGCTACATCAGAATAGCTGTGTATGTTTTGCTGAAGTGTGGTTGAAGGTTAAGGTTTGAGCTGTGGAGCCACTGGGTAAGAAGCTGGGATAACTCTTGGAGTTTCCTAGGGCATGGTGTTTCTGGGCTAACAGCAAATAGTTGCCTCACTGAGTGTTTGCAGGCAGTTTCATTTGTTCCAGACAACAGCCTCGTAAGGCCTTCAGATATTTTTGAACTGTGTTCACTCAGATATTCAGAAAATTGAGTGAAAATAATGTGTCTGCTCAAGAAATATTACAACTAATTTGGGGTGCTTTATGAAGCTCCAATGTTGCTGCTTTTTTTGTCGCTTGGATCAGAATTGCCTACTCAATGGCTTGGGGGGAGCATTGCTGATTTTTCTGTACTAGTTTGTTTTCTTCCTCCCTATATGGCATGTCACTGCTTTCAATATTATAATGGTGGCGGGACAATGACAATGGGGTTGACCATGGCAATGGTCTGCCTTCTCTCCCTTTGTGTTACCCAGTTATGAGTAATAATAGCTCTTCAGCACTGCGGAGATGATATGAACATGCACAGCAGAAAGCAGGCTGACAAGGCCTCCTTTCAGTGCACTGCCTTTCTGAAGGCAGGGCAGTACCCTGGCTACCATCTTGTGTTTCATTTCAGACAACAGAGTATGGCAGAGGGTTGCTGTGCCCTGCATGCTCCATGGAGAATTACATGTTCTTCTTCCATGGCTGCCTCCTCTAACCCCAAATACAAAGTTCTTTAGATACATAAATGCATGTTTTGATCTTTTGTAAATGGAGAAAAGACATATCAAGCTAAACCACTCAATGTTCATGCGCTGAAAGAGATTTCACCATAAATAGAATGAAGCCCCTGTGGAATTCGTTGCACAATATTGGGTCCTTTTGTTCACTTTGTTAAAAAGGGAGCCTTGTGTTACAGCTCCTTTCCTTCTGAGCAAATTTTGACTGTACATGAAATACCATATCTGAGATGTAGAATTTATCTTAGTCTATCAGCTGTACTGCTGTGTACTGGCTGCTTTTTTGTAATCCACTGGTGAAAATTGTATGATGTATAATACATAAGGAGGATGCAAATATCTGTGTAGATTGCCCCCATTCAGCCATGGAATTCAACCATGCTGTTATAGGTCCTCACTTTAATTAACAAAAAAAAATAATAGCTGTAATTAAAGAAAAATAAACTTTCTTCAAGTCCTCTATTTATGCCTATTTAGTTTACCCTTTGACCGGCTCCAAAACAGAGACTATATATCACTGATATGCTGCATTATTTAAGTGTTATTGAGGGGATATTTATTTTTATTTCAAAAGAATATAGTAAAAGTAACTCCTCTTCTAGACTGAGGGAGAATTTATGGGTCTACAAATGAAAAGATCAGCTAAACTTTACAACGACAGATTTTATTAAACAAGCAGGATAGCTTTAAAATTTTCATACCGCTATGCAGTGTTTGCAGATATTCATACATGAAAGCAGAGATCAGAGCTAGAGTGGCTTGTTTAGAAAGGCAGTTGGATATCAGAAGCTCATATTTAACACTGGGGCCTGAGTTAAGACTGTATTTTTGGTGTTTTGCCTTGTGGAATGCAGTGGTTGTATGACAGAATGAAGTCTGGGAAACAGCATGCAGAAGTAGGCTTCCAGTGAAACATTCTCTGTACAGTTTACGCATTTAATTTTTTTGTGTAATGTGTTTCTCTTGCCAAAGGACCTACAGGATTAATCTCATTATTAAATTACTGAAATGCTCTGTAAAATGGCAGCAAGAACTTGTCTTTGAGTTGAGATAAACCAGTACTTGTGTCTGAAGTGTGTGTGCAAATCTGCTTAGGCAGTAACTGTTGGTTGTTAGCGGCTGATGTGTGGCATCTGTGAGAGCTCACAGCAGGCTAAGGGACTATTTTTCCAGTGTACATAGTCTTTGTAAGTCCCTTACATTGGGATAAAGTGAAAGAGAGAAGATGTTTCCCAGAAGAAGCAGCACGTCAGTGACAGGAATTATTGATACTGCTAGGAGGCATCCAGATTCAAATCCTTGCTCTAGGTAAGTCAGAGCAAGGGTTGGACTAAGTTTTCCCGAATGCAGACAAGTGATGGAACTTGCAATAATGGAACCTCTGCCTCTCTGCAGAAACTTTTCTCTGAACCTGACAGATCTTTGCCAGAGTTTTGTCAAAAATAACAATTTGAGCAGGGCCGATTAGTAAGATAAAATATTTTTGAGCAATGTTGGTCCAATATTTTACAAGCAACAGCAATCAGTTTATAATGCACTTCAGGACCATTCTTCAGGCAAGCTAAGCAAAACTATCATCCTAGGACTGTAGATGTAGAAGACCTGACCTCTGCCATTGGGCTTGATGCTCTTCTGTGTGTCTAGGCAAGCACAAGTGGGTTCAAGTAGTTTTTGTGAGGAGCGGATGGTGAGACATGTGAAGAGCGAGGTCGGGATTTGGCTTATTACAACCTGCACAATATGTAATGAGAAGTCAAGCCAAACCCTGTTGTCCTCACACAGCAGGAACCAGGGCAGGGGCTCTTGACGTGGTGTTGCTTTTCCCGCCTGTGTAACAGGGCTTACAGCCCTGTCACAGTGTACAAATTACACATTTCTCACCAAAGCAAAGAGGAGGTTTACCTTCAGAAACACCGTGCTTTTAGTGACCAATGGAGCTGCAGCCTCTCTGCTGGTGAGCCTCCCTGCTGCAGTTCATCTCACATCCCTGATATGGTTTCAACGTCCCTTTCTATGGGTGACTGTGTTGCACTCTAAGTTCACATCTCCTTGTAGTGTATGCTTCAAATGTACAGTTAATATCTCCAGCAGAGACGTGGGAAGGCAAGCAAGCTACCTTTCATCTAATGTTTGTAACACAGAAAACCTTCAATATTGAGAACAGATAGACTGGAAGGTAGGTTCACATCTCTCAGCAAGAGAGCTGTAACTTAAATCTAATACACCTGATCAAGGCTTTCTCTCTGCCTTGTAGGTATTTTAATACAAATGTGTCTTTCATTTGACTGATTGAAGGTCTCCAACCTGCAATAAATGAAACATCTGATCCCCTTGAATCCAAATCACTTTTTCTTTGATTTTCTTTTACTTCTATTTCTTCTTTCTTTGTTCTATGGCTAGAGTCGAATTTCCCTTTAGAAATTGAAAGAATGTGTGTGGGTTTTTCTGCTCCTCTTACAGTGAGCCTGTGCAAAGGTCGAGTGGCTAGTTGACTAGCATATTAAGACAGAATTCATTTCACAGACAGTCTGTAGTGATGTGCTTTACATATCATTATCATGCTGAATTGAGGGAAACTGATTATACAAATTAGTTACTGTACATTATTCTCCAAAGCCTTTTATTTGCATAACCAATAGATTTATGCAAAGAATATCCTGAAAAATGATACATGATCATATGTAGTTGAAAGAAAGTTGTTATTATCTAGGTAGGAAAATAAATAGGCTTTATTCACAATTTAAGTTTAAATTATTGTGCATCGCAATATTCAGTGTATCAATTAGCTTATGCCAGATGTAGCCTTTAAAATGTATTTCCTGTAAACATGATTGTGCCTGCAATCCTGAGTGCTGGGAGCTGCTGATTCCAATGTTCTCTATAATTATGTCTTTGTATGAATCAATCAGTTTAAATATAGAGCGACAGTCTGTTAAAGCCATGACCTCCGATGGGTTTATTTTTTACTCAGATAGTCGTGTCTCTTTCCAGATGTCAGTGACATAATTTGTATGCTCAGCATTTCTTGTGCATTTCTTGTAGGGGGGAGAGGAGATGGGAGTTGGAAATAGTCAGCTGTAAAATCATTGGAAGTGTTGCTTTTAATCTGTAACTATAACCATGTTTGTAGTGAAGTGTTAACTCTCCTACACATGAACACACTTAGTCTTTGCATAGATATTGCGCAGGGTATTAAAATATATGTCAGGCTGGAGAACAAAGAACACGTGACATTATGGACTGAATTCATAGTTACAATAAAAGGAGCAATGAAAATTCAATAAGGGGACTGGAACCAACAGTGTCTTTGTAGTTTTTATCTCTGCTAGAGTTTCCAGAGGAACTGTTAGCAATTAAGGGCCTCATCCTGCGTGCATTAGTGAGCCGTGCTGGCTGCCTTGCGAGCGGCACCGGGCGCTGAGAGCTCCTGCAGGCAGGATGCTGGGGCAGAAGCACGCAGCACCCGTGCTCCCCACAGTTGGTAGCTGTTGGTGGGCTCAGGGGATTTGGCAGGATGGGACCCAACAAGGAGAGGAAAGCAGAAGAGCACAGTCATGTAAAGTTCATTTTCCCTTTATAAAACTTTCGAGGGATTGGAAACATGCAGCAACATCCAGTTGGCAGAGGAGATGTGTGCTATGTATGAAAACGAGGCTTTTTGGTTAGTCAGTCTCAAATGGAAAAATTCTAAAAATAAATCCTTAAAACGGTTGCAACTCTTTTCACCATTTCATTTCACTTACGTTTCTGTGTTTGCGGTAAACAGACCTTTGGTGCTAGAACTGAAAGTGTTTTATGTGCTACTATTTTTGGGGGGAGACACTCACCTTACCTTAACTTAAATGGAATAGGATTGTGTTTAAAAACCAATACTTTGCTCTGACAAGATGTTTGCAGGCAAGTCTGATGCGCTTCAGAAATGTTTCTTTTCCAGTTAAAGTCTAGGTTTATTTTATTAATAAAAAAATTAGTTTTGAAGAATAATTATATCATACATTCTGTGTCGTATAAGGCATTTCTCTACAATTTAATTGGAAGGAATTATTTTATTTTAATATAACTTGTTTTCATAACATTCTTTGTGCACCTATAAACTTTAATAGCGGTAGACACTAATATTATTTTGGGAGTTTATGAGATTATTCATCTAACATAATTTCAAGGGAGCTACATTTTTATTTCTTTTAAACATTCTAAATAACGATTAAACTTTCAGCCTTTGCCTTGTATTTTTCCTTGGATTAGTTTCAAGTTGGAGTGAAAGCCAGCAATTGTGAGGTAGTGTGGATTTGACATTTTCTCATGTATCCCACATATTATTCGCAGTAAGATTACCATCGGAAGGACTGACTAAGATCAGTTGTCTTTGCTTATGCCCACTCTATGTTTCTCAGATTTTTTTCTCTTTGTGGCGAGTTGGGGGTGTAATATTTAGTTTCCCCGCTTGAGCATACGAAATGAACTATAGCTGGGTGTTTGTGTCACAGAACTTGCCAGGCAGAGTGTAGGTTGGAGAACAAAATGAAAGCAAAGTAGGTAATGTAAAAAATTAGAGACATTGGAATGGGTACAAAGGAGGACTCATGTTCTTTGAAAAACAGTCTTGAAATGAGCAGCAACAAGCTAATAAATCAGCATGGTGCTGTGTGGGTAGAAGAGGCTGCTTAAATTCAAGATCTAAATTATTTAAGCATCTTAGTGTATGGATTATAGTTGTCCTCAGCTAGGGGCAAATCCTGTCTCTAGTGACATGTGCACCCATTTAAAATCAATGAAAGCTGGAGATGTGGGAGACCAGGTTTTGTGCTTTAGCTTTTGTCTTGAGCGACTGTTAGCAGACAGTTCCTCTGAAATGCATCTGGGTAAGTTAAACTTGTCACCCTTGTGACAAGAATGCTCACATAAGTAACCATAATAGTATTAGCTCTCACAAAATATTTAAAGAATCTGGCCTTTGGCTAGTAATATTTTTCAGATGTCACTTTGCTCTTAGCAGTGTAAGAAAAATTACATTTTTACCCTGGATTTATTTTGAAATTAAGTAAATGCAGAAATGCAGCTCTCTTCTTCACCTGAATAAAACCTCTTTTAGGTTCAAAGTGTTCAGGTACGGAACTCTCAGCTCTCTCTTCCTGATGCTCAGTGGGCTACCTAGCTTTTTTAAAAATTCATGGTAGGGTCTCAGAGCAGAGCTGGCAACCTCAACTAAAGTAACCGCTGCTTTTATTTCCCCATGACTTTGGTTCTGCTTTAAGGTCTCAAAAGACCACATACACCAGCAGAGCAGAGCAGGGAGAGAGATGAAAGCTGGAGATGGTAATTTTCAAAATGAAATTGTGTTGGAACCAATGAGTTCTTTATGACTTCTTCTTAAAAGCATGAATCAGCCCAGGTTCAATTAAAATTGCATCTAAATTGAAGTAAATGAGGTTTTTCTTGAGTTAGAGTTTCCATATCAAAGTTTTGCACCTCTCTGAATAGCAAGAGCAAATTCTCAGGAAACTGAAAACTTGGCAGCTTTTAAGAGCACAGTGATTTTAAAGCCCACTCCTGCATATTGCTACACAATTCTCTAATGTTGAAGGCTACCTTCTCTGTGAAAAATAAATGCAAACATTATTTAAATAATGACCATGTGTCTCCAAAAGTTGTCTTAGTTGTTAAAGTTGTATTACTGTTTTAAAGTTAATGATGGTTTGGGTTGGTTTTTCAAGAAAAACATAAACCTAGGTCTTCAGCCTGATTGCAGGTAGATTAAAAAGGAATTAATGGACTCGTTTCTCTGGAAGTGAAGTAGCAGAGGCTGGGCAGTACCACACTGTGCATTCAGTAAACTGTCATATTGTATGACAAGTTTCCATTATCAAAATTTGGCTGGGGTTTATCTGAATTAGAAGTTAGTGAATTTGCAACATTTTTTTTTGGTGATGTCATACTCAACGAAGACTGACTTTTTATAGAGGCATAAGCAAGAAAGGCCTTGAAGAACGATCACTAAAATGAAATCTCTAGTACAAAATGCGTAGGGAGTCTGAGAAAATCCTCGCAGACTCTACTGAAAAGAGTAATTTCAGACAAATCCTTTAGCACTTAGGTCCTTTAAATCAATCAATACATTCTTGCTTTATAGAGGAATAATCAGCTGTAAATAAACACACCCCCCTGCAAGGCTTCTGAAGCCATCGCCCACCAATGGGAGCCATTGGCTCCTTCCATAGTTCTTGCAGATCCTGTTCACATCAAAACCTAGCCACTCAGCACTCAGCTAAAAGCTAACTCTGTAATGCGAAGGCATTTTTTGAGCCAGAGCTACTCGATAGAGGAAAAAATGCTTGCTTGACATAGACCAAAAATGACAGTGTAAGTGGATCACCTGCCTGAAAGGCTCTCAAGCAGTACAGCTGTCCGACTCTCATGTCATCCTCTCCTGACTCCTCAAGAATTCCTTTGATGTCCTATGAAGACATGAGCTTCCAGGACTGTCATCACCCCACAGATGTCCACCCTGCAGGAGGCAGTGGCTTGCCTAGGTACAGGTGCTGTGGCTGTGGCTGTCCCTGGTGTGCTCCAGAAGATGCTGCTCTATCAGGCTGAAACGTTCGGTGGAGCAGCTGCAAGTGCGTGAATGATGAGTTTAATATTTAAAAAACTTAAAAAAGGAGGAGAAGCTGCAGCACTTTCATATGCAATCTCCTTCTTTTTGTAATGCTGCCCATCAAATTAATGAATTTGGCATTGCTTTTGTTTATTTTTGAACATCACAGTTTCTGTACTTTGCTGCAAAGACTTCTCAACTGGAGAGCAAGGCTCCTGTTGTGGTCTTCAGTCTTTGTGTAAGCAAGCATGCTGACTCACAGAGCTAAAGCTGAAACACTTGCACAGTTTTCGTAGGTTGAGAGTAATTCACCTTCTCATTTTCCAGACTTAATGCTGCAAGATTATTACAACTCTGAGGAGTTTCACTGATTTTGCAGGGACTGTAATAGTTTGCACTGTGGATGAGATTTCAAAGTATAGTGAAAGCACTTGTGAATCTCTCTTACTTCATGTAGCAATGGCCTAGGAGAGCCTGAAAAGCAATCTCCCAGCTGAGCAGGTCGCAGCTTCCACAGGAAAGGTAAAAAAATTTTTAGACACCCTAATTTGATCCCTTGTCATGACCTGGCTCACAGACATCACTAAGTATGAACAGTATTTGGGTACCTAGGTCTTCAAGGACCTTTTGGAATTCATATCCTAAACAGGAAAGCTGGGATCCATATGGTAAAATCAAAGTCCAGGCAGATGTAGCAGGAATTTGTATGCTACTACCTGACTCCTTGTATCAATAGAGAGATGTTTTGTAAAATATGAACAAACTACAATTTGGGTGGAATGTAATCATTTTCAGCTCGCGGGTGCTGATGGCTCACAGCCCAGAGCCTCGCAGCAGCCTCGCAGGCAGCATGCCTTCAGGAGCACAGCCTGCAGCCAGGTGTGGAAGGGAATGAGACTGTACCCCATGTTGTCTTCACCCCTCTATGGGCTGAAATGTGCCCCTTGGTAAACAAGGAGGGGAGTGCCTCTCTCCCTAGTTAAGTTGCATAAGATCCACTTTTAACATTTTTTTTTTTTATCTCTAGTCCAAAGAGGTGGGGGTGTTTTTCTCCCGTAAATTCAGATGTAAAAAGCTTTTGAATTTTATTTTTGACCTTTTTCATTTTGTATTTGTTTTCTTCACTGCAAATATATAATTAATTTTGGGTAGTTAGGAAAGAAAGCAAATTCAAATCTCTTAATTCTAAGAGTATAGTAAAAGGTTTATAACTCAAGGTTGTCACAAATTGCCAGTTAACTAAAGGAAATTTAAACGATGCTTTTTTAAAGTGCCATTTGTAAGAAAATAACACTTTTTATCAAACCAACCAATCCACAATATTTTGACATTTTCCAAGAAGCTCTTCTGACTCATTCTTTCACAAGAAAAAAGAAAGATACTTGAGAATAATCCTGGTCTGGTCTTCTCTTAAAGTTCTGCTTACCATTCAGCACAGCCTTAGAAATTAGCCAGTGGCATGAAATGTATCACACCAGAGTGATGCATTTCTTTAGTAAATGGACTAGAAAAAAAATCTAGGAGTGCTGTATTTCTCTCAGTTGTATTACGTTGATGAACCTGTCAGAGCACTTCTTCACTTGCTGGAGCACAGCAGCCAGGATTGTAACTGAGCCATCACAGGACAGGTGCTTTGAAAATTACAGAATTTAAGTAAAGGATCATGTGGCTGATCAGGAGGTTGATCCTTGCCAATTTCAACACTCTACATCCCCCTTTGCTCCTTGATTGCACATCTTTTATGTTAATGAATAATCCTGTAGATTTCAAATGGCTTTTCACATAAGTAATTCATTCCTGTGCTAGTCCCAGTCTGTGACTGGGCAGATATCTAATCTAAACATTTTAAAGGTTATTTTATTCGGAACTGAATTTCACCCTTTTACACATAATCGTTGCTAAACATTGAAGTGACTCACTGGCAAGAGGGATGCAGAATCAGGTCCCAGCTATGCTCTCAAAAACCTGTAATTTTGTTATTAAAAAGCACCAGACCTATAAGCAAGAAGGATGGTTCTGCAGAATCTAGGAACTGTATTGCTACTCTCTTTGTTCTTTGATATTTTTTTAAATGTGTTACAGATTTTAAATAAATCAAGGAAATTGTATAAATTCCACAGTACACAGAATATTTAAAATCTTATTAGAACTGGGCCTTAACTGTTACCTGGAGGTCTGTAAATAGCTGCAGTAGTTTATAGCTGCTAATAGTGTAATTACATTTCAGTGTTGCCTCACACTTAGGCTTTTTTGTGCTTGTCTTCAGCAGTACAGTTTATTTGAAAAGTGCATAAAATATAAATATCCAGACTTCAAAGATGCTGTAGTAGAGGTAAATTTCCAAATGTGCTGTGATTTTCTCAATAGTTTTATGATAGCATAAATCCAGTGTTTCATCAAAGAATTTTTTCTTGAAGAAGGATTGCACCAACTATGTATAAATTATAAATCATATTCTGTTTTACGTGTGAAATGGGAGCTCTGAAGTGTATCGCACTGGAGCAGATGGAAGCTAGGTGTTCTCATGTTTTTCTGAGCCTATGTTTTGTTTATAATGTCATTTTGTATATATTCTACCCTCAAATTCCTTTGCATAGGGACAAGCAACTATTGCCAAGTAAATACAATTATTGACAAGTGTTACTAGCAGCGGGGGTCAATGACAAAATCATCAGTAACACGCACACATGCAATGACAGTTGTAACAGAGAGAGCAATAAGCTAATTGAACAGCTGTTCAGGTTTCATGACATCAGAGATTTTATTTAACAAAATAAGTGATGAAAAACAGTGAATTACAAAATGATAAATATATATTTGTTCAAGTAGCCCAAGCTGTTTGTGTCTTCATTCCAGAAGCGTGGCTGAGGTTTAATTCAATTTAGAGAATTGGAAGGAAACAGCTTAGAAGGATGCTGTCTAAATTACAGCCTGTTTGTTCATTATTGCTAATAAGCACTATTTTATTGTGTTTACAAATTGCAAATGTGATGAGATTTCTCATTCCTTTGATAGTACCTTTGCTACAAGGTAATAACATACTAAAATCATATGGCATTTGAATGAAATTGTTTCCTCTCTCCATTCACTTGCAAACTGCTTCTAAGAACAGGAGGGAAAGGCAGCGGAGGAAAATGGCTAGTTTTGCAGGGCAGAGATGAGAAAACACAGCCTCTGTGTATGTTACACATGCAGAGATGAAAGCAAAAGAACTGAGAAGCACATTTAGCCAAGAAAATAATCAGTGTGGGCTCCGTAGATTTAGATTAAACCAGCTGTAAACCGGGAATTTCTGTCATTGTTACTGACCAGACTTTGAGCACTTTTATCAGCTGCATGTGTTAATAGCTTGTTAATGATTGATGCTGAGGTCTTTTATGACACCAAATGAAAGTGAGAAATAAGTGCCGGATTTTGAGGTGACTGTTGCAGTCACACTCTTTCAGTAGCACCATTTGCAGAATTTCAGCTGTGTTTTAAAACATTTATGCCTTCCAAGATTAGATAGGATACACTGCAACTCAAGATAATACAGAACTACCCTGACTGCTGTTCGTTCAGCCCTATGTTGAACAGTAGAAATACAGCTACCCTCAAAAGGAAAAGCTAAATTTTAGGAGGTGATGCAGTTCTGCTGGAGGAGGGTAAAATGTACAGATCACTTGGTACGTGAGGCAAATAAAGAAAATAAAGACCAGATTTCCAGAACAGTGTCTAGAGACAGCCTTGTTAAAATTGTTCAAGTATTTCAGTTAGGGATTTCTTACATCTTTCATTTCACCTGGCTCAGCAAAGCAGTTCAGCATGTGCTTAAGCTCCAGAAAACTCCAGTACTACACATTAGCACAGTGCATTTCTTGTCTGTCAGCTATGTATTCTAGAGCTGAACACAGTGATGTCCATATTAGCTTAGATAAGCCTTTCTGCTGATTGTAAACAATTCTGTGTTATTTACTTCACATCTAACCACTTTCCTTCGCTTTTCTTGCTAAGTAAACTAAGAATCGACAGAAATCTGGAAACACTAGGTATGTGGTTATCTCTTCAGGAAAGCACAGGAAATGTGTAGGTGTCTGTAAGATTTAATATGCGTTTATTTTTCGCTGTTCACATTATTTCTTTTTACCGTCACTGCTTGGCTGTCATAAATCCAATTAGTGACTTTTCTACATTGCAGTAAACTGCTCTTCAGGAAGAAAATTTGCTTTGTGAGCAAAGCCTTTTTCCTACAACACTATTATAATTTTCTGGTTGTTCACTACTTCACAAAGTATGTAAATAAAAGCAAAATAAGCTCTAGCACTGCATTAACTGGACTGCTCCCTCTGTCTGCAAAAATGCTTTTTTTATCTTCAAACAATTTTGCTCTAGCAAAAAATTCTTACAGGGATGAAACAAACATATATAATAAAAATTTAATAAAAATCAAAAGAAATGTATAGATCCAGCTGAAGAAAAGCAAAAACCTAATTGCTAGTGCAGTTGTGAGAGATGAGAAAGATTCAAGTTGAAGTCCCTGGTCTGAATCAAGGACTTAAACCCAGATTTGTCACGCTTTGAACAATTGTTCTAACTGCTACAAAAGTGCTGTGCTTTCTAGGTTTGAAAAAGACATTCAACTGAATACTTAAAAAAACCTCTCCTGCAGAAGGGATTGCAAGAACTGGTATTCTCTTGGAAAAGTTTTATTTCCTGCAAATAGATATTTTCTGGACGATATTACAATTTATTTTGTTCAGCAATTTCTTTACTTTAACCAAGTGACTTTTGACTCATAACGTACTACAGGCTTAAGTACTTGTGCTGGTTTCTCCAGTCTGTGTTAACTCTCCGTGTTCCAAATGTTACAGAGTTTAAATAGCATCAGAGAATATTGTGAACCTTTCAAGATAGCTTTGAAATAGAGTAGCATTTGATTTTAGCTGTTATCCTGGACTTGGGTTAATTTTTTCTGTAGTACTGTGGTAATGAGTAATTCTAGGAATTGGCAACCCTGTCGTATATGTAAATGACACTAGTGCATTGTCTCTGGTCACTGTGTCTCTTATTGTCATTATTTATTAATGCTTTTTTTTTTTTTTTCCTCCTCAGAAATAACAAATTAAACCTTAGGAGGCTTGGAGGTTCAAAGGGTTGGTCATTAGTCTTTACTAAGTCCAGTTCTGTAGAGATTAGAACAGGAAACATCATTAAATTTAACCCTTTCAGCATTTCACCGAACTTAAATTCAGACACACTATCACTTTCCTCAAACGCTATACAAAAGCCTATTGTACTATGAAGAAACTGATTTTTTTCATATCTATTCATTGCAAGCAGTTCAGTCTGATTTCAGAGAAACTAGTGGGTTTAGATATTCCTTTATGTAGAATAAAAACCGCAGAAAACCCTGATGAGTTTTCTGACTGTGTCCACAGCCAGTATGCCCTTTCCTGACTGGTTCCTTGCGGACTGGAGTTCTTACAAATGAGACTAAGGCTGCAGTGGAGTGATATCTATTAGCAAATAAGAAATGGTGGCTTTGAATATATAGTAGTCATCATGAAAATGCCAGCTCTCAGTATAATGTAGCACCAGAGAATGATGGCTCCTTTTTTAAAGGAGACTTCTGTAAGTAGCTATTAACAAATGCTGACTCTACAATAGGAACCACTGTAGAACATGTACAAATACAAGAGAGGGAGAAGTAGCCTAGAACTTGCTGTTTGTTTTCAAAACTATATCCTTTTTGCATAACCTTTAAAAAACCCTGTGAGCAGCACTGATGCTTCAGCAATGCTCACAAGAGAGTGACTGCAGCTTGGCAAAGCCTGTGGGCCATGCTGCCTGGGAAGAGGGCTGCAAGGGCCATTTGCGGGAGGGCACCTGCCCCCGTGTCATTTCCCACATCCCATCACATAAAGCAGCATAGGCAGATCAATGCCTGCATGTATTAATAAATTACTGCAGGAATTACTGCATCATCTCCTCCCTGTCACCTATTCTGTGGTTAAAGCCCCAGGAAATGAAGAAGATGGGTCACTATTTGGAGTAAGAGCAGACACACAAGCAGTCACTGTGCCAGTTCTGTTGAAAAATGAAGGCTTCTAAATTGCCACAACATCTTTGTGTCTCATTGTAATCTACCCAAATTAATAAAATTCATGTCTCATATGGTAATTTTAGGGTGCATAGTAATTCTCTTTGCTTCCCATTAGTAGAAAAACACTTGAAGGAGATTGTTATCCTTGCTTTATGGAAGAGCAGTAAAGTGTGTTTGGTCCAAATCCTTCCTGAACTTGGGTCTCAGGAAGAGCTGTGTCAGCTGTATGCAAGGGAAATAGAAATTTCTCTAGTGTTGGAGGAACTGAAAACACACTAAAGTCTGTGCCACATGGTAGTGAGGCCATGTGGAGAAAGCCTGACCCCAGCCAAGCCCAGCTGTGACTCCTTGCAGAGGATCGCTGCTCTTTCTGGTTTGGTGTTACCTGGAAAATCAAACTCCAGGAAAGTGTGTGTTTGCATTTATGAATATAAAGCAATGGTCTACCTACCTGGGGAAAAGCAGGAATGGCAGCACATGGGGAATTCCCAGATAGTGAAGAAAGGGAGCCTTTGCATTTGCTAATGTCGAGAAGCAAGGTGTGCTCCTGCCCACTGAGCAGAATCTATTCTGACCCCAGGGTAATGCAGAGATTATTTGACTGTCACCAATGCAGTTTGTCAGGGAGATGCACGCTGGGAGTGACAAACACTTCAGAGGAGTATGTGCAGTGAGTTAGCAGGTGCTGGTGTGATAAAACAGTCCAAAATATCTGTTAGAAAATGCTATAGTGAAGGTGGATTAATTTATCTTAAAAATTTATGATTAGCAGAGGAAATGTCCACAGTCATCAGAGAAACAATTTGTTACAAATGATTTTTAACTACTAATAAAAATTTGGGAGTTAGGCCATTAAACTGGTTTCATTTTAAGAATATGGGAACTCACTGGGACTGTCTCTGTTTTTCCTGGGTTTAATGAGAGGAAACTGATTGGGGAGCTTTGAAACAAAGATAAAAGGTGTTGCTGATGAGCCAACCAAATCTTAAGAGTTGAGACAGTTTTTTTTCCAGTGGTCTGTCTTATCCCTTCAAAAGCAATTTGATTGGTTTACACTTCTTTAAAATTCTGGTTACTGTTTTATTTAAGTGAGAAATTCTCAGGATGTTGAAAAGTTCAAAATGTGTTGAAGTGATAACACTGAAAGATTTTTCTGACTTCAGCAAAAGAGCTATTTAAAAAATAAGCACTACAGATACCACTGTGTCACAAGCAGAATTTTTTTTTTTTTTTTTGCTGCAGAGCACTGCCATTATTCATTTTACTTATTAAAAAAAAAAAAAGAGAAAAGAGGAGAAAAATGGTTTGTATTCTGAAAAAAAGACAAAGTAAAGGAAGAACATGTGGCCACACATTCAGTGGTAAAAAAATATTGCCTCTCTGATAGGGCTTCTTGTGAAAATGGTCCCTGAATGTTTTCATGGTTGTGAGACTTTTGTTTTTGTTCCTGTAGTCATGCAAGCTGTGTGTTACTGAGCTCCTGCTGAGCTACACTGGAGGAATTACTGGAGCTCCATTCACAGTTTCAAAACTGTTTTGCATTAATGGACATCCTGAACTGGATTTGAGTTAGGTTTCACTCTGAGCTGTAACAGTCTCTCTCCAGCCCCTAAAATAATAATCATAATTACAAAGGTATGAGATAGGACTAGCGTCTCCACCTCCTGTTCATAACCCAGCAAACTAAATATTATTACATACATTATTGAAGGGGTGAGGAAAGTTAGAGGTCGTGAACTGAGCTGTATGAATAGCTGGAGGTCAGATCAATCACAGCCATGTATTTCATGGCTGAGGCTGAGGCTTCAGCCCATAGAGAGAGAGTTATACTGCTTTCTACCAGCTGATTGCATATTCTAATTTAAACCACAAATTAAATAACTAAGAAATACATAAACTACAGGATCCTTTAGTGTTTAGTAGACAAGTGACTAATACATTATTTGTTGTCCTTTTATTAATGTATGAGGAGCAGTGGAGGGAAGGGGAATTACAGAGATATGGGTAGGTGTAGTATGTGGAAAGGAGGTAGAATTCAGGGCAAAATAATACCTGTTCCATGTCTTAGTAGTGTATGAAGAGAAGCTGGTAGGGAAAGAGGGGAATTGTCTGGCATGAGATATAATACCTTTTTTGAAACATTCTCTGAATGTCAATGGGGAGCAAAGGATCTCAAATTAGACACGCAAAAATTAATGCACGTGATGCCGCTGTGTCCTCTGAACCTATCTTCAGGATCAGATAGACACCTTTAATTGCAGTTTTGGAGTTAGATCAAAATACTGGTGAACCATGAATACAGAATTTTGCTAATGGACTGGATGGAGAAGGGGAAAGGTGGGGTTTAGGGCATACCAAGTTGGTTTTGTTTGCATCAGACCCCTTTGAAGTGGCAGCAGTTTTTAGTTGCTTTGTGTTTTGCACTGCTACCTTTTCATATCTGAAGATTCAAACAATAGCTCATGGTTATTATCCCACATATTATTGATTAAAAGCTTTGCCCAAAGACCTTCCATCTCACTTTCCAGCTTAGTGTGATTTACTTTTCTTTTTACTCCCTGTAACATATGATTAATGCTGAGCTAGAGAGTCCCAGTGAGATGAAGCAGAGTGTCAGGTAAGATTTGTCAGCTTGGAAGTATAGATTATTTTATGTTTCTCGAACTTTGTGGGCCCAGGGAACACAGATCTTGATTGTTAAATCCATCCACACTTTCCCTAGGGCTATAATATGCCAAAAACATTAAATAGCCCACTTAATACATAACCTCATTCTGTATGCTTGACTATTTTGTTTTTAATTTTTCTTCCCTTTCCAGGCTGCTCAAATGAAATGGGATCAAAGAAAAAAAATTATCCTCACTGGATTTTGTTAAAATATTAATAGGTTAGGGTTGACTGGCTAAATTGAATATCTATGCTGATCTTGCTTGCATGTTTAACTTGTGCTTAGGAAAATATGTTTCCTAGGTGATAACCTTTTATGTACCAGCCTGACTTCATTGAAATGCATAGAGATAAAAATATGTCACACTCCATGGCCATGCTATTCTTGTGTGGCAGTGTGATTATTCAGATGATAATTGACCCCCACCTGTAGACAGCTCAAATTCTGTAGTCAATCATTCTATTTGATGTTAAAATATGTGAAAGTACAATTATATAATTTACATTACAAATCATTCTGAATGCCAGGCATCTCAGAACCACTGACAAACGAAAGGGATAAAAGTCAATAAATGAAGTGAATTACACTAGGCAAAGAATTCAACTTTTCTTATTTGCTTCTGAACAACAGCTTTTCTGTGGGTGGTGTTGATGGAGCTCCAACAGATACCGTTTAGTACTGAATCGGAGTGCCTTTCAGCTCCCTCCTAACTTTGGTGATACTTTCTGGATAGGAATACCTTCTTTCAGTGTGGAGATGAGAGTCCTCATCAGCAGATAAAGGTAGAAACACATTCATGTCAACACAGATTTATGCAGCAAACACTGTGGGCCAATGAGCTGTGCTCCAAATACTCCAACTTTTAAGCTCTTGTTTCTGTAGACTTTGCTGTGTTTTTTAAAGCTACACAGAGCAGTTAAAGAGCATAGTTGTACAGCTGCAGATTGCTGTTTGTCATGCACCTGATCAAGGCTTGTTGTGAACTCTGTTGTTCAGTGTTCAGTGGGCAAGATGATCCAAATGAGCTTATACCATTCCTGCATAGTAAATGTATGCAGTGGTGGGTTTAGATCATGTCTCTGGATCATCTCTGTCTGTCTGAGTGTTGGATACTAAGAATCTAAATGTCATGTGAATGTTATGGCAGATGAATATTTTTTGTGTGTCTGCTCTTCTCACATTGCTTTGGAGACTTCAGCCCCTTTACAGCAATTCCCATGACATGGCTGCAGATAGTATCTTAGGCATGTAGTATTCCTGAAATTTCAGGGCTAAGCACTGTAATCCTCTATTTATTTATGATTACTCAGAAAAAAGAACCTTCTTCTTGAGCAAATTATTCCACAGGTCAGTACTAGAGCATTCCAGTCTGCTGAGCAAGACAGACCCAGCTCAGGAATGTGTAGTTAACCTTACAGCAAGCGAAAGCTCAGTGTTAAATCAGTTGTAGTTGCAAAAAGTGAGGCAAAGAACCAAAACACAAAACATTGCTGCTGGTAAAAGAGATCTTATTCCTTCTCTCCTGGCTTTCCTTATGCCATTTCAGACACTCTTTAACTTCATACTGAAGAGCCATAGGAAACAGCAAGTGTTAAATGTTTCTGTTGAGGTTTAAACGTGGTGTTATTTTGATGTACTACACTAAAGATTTTGTCATCCAGAGATTCTCCCCTTTGATGCTGCCAGGAACCATTAACCATTTGATCACCACTTCTTCACAGAGAACATTCAGGTTCATATGATTTTTGGAGCAGCAGTGTCTTTGCAGAAGATTAATCAGCCAAGTAACCACTGATTAATAATTAGCGGTTCCTGCTGGTACCTGATTTCACTAAATAATTATAAATCATTAACAAGTTAAGAGATAATGTTGGCTTATTTACAGGCTATCTGCAATAACAAAAATAAGCTGAATTCATCATCTAGATAGACAATGAGTAGTTTAATCAGCTAAAAATTGAAATTAAGGCATGTGGCTTAAACTGTATTTCTTAGTAAGGACAAATGCTTCATTTTACAAGACAAAGTAGAAGTTATGGAATTGTTTCAAACAGCTTGGACATCCCTCATATGTGAAGGGAAAGGTCTTATTCAAAAGGCTCTTGTTTACCATGTACTGCAAAAGAGAGGTACCTTTCCTGGCAATTCTCCTACAAAACTTCAGCTGTTCTCCTCACTCCTAGTTTGGGAGTCCAAGCAGCAATGTCCTCATCTAATATTTTGTTCCCCCTCAGGTGCTATGAGTGTGAGAAGTTCTCAGTGTTGCTCAATGTAGAGCAAGGTTGAACCCAGTCAGGGCAGGGACCAGACAGACAAATATATACTTCTCACTTCGCACACACACACACCCTTTTTTTTTCTTTTTAGGGTTGTTTTCCCTAGCTCCTATTTAAAATGGACTACCACTAGATGCTGCTTTCAGGCCTGCCACCAGTGGCTGCAATTCTTCTGACCTCAGCAAATTTCCTCAGTCGTTATCCCAGGTGTGAATTTGGCCTGTTGTCTTTAATTAAAGCTCCAGTCTGCTCTCAGTAAATTTCACACCCTGTACAAGCATCAAATTATGTTCTTCAATTAGTTGTATCTTTTCTTCTATCCTTTTAATTTCAGGCCCATCAAAGAGCTGGTTTACTAAATCAATTTCAATGGGAATTTACACATTGTGAATCATAATGGGATGTAAAATTGATTGGCTAATGAATAGTTAGTGGCTTTGGGGTTAATAGTTTTGGATTTTTGTCTCAGGTACTTTGTATTAAATTTAATTTTGATATTGCTTTAATGAACACAATGTATTACTTCTTTTTTCACCCAGGCCCATCAAAGGTGTATTTTCTTTGCCTGATTCAATTGGCTTGCTTTATGAATAACTGTGTGAGGTTTCTGTTTCAAAAAACCACTTCTGCTTGTCCCATTTCTGTGCGTTAAATATTTTAGTCTGATATATAAAGTTTAAATAGAAAAAGAGTCTGTACATTATAAAAGGAATGAAGAAGTTGCTTTAGAGGTTACTGCCTAATGGTATTTTGCATGGTCAGTCATAGAACTGGATCTGTATTCAAAAATATCGAGAAAAGAGAGACTATCTAAGGGGTAACTCCAGCAGGATGATAAATGGGCCAGGTAAGCTTAAAGCAGATGATTTCTGCTTATCTGAGGAATGAAATTCAGCAATTTTGAGAGAAACAGTTGAAACAAAGTCTAGCTGAAGCCCAAAGTTAGTAACCGATGAGTTAACTGAGTTTCAGATTAATGGTGTTACAGACACAGAGGCATCTGAGCTGTCTCTCTACAGATCCTGGTCATGTCCAACTGAGCTGGACATTCATGACATGAACATAACTGTCCTGCTGCCAGTGGTGAGCTGGAGCTAATTAAGCCCTGCTGGATCTGAGCTCAGTTATTCTGAGACACTGGAGTGTCTCTGCACATTGTCTCTTAATACCTACTTTTTCCCATTTTTCCCACTGTGTGATGTATACTAGCATCCCTTGTTTGCATGGATAATGGAGCCTGATTAGATTTTGAAAGCAGGTCCTTAAGATAAATGCAGCAATGACTCTAGAGACCTTGTAGTCTCACATTTTCTAAGTAGAAAGTATCTGGACAGGTAATTACAGATCTCCCTTTGTCAGTATATGCTGTACCTGCCTGTGCAGGCTGCCCAGCTTGAGCTGAGCGCTACTGCAGGGAGGACTTGGGGTATGGCAGACTTCTGTGCAGGTCCAGCTTAGCATTTGCAGTGTTTCTGTGCCAAGCATTGCCACAGGAATTACAGCAAACTGCACAAAACTGCTGCTATTTGTGGTTCTGGAGATTGCATGTCAAAATATTTTCAATATTTCATATTCCTGCATGTCTTAATATTCTATTTCTTTATCAAAAAGATTTGTGTCATGTTGTTACATAAGGGAGCCTAAAATATGTTTGAGACTCTATTGTTTTCTTATACACCAGCCTTTTTTCCCTGCTGTTCATATTTTTTTGTACAAGAGAAAACAAAGATGACTATGTGAAAAGGAGAAAAAAGTTCCCAAGCAGAATTGATATGTGATAGGACAACGTTGCCTACTCAAATATTTGAGAGACAGGAAACACACTTAGTGGTGGCTGTGATCCTGTCAGGAAAACACAACTTAGAAAAACTCGGGTTTGATAACCTAGGCTGAAGCACAGTTACTTTTGGAGATACCATGTTATCTTCCTATTGGGTTCTGATAGTTCTATGAGAGAACTGTCTGCTGACAGTCTGTCAGGTCATCTGTCTGTTCTTCCCAATACTTCGTTCTATCAGCAGTCACCACATTCTCTTTCTAGAGCCAGACCAATATTCACTGAAGTCCATGGGGAAAAAAACAGGCTCCTATATCCTGCTGTGCTAGATGAGCCAAAGCATCGGGTTGAGTCCACTGCACCTGGTTCATTAGGTGCTGAAATGAGTTTTCCTAGAAAATAGTGACTCCCTCTTATAGCCACTGTGTTACATTTGTAGAAAAGGTGCAGTCAGGGAAATAACCTGAATCTCTTAATTCTGTGTGTTCAGTCACAAAAGGCTGGAGTCCTCACTGATGTATATCAGCATCGTTCCCAGCTTTACACTACTGTAAAACCTCCTGAGCTGGGTATGGCTTGGGATGTTCAAAAAAGGGGATATTTTATTAATGAGCAAATATAAGAAAGAATCTTTAAATGCAAGTCTTAAATTAAGTAAGTATACAATATGGGAGGGAAAAGTTTAACCTGCAGTTATGTTTCTGCAATGAATGTGATTCAACTATTTTAAAGTTCTCTGTAGCTTACCAAAAATAGTAGATATGCACTAGCAGCAATGTATGCAGCTCATACTCAGCTACATGTGTCTTACTGGCTTGTCTGCTTGTTTTTGAGCCGTTGTAATCAGGATAAACAACAGAAAGACTCCTGCAGTATTGCTGGCATTACATATCAGGTATTAAAGTCAATTAAAGGGCTTTAACTTTGCAAATTACTTAAGAGCCTTCAGAAGAAATCTGGAGAATAATTTCCAGTCATTGGAAAGAAAATGTCACAGTTTTGTGCTTTGGTAAATAATCGGTTCACAGAGATGTCTTTCTTATCACTGTGGTATGCTTATTCATTAAGGGCTAATTGCAGAGGTCTCTAAATGAAACACTGCAAACCACATTCCACTCCAGTGCCAGTTTGTTTAAAGTCTGCAAAGCTTTATTATTAGCACGATTTAATTATGAAAATGGCAACCATGGAGAATTCTGAACACATTCTTTCCCTTGATCATTAGTTACAGGGCAAAAATGAAACACTTTCAACAATGAAGGGTTCATATTTCAAGCTTATACAGTAGCTGCTAAAAGGCTATACTCAGAAAATCAATTTTATTAAAGTCCTTCAAGCACTAAAGGGACTTCCATGCAACTAAGCAATTTTAAAAACATGTCCACAAGCAGTGACTTTTTGATTCATGTTTTTAGCAGGGTTATATTTTCACTGTTTTCAATATTGTCCCCCAAAGCAGGGTCAGAAATGGTTTGAGGGAGGGAGAAGAGGTGAGCAAAGCATGTTCTGACATAGCTGTGACTTGCATCTTATACCTTAAGGTACTTAAAAGAGTACTATGAACTGGATCTGAGAAGCCTGGCATGTTCTTAACTAAAACAGATCAAAAGTCAATGGTGTTTTCACCTTTTTCAGCTTTCTTTTGCAGCCCAGGAAATTAAGTTTGGGGGATTACTAAGAAACAGTGTAGACTCTGGATTTTTTTGAGAAATGAAGCTGTGATTTGAGCTAAAAACAACAGGAAACCATTTTCCTGGAGATAAAAAGGGAGTGACATGTATGGTAAAAGGATGAAAAGAGTTCACGCATCGCCCTGCTCCTGAAGAGATGACAGGGAGTTGAGAGCTGTGTCTATATTTCAGGCCCTAAAATCACTGGACCAGTGGAAAGTCCACCAAAGTCACTGAGGGGTAAAGTAAGTTATTGCTCTGATCCAAAGTGCTTTGATTTTGATGAATAAAAACTCCCCAAAATAGTGGATAGCCCTAATCAAGGGTAAGTGTGTAGAAAGTACCTAGTGCACTTGGAATTTTCAGAGGATAAAAAAATCTTAGTCTTTAAATGTATGTCTGTGTGTAGAACTGACTTAAAGCTTTAAAAACAGGTATAGGCATCCTATTGGTTGTCCACAGGACAAAATAAGCTATAATCTAAAACTAAATATCAATAAAACATTGCTATTGAAGTAAAACATGAAATAAAAAGCAAACAAAATAGGTGTCTTAGAACGCTTGTCACTACTATAAAGAAAAATCATGTGAAGCAGAACTGTCTTCTCTTGTCTATAATCTAGTTTTACTTTGTTCCTTGTTACTTTTATACCTGCTTTCCACTTACTTCGTTTTTTCAGACTGATATTTCAAATGCACTCAGTAGCCCAAACTACTCCGGATGAATGAATAATGAGTATAAAATTCTTCACATGTAGTAGTTAAAATGTAAGAAGGAGAGCTGAAAGGTGCTGTTGTCTAAGAGAGTTTTTTCTGTATCTGCCATTTAAAAAGAACATCTTCATGATGTTCTGAGGGAATTGGGATTGTTTAGTCTGGAGAAGAGGAGGCTCAGGGGAGACCTTATCACTCTCTACAACTACCTGAAAGGAGGTTGGAGTGAGAATGGGGGTAGGTCTCTTCTCCAGGGTTAACAGTGAGTGGACGAGAGGAAATGGCTTCAAGTTGCAGCAGGGGAGGTTTAGATTAGATATAAGGAGAAATTTCTTTACTGAAAGGATTGTTAAGTCTTGGCCCAGGCTGCCCAGGGAGGTGGTGGAGTCACCGTTCCTGGAGGTATTTAAGAAACACTTAGATGCTCTACTTAGGGCCATGGGTTAGTGGTATGTGAGTGATAGGTATAGTTGGACTTGATGATCTTAGAAGTCTTTCCAACCTTCATGATTCTGTGATTCTCTTTATGAAGTCACTATTGCCCATTTAAGTATCTCTGTAGGGTTCAGTAGGAAGAATCTGATGTCTGTTCTGGTGGGGATCTTTCAGCAGTACAGATGTGCCTGGGAAGGGCTTACTGTGCTCAGAGCATGGCTGCTGCTTCTGCCCTGCTGAAGGAGGTATGGCCAGATGAACTCTTAGCAAATACTTTCCATTGTACCCCACAATTTTCAAATTCCAAAATAATGCAGGCCCTCAGAACTTTGGCTGTATTTGTAGTGCCTGTGCAGGATTTTCAAATGCACGGTATTTGACCCAATAATTTAACATCATTTAACAGTTATGAGCCTTGTGGGAGCTTAGTGGAAATAAACTGAAACAAACTGGCAGCGGGCTACAAAAATTACAGTCAAGTGCATGCTTGCATATACATCTAATATTCCAAATAGTCAATGCTGCAGCCACCGAGGTCAGTCCAACAGATTTTATCAATTTTTACTTGTGAATTAATCCAAATTCTCTACCTACTTCAGATTTAGCAGCAACAGATCAGTGAAGTCATTACATTTTCTTTTTATTTTTATATGATAGGATTGTTAGACCTTAAGTCTCTGGTGAGAGCAATAAATATCCATCATTAGCTATGAGTGATTATGACAGGCTGTTCTAGTGCTGCCTATGAAAGATCATTTCCTTCTGGGAGCCATAAGGAAAGCAAGTGAAGGGGGAAAAAACCTCTTCTTGGTAAACTTAAAATGCATACATCATATTTTTTGATCCTAATGTTGGTTGTGGTAATTTTCAATCACATAAAATTTGGCACTGATATTTTCTGTATCTACAGAATTTGACAGCCCTACAGGAGCAGCCCCCCTGGGGCCCCAGCTTCCCTTACAGCTTGACTGCTCCAGCTCCCTGCAGCCCCAGGAGCAATTCTCCTCCCTGCTGCTTATTACTGTTAACTGTGCTCATGGAAAAAGCCTCTAGTGCTACAGTGAGGACCAAGCCTTGAGGGCTCAGACCTGAACCAGTCCAGAAGTACTGGGTCTCTCCACAGCCTGCATTTCAGGTCACACTGGTGGAGGCAGAGCGAGAAGGAAAGGCAGGGTCAAGCCGATAGGCCTTTTTTCCCCTTTCAATGAGAGTTGCTTGGCACAACCTCAGTACAAGAACCACCTCAAGAGGATATGGAGGAAGAAGGTACAAATATTAAATAAGAGCAGACATAGGTGCTGTGCTCCGTGTCGAAAAAGGGCAAGAGAGTTTGAATCACGACTTACTGCTGTTGCTGGCTCAAAACTGGGTTTTGTCTTGTTGAGAAGCAGTCTAAAGAACTCTGTGCAATTCCTGGTTCAGAGTGAAAACCACTAGGTTTAAAAAAGGTGAAGTGTATTACAAGGGGAAATTATTTTTGAACCTATAAATAGGTATCATTACAACCAATTTTTTATTTCATATTTTATGCAAAACACTTAAGAAGAGAAAAATGAAGCCTCCCTAAAATGATTGTTTTAAACTTTATTTAGAGTACAGAGAGATCTTTACCAAAATAACATACATTCATGAAAGGCTTTGATGTTCCAAAGTAGCATTCCCCCCAGCCACATCTGCAAAATCAAATGGAAAAATGTCTTCTAGCTACACCAAGTTCTTGATTTTACTCATGATGAGTCTACTGTACCCAGGGTATTGCAGAAAAGGCCCAGTTCTCCTTCAGTTCACAGTAAATACCGGCTTCTTATGCAGGCAGCTAAGAAGAGCCAATGTCTGTTCCCTCCTGCTGCTGCTGCTGAGTGAGACTCTGTGAAGTGCTATTTGAGATATTAGCTGAATGTGGTGTTTCAGGACACAGAAATCCTCTGATCACCTCTTTGCTTCCCCCTCATTCACTCCCAGGTTACCACTGTCTTTGTCTGTGCTTTTTTCTGAGCTGATTTACGTGAGCTTAGCTTGGCTTTCTATTTTCTGTTGTTGATATTATTGACCATTTTGGGTGGTGAAAAACAACTGAAGAATACCAGTAACAATTTATTGGGTACTCTAATTAATGGATTTACCCTGTGACCTAGCTGCTATCACAGCTGTACATTCACTATAAGCCTGTAGATAGAGAAGCAGTACTCAAACTCAGGTGTTGTGTTCAGACTAAGCACCTTATCAATTCTTTTTATATTTCAAGAGGGTGGCAGAGCCTGTTGTTTGTGGGTGACCTCCATGGCTAGTGCCAGAGGTGGCCTTGTGCCTGTTTCCATAGGGGTTTAGTGCATAAATGAAGGTGTTCCCGGTTCCTAGCGAGGTTCTCTGGTCCTCCTTGGAGGGCTCTTGAGTGTGAGCTCTGGCCAGGGTCTCAAATTAATACTGCATGATTACTGTTTGTTGTAGAAACAAAGGTAGAAATAAGTAGAGCTATTTAGTGTCTTCCTTTGCTCTCATCTTGCTTGCATCCTGATGCCTATAAGGAAAACCCAAGCTTAGGGCAGAGCAGCTCTGTCATTCACCACTGCATTGCTCCTTTTCTGGAAGGGCTACTGCCACAGCAGGAGAAGAATTATGGGGAAGAGGGCAGGGAGGGAGTCTACTGACACAAAGTTCCTGTGTAGGTGATGGAATTTCACATGTGTATGTGTGGCTGGACATGGATACATATGTTCTGTTTAAGGAGGAAATGTATAAGGGTATCAGTTTGTACTTGCTTTACTCTAAGAAGTAGCACCCCCTTTTCTGGGTCCTATTACGTATTTCATCACATTCTCATTTAAAACGTTTTTTCATCTTCTCCATTGCTATCTCATTGTCTGAGTGGAAAGGAAATTCAATAAAATTTGATATTTTTTTTAGATCTTTTTATCTGAATTCTCAAACCCACAATACTCCAGTGGATTAGAAATTTGGCAAAATGAGTTCACCTGGTGACTGGTTGCATACATTCTGCACAGATGAAAGTCCCGACCCTGCAAACATTCTCCTGTCAGGAGTCCTTGATCTCATGGTAGTCCTTAGGACTGCTTAGATTAGAAAAAAATTGCAGGATTAAGTCTTAGCAGTTCATTTGAAATATAAGACATTTGTTGCTTAATCTTGCAAAACAGGACTCTCAAGTTTTCTTTTTCTTTAAAATAATATAAATATTCATTGAATCATGAAACTCAATGGACTCTTTCAGGAGATTCCTTTAACCATGTGAAATTGAGGCAGCTGCAATAAAAACTCCTATGATTTTTATCTCTTCCCATCAATATGGTAAAGAAGTTTATTTGCTGACTAGCTAATGTATGATCCAAATGTTTGTGAAATGCCCAGAAGCCACCTCTGGAAAACCAAATCACAAATTCAGCTTTAGTGATCTGTGGCTACATTTTTTTGAAGTTTGACAATGTGATTTGGAGTGTAATCACCACCTGAACACTGAGAGTTGGAAACAGTAAGCCCAGTGAGATTCCTCACCTCTGATGGCACAGCTGCAGAGAACACAGTGTGCCAGGGTTGTGCTCAGAGGCTGCTGGGTGTCCCGAGTGCTGTATTGCTGTATGGGCAGAGCTGCTCCTCTTGTGCAGGCAATTAATAAGGGATACGATTGTAAACTCCATGATCTCAGCCAGGCTTTACCCTAGATCCTGGTGCAGTAATTCAATCCTAAACTACTGATTTTTTGGCTGACAGGCTGGTCAGGCTTGGTGGCAGGGATCAGGGAAAGCGGTATGCACCTATTGAGACCATTTGTCACCAATGCTAATTCCAGTATTTGAAGGGCTGCCCTTCTCTGCTCTAGTTTGTGTGCAGTGTGGTTTTTGGTCTTCTCTTTTTGACTAGCTGTTACTCACTGGTTTGTTTATACACATGAAATGCACTCTATGCTGTATGTGACAGTCCCTGCAAGCAACACTATTTGGGTATTGTCACATACTGGGAGAAATGTCTCTTGTGTACAGAATGCATTGCTCTAATTTTTAAAAATGGCTAAATTACCAAAGTATTCACTTGAGAGCTGTGGGGCTCTCTCATGAGTAAACATTTATGAAATCATTGTATCTTCCCTTTTATTTTTTTTCTATGTAATATGAGAAATTTGGGTTTAATCATTGTAAGGGCTTAACTCAGATTTATAAAAACCAAGTGCTTTACAGTCTTACACTTCATCCATTCTTCTTTTTTGTTTCTCACATCAGTCAGAGTTAGATCCAGGCTGTGAACTGTAACTTTGAGCTTCCTGGCTTCTCTTACAAGAGTACATATCTCTCTTTTTTTCTTGTTTATATTGATCTTATTATCCTGACCTCTGAGTGATTGGGATGTCACAAAGGCAAATTGTCACGCTGCCATGATGGGATTCAGCAAGTAGAGGGAGCTGCAGAATAATGCAGCTGCTTTGCTGTAGCTGAAGCATGGTACATGGGATCTGTTACTCCTCCGAGGTCTGGAGTCCTCCTTTGCTGCTGGCCCCAAGCTTAGCTCTGTTCTGCTTAATAAAATAAAAGTAGATAAATCTTCATCGTGAACAGCAGGTAAAGATACTCCTGAGATTTGAGAGGCCTAGCGGGCTTGAGATAATGCTTGCAAGGCACAGAGATGGTCAGAGTATACAAGTCAGAAGACGGATGCCAGCAGGAATTAATGATAGAAGTGTCTTAAAGTGGTGTTACACAGTACTAATTGATTTGGGGAAAATAATCAGCGTATCCCAGGTACCTAGCTAAGGTGTTAGGTTATTTAACTTTCCAGTACTGCCATAAAAGTAGTATATATACACAAGGCTGGTTTTGGTCTTCCCTACCTGAAAATAAATTGGGAGGGTTTCAGGCACTGCATGGGGGCTTTCTGAAAACCATGGCTGCTGCTGGAGTTTGAAATACTTGGTTAGGGCTGGGCTGTTGTGAAAACTTGCCTTTGGGGGAAACCCAAAGCAGCCTAATAAATTTAGGAAAAGTGCAAATGTACAGTAGTAAATATAATATTATCCTAATTGGTCTCATGTTCTGTACAGAGAGATTATTTTGCAAATACTCATACCTATAGATTCACTGATATCAATAAAGTTTATCCAATGTCCGAGAAATCAAAATCATGCCCTGTAGGTCTAGTAGTAAACCAATCAAAACAAGAGGCTTCTGCTCCCTGGTTATAAAACCCTTGTATTTCTAGTTACAAAACCAACTTATGTAAAATGTGCCCAGTGAACAGAGCTGGAGCGAGGCAGGGTATTACCCAGCACAGCCAGAGATTGATCTACAGTAAACATGATGATGGCAGATACTCTTTTGTCTGTGTGTCTTTCTGTACCCTTTATAATAATTTAATCTAACAGAAGAAAGTTAGACTAAGCTACCAGTTGCTGAATTTAGTTTGTGAATCTGATCACTCATTGTCAACAAACAACTGAAGTGATGAATAAAAATGGTGTATTTTGAATATTGGGACAGTTGTTCCTACAGAGCAAAATTATTTTAGGTTGTTCTAAGCCACAGTATTTTACTGTGAGTAGTTTGTGATTGCACTTAATTAAAACTAGTATTTTAAGTATCTGCAATTCTAATATATTTTTCTCCCCATCTAGATTAGTAGTTTTTCATATAATCTTCAAATTTGCATTTCACAAGTTCAGAGCTTACTCTGAATGAGTGCTGTTTAATACTACCCAACGTTTGCCTTTTCTGTGAAATGGCCTTCCCAGCACATTGATTTATTGCTGTAGTTGTAGAAAGCACATAAACACAGCCAAAGTGAATTAGCTATTTTCTGAAGCAAATATTAATGAACAAAGTCATCCATTTCAAGCAGTTGTGTGTATATCAGGGAAAGCTTCCGAGACTGAGATGTTTTTAGGTATACATTGGATATTTGCTGAATATTTGATGACATCTAATGAAACCCAGGTAGTTGTGGCATTCTCCTTTAACACCAGCTGGCATGTACATATGTGGTAGTTCTGCTCTCCAAGAGGACACTGGTGTTTGGGCTTCTCTGCAGTGGTATATGACTGACAAGAAACTTGCTATTTGAGAAGGGTCTGAGAAACGCTACTCGCAGCAGCACCTCTGGTTATGGATGTACTGTACTAGCATCTTTTCTGGTTCGGTTCCACACCTTCGGCCCACGAGTTGTAACCTTCAGTATTGTTGATAATCTGCCATAGATGCCTGTAGCTCTCAGACTGCCGCTGAGAGGAGTTTCTCATCCGTGTGCATTCTGGTCCGTAGGATGAATTCTCTGCCCATGTCTCACTGAAACTCACACCCACATCCTTGCCTGAGCTGGCAAAATGCTTTGTCTAGAGAGATTATGTTCTTTTCTTATTCTTTTTTCTTTTGAAAGCTGCTGTTGTGACTGCATTCAAAATAGGATGTTTCAGAGTGAATCAGTGGGATAGTTTTTGAAGAGACCGAGAGGGCTCTTCTGATCCAGTCTTGTTTCCCGATCTGTAGGCCTGTGGACAATGCGCTGTATTATCACGGTTGCACTGAATTCTGGAATATGAGGTTTTAGTGTTAGCAAACAGAAGTAGCCCCACATGCATTCCTCTGATTTACATCAGTATAACAAGCTCAGCATCTCTTGCAAAGACTAGATGTGCCTTGAAAGTTTCCTCTACCAAAGCATAATGTGTAATGTGCACTTGCTGCCTTTTCTCACTTAAGTTTCTCGAGGAGATGGCAACTTCGTGTGCTGTTTTAACAGCTCTATTGCTTCTTGGAATTACTTGGCATGAATTGGGACCATCTCCCTTCTATGTACGTGTAACAATCAGCATCTCCACAGAGTTACATGAGCTGTAAGGGCTGAACATACAAGCCTTGAACTATGCCAGGCAGAGCAAAACTGAGTGATGGAGCTGCTTATCTGCATCTGCCCCTCTGTAGACCCAAATTCTCACCAAAGGTCTCTTCAAGGCTCTGTTAGCATCAGCCTGCAGGATTGTGCCTCCCATTAGGAAAAGGACTGGATTCCTTTCTTGGTCTTTTTGTGAGGGGAGTCAGTTGGTTTACTGTTAGACTATGGCACCTCAGTTTCTGTTATGGGCCTGTGAATGAGGGCTGGCTTCAGAGGGCAGAGAGAGCAGGGGGAATTCTGAGTTCACCTCTGCTCACAGCATGTTCTCTCATCTCAATCCCTGACAGCAGCATGGCATAGATTGGTGCCATTCTGCACTAGTCACTTGCCCAGAAGCAAAAGTTCTTATTTCTTCACTAATGCTTTAATTGAATTTAAGGGTTTGGTTATGTTTTGCATGGCATAAATGCCACATCAATGGTATTCACTGAGAGAGATTATTATTGAGTGGATCTGATAAATATGGCCTACAAATGTGCTGATTTACTCCAGCTTGTAAAACAAAACAGTTTACGTATACAATTTAAACATTCTTTCTCCTTTCCCCCCTAACCACATCCCTTGTGTGCATAATTGCGATTTCCTTACCACCCAGGAGCGCTCGGTGGGGCTGGGGCTGTGTTTAACCGGGTTCAGATGGAGGCCCAGCCAGGCTGTGCGGCAAGGAGCGGCTGCCGCACCCCTCCCGCAACGCTAGAGAGCAGGCTGGCACTGCGGGACTGCGCCGGCCGCCGCCTGCAATCTGCTGGAAGTGTAATAATTGCTCTTTTATTCTTTAATAAACACACACCACATCATACAGAGAAACAAGGTGAGAGAACGAGGGAGAGGATATTGCATTCTTCCACAAAGGGCTGCTCAGTTTTATTTTATACGCTGTGGTTTTTATACCAGCAGAGCGGTCCCCTTATTTTAAATTACTCTTTCATCTTTCCTTCCCTTCCCCCCTTTTAGTTAAATTAGTATATTGATTAGAGCCCATTAGTGTGTAATCGATTGTTAATTTGACTCTTCTTACAAATCATGTTTATCAATAAAAAAATACATATATTTCAGATCTCATTCCTGCAATAAAGTGACAAAAAGCTGGGCATCCAGAATTAAGGTTGGAACTCCAGCTGAAGGTGTAAAAACGTAGACTGCAATAACTTGCATGTATTTCAGATCTCATTCCTGCAATAAACTGACAAAAAGCTGGGCATCCAGAATTAAGGTTGGAACTCCAGCTGAAGATGTAAAAACGTAGACTGCAATAACTTGCACATTAGTAAAAACAATTAGATATATTTTGTAAGCAAATTGTTAGTGAAGAGACGGAGTAAGTAGGTTGAATAGTCAAGTATGGAGAGAAATGTGTGATTATTTATTTTACTATTTGTTTTATTTTTTACTTTTTTTTCCTGAACAGACAGGACTGGACGTTGTGCTATCACTGAAATATGGCTTATGTGCTGCTTTGTGTGCCAGTGGTCTGGCACTGTTCACTTAAACGAAGCAACCCATAATCTGTGCATCGTGTCCTTCAGATGCCGTGTGCTTCTGCACTGGCTGTTCTGCAAACTTCCCAGTTGGCTGTAGATTTTCTTTCTGATGTAGCAAAACTGAAATACTTTAAACACTGAAATTTTTTTTTAATTTTGAGGCTAGAAGGCTTATGATACTTTTCAAGGCCAGCAGAGGAGATACCGACATTCAGGCGATAATCATTGTGCTTTATATGGGCAGGATCCATGTAGATACCAACTAATCCCCTCCACTGAGGCAAGTATAGCCAGTATTACTATCGCTCTGTTACAGGTGAAAAAATAGAGATGAATAGTTAGCAGAAGGGCATATATTTGTGTTAAAGTTAGGATAAAAAGTTTAAACCAGAAAAAAAAAATCGGATTAAAGATTAAGTCTTGATATTTGCAACTTTTTAAAATCTGTCTTTTAGAGACTAGAACTAGACTTGCTTGTGGGTTTGGGGGTTTTTTTTGGTGGTTTTTTTTTCTGCTAGTATTTACAGCAAACTGTAAAATAACTGAACGTGCAGTGGTGACTTAAGGGAAGGAGGGAAGTGCTTTGGGTGAAATGTATTGAACTGATTCAAGCAAAAAGTTCCTTTTCCCAAATAAGGAGTTTTTAAATAACATTTTCACTTCAGAATCTTGTAAGTTCAATGAAAATATTTTTAAAATGATATCAAACCACAAACAGTGAATGTGTAGGGTTAGCTTACTCCAACACAAACCTGTTTCAATTTTTTCCCTTAAATATATTTCACTCCAGACAGCAGAACCTCCCCCCTTCCAAAACAAAAAACCCCCAACCAAACAAATCCCAAAACAAAATGAAAAATTCAATTCTTGCAGTTGTCCTTTAGATGGCTTTATTTTTCTCCAACTACATTTGAACAGCAGACTGTGATCATCTAGTGCTGGATAGATACAATACATATGTTTCTCCTTTTAGGAAATATGACTCCTATATAACAGCTAAAAAGTAAAGGCCAGGAAGATTTGCAGAACCACATAGCTTATTAGCCTATAATCCATATTGGAAATGACATTTGTACAGTACAAGATACGCTGTGCATGTGCGGATGCAGGCAGATTATTCTCTAGCAAGTCTGAAGAGTTGAAATGTCTCACCAAGAGTGATCACTGGGGAAGTCAGAACATGAAGGGCTGAAACACAACTGAAAAACTGGCGTTTTTTTTCAGTTCAGCCCTGTGAAAGTTCTGTAATGAAATCTGAAAAGCAGCGCGCTCTTCTTCTGGGCCTAGATGGGAAGTTGGATCCCATATAGGGGTATCTGGGGTAATTTTGTGGGAATAGTTGAAGTTTTGAATGAAAACCTTGCACATGTTGATGAATTTTGTGTAGTTCATGCTAAGTTTTGCCCGGTGCTTTCTAGTGCAAAGAACTGAGTCTTAACTTCGTGATGCAGGCTTTTGTGGTTCAGCTGGAGACTCCCATCTGTAACTATCCCACCTGCTCTGGCTGCTGGAGGAAACATTCCTGTAAGTTGCAGCCCTGGGTCCCTAATGGCAGCACTGCACATTCCCATGTCAGGCCAGGCAGATCTGATGTTCTCCATTAAGACCTATGTATTTTTAGGTAGCACAAATTCTGCAAGTGTGAAAGTGCAGGAGTCCATTCTGTGGTTTGTGTTATTACATTTTATCTGATCAACCTGAGGTGCAGAGCTGGATCCAGCTCTGAAATGTTCTTTCAGGTTCCTTATTGCAAGGTCTTTAATTAGTGCTTGAAATACCATGACATTCTGGTACTACTAATGAAAATAATCATAGAATCATAGAATGGCCCAGGTTGGAAGGGACCTTAGAGATCGTCTAGTTCCAACCCCCTTGCCATGGGCAGGGATGCCACACACTAGACCAGGTTGCCCAGGGCCACATCGAGCCTGGCCTTGAACATTGCCAGATAAACCAGGGAAATAAACCTGGAGTTGTGTTCCTTTATCTCTTGACATTTACAGTCATGAAGTCTGAATAAGATTGGGAGCTGCTGCTTATGTGCAGGTGAAACTTCAGTGCAGCAAATACAGACCATGGGAAGACACCAAAGCATAACCTGAACTTGAAACCTGCAGCAGATGTCAGTGGCAGTGGTGCTGCCCATCCCCCAGCTGGCCCTGCTGAAGGGCCTTGCTGCCCCAGCAGCTTTGTCTCAGCTGGGATGCAGCTCTTACTGCCTTAGAGGCTACTTCAGGGTTTGTCCTGCTGTGGTTATGAAGTTTAGGAGAATTTAGCTAAAATATTATTTAGGAAACTGTGACAATGAGGAAAAAAAAGCATGTTGCATGTCTGAACAGTAGCAATACAGCTGAGGTCAGTCTTTGGGTTTAAACTCATTTTGGAACCTCAGGATTTTGGCTAATTGCTTGAAACATTTAGTATTTCAGTGGTATGTCAGAGGGAGTCATCTTCCACATGCTTCTGACTGAAGGTGTTTCCTAACCTTCTCCCTATATATGAAATGTGCAGAAGAGGAAGAAAAACATTGTTCCTTTTTGGTTTTGTGTATTGTAATTATTTTTTTCTGAATATAAACAGATAAATATGTCATTCCAGAAAGCTTTACTTGGGTAAAATGTCGGAGAAGGAGGGAAAAAGCAAAGGCTGCACAAACTAAAAGAAGTGCAAAAATATTTGTGCTGTATTTTAGTCTTTTTTATTTCCTTTTGGCTTTGTTTGTCTTGTGGCATTAGTGGGATAGGTCCTACCAATTTTGCTGGTGTGTATTTGTAACCCAGGAATGCTTTTTGGCAGATGTAAAATTAGAAACAAATTTCATGTGTTCTGCAGTGCCCTCCAGTGCTATAAAGGACAGGAACAGAATATGTGGCTTTGTCAGAAGGACTCCCCAAAACCACAAAGAAACAGAAATTAGAAACAAAATTGGGGAAACAAATAAATGAAAAAGGAAATAAACCCCATAGCAGATGCTGCACTGCTTGGGAGTGGAGCACAGCCCAGAGCCCCCCTCACTGTGCTAATAGGAGCAAACAATGGAGCTCTCCGTGCAACAGGAAACGAGGGCGGGTGATTTGGGGCTGCTCTCAAATAGGTGGTTCCAGGATTTCGAGGCGAGATGATGCTCCAAAATTTACCTGTCTGTTTTCAGGCATGGGAATAAATAAAGTAGAGCTCCCCTCCCCCATGGCAGGATGAGAATGCTGCATGCTCAGCCCATCAAATTAAACACAGGCAGGTTTTCATTTCCAAGCCTGCATGTTTGGAGATGATGGATGGTGAGATATATGTCTCTATAATGAAGGTTTCATTATGAATTTTTTTAAATGTGCAACATGGCTCTTCATTTCTAAACAAGAAGTGCCATCATCTTGCTTGTAGCTCCCAGATCTGATATGTGTGATATTGCCAAAGGAAATGATAAAATAACTACTGAATACATTGATTTAATCTGTTATATTTGCTCCAGTTTTACTGTAAAGAGTCAGAAAACCTGAATGACATAATAGACTGCATAAATAAAAACGGAGGGGTAATGATAGGGCATTTAGAGATAAATGATCAGTGGCACCAGTATTCAAGAAGATTTTTAACTGGCTTGTCTCTGTCTTCTTGATGCCTGGTTGCTCAGTGACTATGAACATCCAAGTGATCAAATTGTCCCAATTCAAATGCTTACAGAAAACAAGTCTGAGTAAAATTTTGAGTAAAAATAATTCATAATTATTATTGTAATATAAAAAGAACTTATCCTTTTTATGCACACTACATAACAGTGATTTTTACCAATTGTAGTCTGTACTTGTGATAATGATTGATGACCAGCAACCCTCAGGGTGCCTTATGGACTGCAAGTTAGATAATCTCTGGTTTTAATGTTGGCCAAATCTAGTATGTGTTTGGGTTGATGGAGAGTCACAGGAAGCCTGTCATGAAGGATTTTAAACCAGCAGTGTTCTGCCAGGAAACCTGGAGTGTCTGTGGGACCAGTCATGTAGAGAAGGGTTAATCTTTATTTGAGGGAAAACAGGCACTATGGAAATACCTGCATTCCAAGACATGGGCTATTCATTGCCCACGAGTGATAACTGCCTGAGTGAGGGATATAGCTGGAATAGTACTGGGTTAAGTGTCATCTTGGGGAGGTGTGCTGACATAGCTATAAAAGTGGGTAAAGGAAACCTCAGTAAAATTGCCCAGTGATTTTCCTGCAATTACCAACTCAATTTCATGTTAACTGTTTTTCACCTTTCCTTCTCTCTGCACTCTCCCAAGGTTGGGGTTTTTTACTTCAATTTGCATATGTGCAGTATAAAAGTCTCCTCATCGCCTTAAACCTCTCTCTGCCATTGCAATTTTGCCCTCTGAATCTAAGAAGGGTGTCAATGACCCAGTTTTGTGTGGCGTGTGAAAGTTCAAATAGCATTTTGTGATTTTTCTAGTAATACTGTGCATAGCCTTTGGTGCCCTCACCCTGGATGTGGTGGATTTCTAGGAAAGGGGGAGAGTTCTAGGAAAAACCTGGTGGCACCACCACCTTCCTCTGCCCCTGCAGTGCTTCCCCCCATTAAAAACACACTATGCACTAGCAATAAACTAAAACCACCCAGGCAGCTTTAGGTTGTGAATTTGAGTGTTGAATACACCTGGTGGAGAGCTGGACTTTTGCTGAAGCTGGGCACACTGGTGAGTACACATGTTGAGAGCCACGTGATACTGTCCTAGTGCCCACAGTCACTAGTATTTTTTTCATCTGTCTCTTTGGTGGTGTCAGTCCTACCCATCCAAACTGGATCCTGTGGGAGAGTTTCTTGTGTTGCTTTCTTGTGGACTTTCCTTACCCATCAGTGGGTGCAGTGATGAGTTTTTGTCAGGGCAAGACTTCTCTGTGCTTCTCCTTGCGAAGGTCAGTGAAGGAACAGACTCCTCTGGGGAACCCTGACAACAGTCACTGTCTAACCTGCACGCAACACCTCACAGACCCAGCCTGCTCCACGTTTAAGCACTGAATTGACAGATTACATCTCAATATCATCACCTGAATTTCCCTCCAGAGTTTCTGGGTTTTTCTGTGAGATTTTCTCCTCTGGACACTGTCTCACAGTAGGAGAAAAGGGTCCAAGTATTTGATACTAATCTTACAGACATTTGATTTTTGGCTTTCTTTGAAGGTTGGTTAACTGCAGCTTGTCATCCTGCTCCTTTTTTGAGAAGCAATAAACTGCACTGCTGTCACAGGGACAACAGATCTCAGAGCTTCTTCCACTCCTGTGGCAGTGTTGTACCCAAGTGCTCGTTCTATCTATGGGGTGCAAGAGCTAGTGCAAGAAATGTCAAATAATGATTAGAGGTCTATAGCCTAATAATAATAATTAGTCTATAACAATTAGAAGCTTGCAAGAAAGATGTGGCTTAACCTGTACAGAATGGGAGAGAAAATAGAGAATGGGGGACATAAGTAGCAGACAAAAGCTTTGGCTGACAGTTGGCCTGTTGCTGCAATGTCACTGTCCCTGACCAGGCCTTGTACTCACAGGTTACATGAAGAAGTTTTACCATGTTTGTCATAAAGAGCTGCAATCCATTATGCAGATGAAGTTGAAGCATAAGAACATTCTTTAAGGGAGGGAGAACAAGCAAAACTATCATAAAGCTCTTTTATACCTTTATTCCTGTGGCTGGGGGAGCTTTAGAAAAGGTTGTTGGTTGTTTTTTTTTTAAATAAATCCCACTGGAAGGTTGGAATCCTGACAAAAAAGGTAACACAACCCACAGTGGACTATCAAAAAGGTGTCATTATGATCCTTTTGGAGACTGTATATTTCTGAGCTCTGTGAAATGTATATTCTGTCCGATAAAGTGGATTATTGACATGTAAAGCCATAGGCTGCTTCCAAGTCAGTAGTTGCTTGTTTTTCTTGTACTAGTAAGGATCCAGTAAGTTTGTAAAAAGGGAAATTTAACCTCTTGTGTAAGGTACCGGTGGGTGGAGAACTGTACCTGAGATCACAGCACTCAGAAGTTAGTAAGAATTAGAGCTCTTTGAAAAATGAAACCCTGCTTTCTCTACCAGATGACTGGGAGATGATTATGTGTGTACCTACATGCTTGAAATAGATCCATTTTATTTTCTTTTTTTCAAAACGTATTTGAGTGTTGAATTCTGTGTACTGAAAATGCAAAACCAAATGCTTGAAACTTCTTGAATTTATTCTTGTGGTGCTGTGTTCCCTACTAGTTCCACTGATGCTGGTGGCGTTGCCGCTACGAGCTACAGCTGTTCATCATGCCCAAACTGTACCTTTGACTTGCTCTGTTCTTTTGAAAGAAGAAAGCAGCTGGGTTAGAAATGCTGTAGTTCTTCAGTGGGGAGGTATTGCATGTTTGTAACATAAAACTCAGATTAAGTCATTTTGAGGGGGGTAGCAGTCCCATTAAGGATGGATGGTAGAACTTGGCTGCATGTCCAGCACATGCCTGGAATTTGGCTGTTGCCTGAAACCCCCTGTGCGTCTCTTGGGCTGTGCTGCCAGCAAGAGCAATTGAGACCTGCCGAAGCAGGCAGCTCTGTACCTGCGACCAGGCTGAACTGAGGGAAGTGGCAAACACCATTTTTTTGTGAGCAGTCAGGCTTTGCTTCAGCCCATCCTGTAACAACTGACTGCAAAGCCTTGGCACTTTTCAGCCAAAGAGCTCAGGTGGCTTATGGACTGTCTTCTGGGAGTGTCTTTACATATCAACATTTTTTATATATATATTTTTTACTATCATTATTATTACTACTTTCAACAGAACTTTCCCTAAATTATTTTTTTCTCCCTCAGCAACCTTTTGCATCTCTGAAGAATGTTTTGGCTACAACTGGAGTCCTCTGCCTCAGATAGAAACTGCAGTGCTTGGTGCTGTTAGAAAAAGCTTTGTATTTGTGTGTATTTTCTAAGTATAGAGACTGTTGGCACAGCTTTCTGTTAAATCACAGAATCATCATGGTTGGAAAGGACCTTCAAGATCATCAAGTTCAACCAATAGCCCTACTCTACTGCTATCCCTAAACCATCCCCCAAAGTGCCACATCTACCTATTTCTTGAAAACCTCCAGGAGTGGTGACTCCACCACCTCCCTGGGCAGCCTGTTCCAACAAGGCTACCGACTTCCCATTTCATGCCCAGTTTTCAGTTGTTTCTAATATAGCTGAACTTCAGCTGTTTACTTGTAATTAGAAGACTGTGGGCATCACTCTTCTGCCTTGCTGGCAATTGCAATCTTGTCCTGTTCAGCATACATCTGTGCAACAAATGCAAGGGCACTTGTAAGGCAGGTTGGCTTCTGGGGATCAAAGGTATCTACTGCTGCAATGCACAGGTGGTAACCTGGATGAAGGCGAGGGAAGTTATATGCAGTAAAAGCATGGAGCCATGGGCCCGCAGTTGGGCAAATTAAAGCCAGCATATGAACATGCCTAGCTAGGCTACAGCCTGACTTCAGTGCCCTGTGGGGACACCATCTACCACAGTAAGATTTTTGAGACAAAGTTTGCTTCATCTTAACTAAAACAGATAGGTACTGGCCTGGAAGCACAGGACATGTTCTCATAGAGAAAATGAGCTTCTAGCCAGCAAGCAGGGTCACAGATGAAGTCATGTAATACACAGCCTCTGCTGGAAATTTTAGCAGACAAATGTCATTGTGGGCCATATAAACTTGTGTGTATGTTTTGAACCCACGGGGGCTTTAAAAATGTGCACATTCTTCTTTTACGTGTTCTTCTAACTCTACCCCTTGGTGTGAAGTAACATATTCCTGTGGTGGAGACCACTGAAAAATGCACTCCCTGCTGTGAGGCAGTTTGTGTGATGCAGCAGTGAGCTTGGGAGAGCTGCCGGTATGAGCTGCTCCTCCCGGAGGGAGAGCGCTGGCAGGACCTGCCGAGCCTTGCCAAAAATGCAGTGTGTTTCAGCAGCCTTCTCTCTGTGTGCTGTAAATGGGTGCAGGGAAGAGCTGCAGTTGCTCACATCCAGGCCTGGGCATGGTGCTACAATCGCACCTCACTCTTCTCAACAACAGAACTGTCTTCAGCCTTGCACAGCTTAAGCTGCTGCCTGTGCTCTGCTTACCTGCTCCTACTAGTTAATGAGTTTGTACATGATTGATACTGAAGCTATTATAAACCGTTTTCCCTTGCAAGGAGGTTTTGTCTTGGAACTCTTTAAAATCCTCCAGAAACCACTGTTGGTGATTGAGGTAACCTATTAACTCTCATTTGGTTCATGCTACAGTTAAGCAGAATTTTTTCAGTGTTTACTCTGTGAAATAATGGTTTTGATTGTCACATTTTCTTTGGGAGGTCTTTGTTTCAAATGGTAAATCTAAGTATTTAGCTAACTGAGGAGGAAGTACAACTTTTATTAGCTTGTTCCCAAGAATGCAGCAGGATATTTTCCTTCCAGAGGAATTCCTTGGTCCTGGATTTTTAGCAAGACATGCGGAGCAGGGGAGGGTAAGAGAGGAAGGAGACACCTGAGTACTCCATACCTTTGATAGGTGAAAAGAGCAGCTCTAGGAGGACAATCTCTGTGGTAGCTTTCTGAAGAGACCTTTATCTCTGTAGGATAACCTTTCCACTTAAAGTCCTTTAAGTAGCCTTAGCAAGAGCAAATATAAGATTATCTTGGCTTTGTTACAACTCCTTGAGTTTTGAGACTTCCTTCCAGTGTCTATTGGTTTTCCTTCTTCACCTTGGTTCTCCTAGAATGTGTCCACGCTGGAGGCAGCAGAGCAGAGTGAAAACACCCCAAGAGCATTTTTGGATCTGGCCATGTTGACACAGCATGCTCAGCAGGGGGTGGACATTCCTGAGGTCTCACACACACAGAGCGTTCTGGTCCAAGCTTTCTACTGTGTTAGTGTCTAATGTAGATGGAGTAGGAGAAGGAGATTCCAGCTCTGCTAATCATTATGCTGAGCCCTGGTGAGCTGGCAAAAGACCTTGCTCACAGTGTGTAAAGTAGTGACCCGGCTCTGCCCTGGGTTAATGCCTAAGGAGTCTTGGGTTGCCAAGCGGCAGAAAGGATTCCTGGGCACAGTGAGAAGCATTGTGGCAGCACTGGCCACCATTCTCTCCCAGTTAGAGGAGAACCTGCTGGGTTTATTCACTGCCTAGCTCCCTACTATCGTGCTTTCGTTTCTTGCTCTTGCACAACTTTGCGAGAGTAATTAAGATCAGCTGACATCTGGAGCCTTTAAAAGAAAAAAGTTAGTGGTGTTCCTGTTCTAGAGATGGATCCTGAACTCCTTACTCAGAAAGAGCTTGCAGCAATTTCAAAAGCACATTCCTCTAGTGCTGCTGGATTGGCCCATATAGTACATTGATGGTGTATGAGAAATAGAGAAAAGCTCTTGACTATTAGTGGGTTCTGCTGTAATTCAGAATAATACCAGATGTTTCATTATGTATCAGGCAGCTATAAAACTGCTTCTTTGAGCCATTGAACAAAGACAGTTGACAAAAGAAAAATTAATGCTGTGTCTTTGATCTCATGTTTTAAATTTGTCTTTTATAAATAGTGATGGGTTCTGGTTAAAAACACTCTAACAATTTGTTAAATATGCAAATGTCTGAAGTTTCTTAGCAACAGAACAAATAAGTGTTTTTCTTCTAATATAATATGTATGCTAGTTTAGTAAGCACACAATAAGTTAATTAGGCTGTGGTTAGGTATTATTTGTAAATGTCATATTAGCATGCTGTTTTGTTTCTTTGTTGCAACCAAAAGCCTCAAACTCACTCATGTCACTTATTGCCTGTTGTTTTTTTCCTGTAGTTTGGAAACGAGTTTATTTTTTAACATACTTGTGGGCAGAATAATGATTTATTAAGCTGTGTGTTTATTATTGTTTTACTTGGTTGTAATGTCTCATTGTCTTTACGTTGTTAGCAATGTCAGAGATTTTACAGGGAAATGCTAGGAAAATACACATCACGTGTAATAAAGCTGCTGCAGTTTACTATGATTAATGTTGTTACAATGAATACCAAATGAATTAATAATGATGGGGCCACATTTTAAAATGTTGGCATTTGTCTAAATGCTGCTCTAAGAGAGGGTGGAGGAGGTTGGCATGGTAGGAACTGGATAAAGCAGAATTTTTGCTGCCAGCATCCACACAGATTGTTTCTCTCCAAACAGTTACGGTCAGCTCTTAACATATTCACTGCCAAGTAGATTTATGTAAATCCAGAGAACCTTTTTTCTATGACTGTAAAATTTCACTTTATAGCTTTGTGTTTGTCCCCTTCCTCTAACAAAGCTTTCTGCGAATTGCTCTGCCTCTTCCACGCTCTTGCTGTAGCAGGTGGGGAGAAGTTCCAGTCCCATATGCCTCTGGGTTGCTGACAAAGGCAAGGGATGACCAAACATATTCATGCAAACAGCCACACAAGAAGTAACTTTCTTGTGAAGATTCTGAAAGTTTGCTAGTTTGGGAATGCTTCCCTGACAGTCGTGGAGTCATCTTCTGTTTTGAATTGCCTTTTTTCTCACTGGATTAGCTCACTTTGCACCGGTTTATATTGCCTTTTAGTCACTTCAGCACTGGAAAATAATCAGCAAGACAGTTACCTCCTATTATGTGCATGGACCAAATGCTGTAAAACTGAGCAGGCAATTTTATGAAGGAAAGTGAAAGGAGAAATCCAGCAGAGGTAGGATATGATTGTCTCATTGATGAGAATGGAAAAAGTGGTTTGAAATTAGTTGCCTCCATAAGGCGTTGAGGTTGCAGGAATATTTGACAGTGTTTTCCCTGTTAATCTTTGTTGTCCATGTGAGAAAACGCTGCCAGGGAAATGCCTGTAAATGACACAATTCTTTTAAAAAGTGCTTTAAACATAGAAATCTAATAACAACTCCTAGGTGTTAAGGACTGCCCTACCTTGAAGTTGCAGACTTATCCTTCAGTGTCTGTATTTTGTAGCATTTCTGGATATCAGCTGTGATCTCTCAACCTTCTGACATTTTCAGCTCATTCTTGATAACTGCGACCCACTCCGTGGCACTAAGAGACTTGCATGGTGCCATAGTGGTCACTAGTTCAGTACTTATCACTGGAGGGATCAGTGCTCCTTTGTGTTTCCACTTAACTTTTGTCCATCTCTTTCATTTTTTTGATGGCTGTGTTGTAATTCCTGCCCTGAGGCTTTCCTTTACGATCACTGCTAGGGCCCATCACATGCCATGTCTCTGCAGACACCCTTCCCAGCAGTAGCTCCCCCATTGCTGTGGATTTTGCTGGAGAGGCTGATACCCTGAGGAAGTCAGTGTGCTGCTTCGTTCTAATGAGTAATTGGGCACCTTCTCTCTTTGTACTTCCGCATACAAAACAACCAAACTAAATCCCATAACCACTTTTCTCAAAGCTGTTACTGTTACTGATGTACAGTAGATCAAGTACACATTTTAACATCTTAACCTGTGTGAAATTTTGATGTCTCATCCCAAATATAACTTCGTGGAGTTTTTACTGCTCTCTTGGCTACTTCATTTATGCGTGGTGTTTAGGTGTGATGGTGTTGTTGGGTACAGCTGTAGCAAGAGTATTGTGTCACTTGGATCCCTACTGGCTTGTGGCAAACTTCATTACTGCAACATCCTTGGGTGCTGAAGGTGATCAGACATCTGCAAACTAATCTTATCCTGGGAGCCTCTGGGCTGACCACCTGTGTAATGAAGGTCATACATGTTGGGTAGTCTCAACTGAATTAAAGCATGGTGAGTGGTTTATTTTCTAGGAATCCTAGAGCATGTTGAATGTCTCCCAATAGTCTGTTCAATTTGTTAATTACCTTAACTTGTAATTTTATCAAAATCTTTTACTTTTGGATGAAATCTGAAGCCTGTTTTGCAGGTTGATTGGTCTTACCCTCCCCAGGAATCATGGAAGGACCATACACAGCAGACTGTGTGTGCTTTTGCAAGGTTAACTCATGTAGATCAGGTACCTGCTCTTTCAGGGTGGGGGCAGACAGCTGCAGTACCTACCAGCTTTGAAATTGTGTGTATGAGCAGGATTGCAGAGGGGAGCTCTAGAAAGAGCTTGAGGCTTGGCAAAAGTAAATGGCCTGAAGAAGTGAGCGATGACTCTCTCTGTCATATGGCTGTTTCCAGCTTCCACCAGCCCTCATGAGAAAAGTGAGAAGGGTGATTGCATAAGGGCTCACTGACCGTGCATATGAATGAGAGCACAGGATTGTACATGTGCATTTGGTTAACATCCTAAACCCTAGATTAATAAAAAATCAAACTCCATAATAAACCACTCTTTTCTTAATTTAATCAGAGGTAATCTGGGTGTCCTCTTTCTGTGGTGGTTTGGGTGGTTCTATTGTTTTGACCAGTGTATGGTTTTATTCTTTTCTTGTTACGGCTGATGTCTGTGTCTCTGCCATTCTGTCTTCCTTTTCTTACCCAGACTGTAGTGCCCTTGGCTGTAAGATCATCTCTGTCCCATGCTAAGGTGACACCAAATGTGATGCAGCTATGATTCCTGGCAAGGGCTCCTAATGCTGACAGAGGGAGGATCACAGATAGGTGGAGGGTTTCCTAAAGTTCATGGGCTCTGACAGTTTGTACAGGGAATCTTTAAGTAGAAAATACTTTACTTTTCTTAAGTCTTTGCAAAGCAAATCTAACTTCCCATTAGAGCATGTGGGGTTTTTATTTCCTTTGTTGGTCACAGAGGAAAGGAAGTTTTACAACATGTGGTCACTGAATTCTTATAAACACCCAGCAAGTGCTATGCTAATTAAGAGATAATATTAATGGACTAGGATGTTGTCACAGGATTACACTCTCCTGCTGCCACCAAGACCACTGGGACACTTACCAAAATAAGGGTTATGGTTAGTACCACAGAATGCAGAACGGGGCACGGCAGTGCCTTTGGTTGTGCGGAATGGCGGATGGAGAGGGAACTGGTTGCCCAGTGGATGGACAGACAGATGGATGGGTGGATGGTGTGACAGACATGGTACTGTTGTTATCCTGCCCCTTTCCTACCGGCTGCATCAGGAACCTTTGTCTCCCACAGGCAGGCGGGAGGGGGCTTGCCACAAAAGAACAGTTTGGGCAAAGTGTTCCGGTATTTTATGAATAAATTGGATTCTACTTACAGCATTATTAACCTGCTGTATTCTGACGGGCTTAGGGAGAGATTATTGTGCGCTTGAACAAATCAGTATCCACAGATCCACACAAATACTGGGTTTTAACAAAAATATACTGTGATTAAGGCACACAGTGGATCAAATTCCGCCCCGACTTACACCAGGTGCAATCTCATTGATATCCGTGGGTTAAAAAGCAATTTTTACAACTTAAAGCAATCAGAAATCAGCTTAGTGTACAGACTTACTAGACCAAAATAAGGCCCAAGAGACTATATGCTAAGCTGATTTCTGATTGCTTTAATTTTTTTAAACTTTTATCAAAGATTAATGGTCAATTATCTGGCAATCTGATTTTCTGGTACAGATTCCATTTGCATAATTTCATAGGCACTTAAAATATGACCAGACTCTAATCAGTATGAAATGGGTTGAGGCGTGGCTTGGTATGGCTGATCAAAATCAGCCACAATCCCTGTAAATATATACTATTGCTGTAGTAACAAGGGTGAATTTAATAGGCTGTCGTCTGAGCAGTAAACAATCGCTTTAGGGTTTTTGTTGTGTTTGACTTTTTTGTTCTCTGCCTGGCTAAATATGACTCCAGGGCCAATAGGCAAAAGTATGTAGCCAAAACTTGCTTTCCTTCACGTTTTTCATTATGTGCTTGCGCACCACTGTCTCCATAGGTATTTCTGCCATTTATTTCCTTTTGCTACAATACTTGCAAAACATCCATCAAACTGCACCCATGGGTTCAAGTGGAAAATACTCTGCAGTATTTGACCTCTAGAGCAATCTTTACTTAACTCGTGTGAGTGTGTACTGCAACTCTTTTGTAATATGCATGCAGGTCTCTGAAGAAGAGGTAATCTTCCCCCCCCCCGCCTCATTAAACTAAAAAAGCCCTAAAAAGTATATATCCTGAGATCAAGGAGAGCTGATTTCCCAGCAGGGGCTGATAATGCTGTTTCATGGATATCTCAATGTAAGGAAGAACAGTCAGATTCTCTGCTTCTGCACCATGGGCCAGATGATGCTCTGACAGCTGGATGGAACTGCTAGAATACATCCTCTAGAAAGACAACCAGTCTTGGGTTGGAGGTGTCAAGAAATGGAGAATTTATCATCTTGTTTGCTTATCTGGTGTAGTGCTTAATTACTCTTCTGTTCAAACGTGTTCCTTACTGTTCATATTTTTTACCTCCAGCCTGTTACGCTTTTCTCTGGTTCCTGGCTGTGATGCACTGTGCTGCCTCTATCTGCTTTTGGGTTCAGCTAAACTAATCCAGCACTTCAAGGAGCCATCAGTGTGGCACTTGGCAGTGTGCAGTGCATCTGTGCTGCCTTTAATCCAGTCCACTTAGTAACAAAAGCAATGGAGACAGCAAAAAGACAATGACAGGATGAAGCCAGACACGTGGTGGGTGGGCTTATACAGTTATTGCTGAACCCCTCTGAGGTATTCTGTAATACCTCTCTTGATGTTACCAAGGCAAGCTAGACAAAATCCTAAATCCTTGCTGCAGTTGCACTGAAGTGAGCTGTACTCTCTTACTCTTTTTTGCTCAGGCTGTTTGGAGAGGAGGGTGGGCGTTTGTGCTTTTTAAATTTTCAAGATTTCTTCCAAAATAGGAGCCTGGGATTCTGCTGGTGGCTTAGTTGTGGTGCTCTGCTGTAGGGCTCTTTCTTACTTGCAGATTTATGAGGAGGAATTTTAGGCTTGAGAGACACAGCTGATGGGTCATCAGTTGTTTAGCCACCAGGACAATCTGCTGCCGTGAGGAGACCAGCTCCTGGGTCTGTCTCACTAGCAGGCATTCCTGGAGATAATTCTGAGCCATGGGGGTCTGATCCAGCAGGGATATGCAGTGTGAGTGTTCAGGTGTGTGCCAGGAAGTATGTTCTACATCAGCCAGTGGTTTGTGGTGTTTGGGGGATTTTTTTTCAAAGGGAAAAATAAGTGGGGGTGAGCAAGGCCCACTGGTTTTGTTCCCTTTGGTATATCAGTGCCTGACATGGTTAGGTGTCATCAAAAAGGACAGAGCAAATTGGTGGAGAATGTTAAAATAATAAATCTGGTCATCCCACTACTCAAAGCCATCCATGAGACAGCTTCTGCTTGTGTACAGTGAGCTGGCTGGGGAAATGCTCGTGTCTTCTAAATCGTTTTCACCTCATTTCAAACTTTCCAAAGATAGGCGTTATAAACAGTGAAAAATTCTGTACTAGCCCAGTCCCTTCCATTCTGGTTTATCCATAAATACTATGTTTTTTTATAAATCTGAAAGTAAAGGCAGAGTTTTTTTCCTCTTGTCTTATGCTGGTTTTATAGGTCGCTGCTTGTTACTCACCTGTCCCAATAGTACGTGGCACACATGCACAGAGTAATGGGTCAGGAGAAAGCTAACATCACGGAAAGACATGCACAAACTTTGGAGTGTGTTTGCTCTGGTGTTTTTTTAAAATCCTAGTTAGATTTTTAAACCAGGTAAGCTTCTGAACACAAGGAGTGCAGGACTGGCAGAGGCCCCACTTCCCCAGGTTCCTAAGTCCCAGCAGTTGGCAAAGACAAACAATAAGCTTGCTGCAAATGCTATTGTACAACAGAAAGATGATTCCTAGATGACAGGACTCAAATTGAAAGAAACAGTAAAATAGTAAATTTCTGGTTATTAAAAAAGGATAAGAGAAGAGTCCATGTGTGTAAGACTTCTTTCCACCAGGGACCCCCTTGCAGAGCTTTCTTCTCCTGGTTGTGTTCATTTCTTTTGTTGTTTGGCAGCATCTCTTTTGAGGTAGGCTTTTTTTGTGCAGCACCATTTCTTTATACTACCAATGTTTCTTTCCAAAATGTAAACAACAGGAAGAGAAATGCCTTATTGGGAAAAAACCCTATGAATTATGAAGACACTTATAATTTCTATTAGGACTTAGGAACTGTCTAATAAAATTAAGTAGAAGTATATATATATGTGTGTGTAACACTACTGTGGAGTGCACAGAACAAGAAAATACGGATCTCCAAGATTAATAGAAATTCATCTATTATCTTCATTCCCTGTTTAATTCCACAAGATTTTCCTGCAAAGATGTGATTGAGTACTATGGATCTGAATCTGAAAGGTCTTAAACTCTGGAGTATTCAGGGTCAACTATCAGAATTTTATGGTGGTGATCAGGTTTCTGAGAAAGAGTCTCTGAAGGTTTTGCTTTGACCCTGGCAAAGTCCCCTCCTGGTGGAAGTCTCACTTCTGTAAGATCATGTTTATTAACATTTATTATTCACTGGGTTTTTTTCTTGTGAAATTAAGCAACAAAAGGTAGTCCTCAATTTTGTTTTGAACTTTTATTTTGATTTAAGATATGGTAAAGTGAGATGCAACTATGGAGTATTGTTGCAATGTTTACAACGGTGAGACAAATTCCCCCTGTAATGTGTGAGTGCTTGCAGTCTTTCTGTTTTGTTTTTGTTTTTCTTTTAGAAACAATTGTTCTTGTCCCTTCCATCATAAGAAAGCTTCACAGTTCTTTGAGTTTATGAAAATGCCTATTTATAGGCATATATTTAGGTTCATAGTTACATATTGATATTTGTTTTTTGAAAGGTTAATTGCAAAAAATAAAATTGAGTTTGCTCTCTTGATCCTCCTCACAACTTCACACAAATGTCAAACCTGTGCCTGAGCAAACCCTGCCAGCCTGTCAGCTTGGCGTTAGCTGAACGTGGGGCAAGGGGTCACTGAAATGAGGGTCTGCAAGAGTGAGGGCACAAAAGCTGTTACTGCTTTGGCACCTGGGGATATGCGTGTCTGCAACATCCATCAGCCTTCCTCAGGGAATACCATGTGATTCTGTTAAAGAAAGAAAGGTTTCTTTCTGTTTCTCATTTATGCAAATAAAAGGTGAACCAGAAAAGACATCAATAAGAGTTCAATGGCAGGATCGAGTCACTTTTACTGCCAGGTCACTCAGTCCTCAACAAATCAAGTAGGAAAAATGTGTCGGTGATCAACATAATGAACAGGTATATTGCTCCTAAACCCAAACAGCTCCCTTGAAACCATACCTCAGAGCAAACAACCCATATCATTTGCAATGTACTAAGTAGGACCTCTCTGTGGTGCTTCTGTCTTTCAACAGAGCAACTGGCCACAGGGCTGCCGGTGTGCAATTACACTGGCTGTGAGCTGCAGTGGGGAATTCAGCGGGTTGTGCTAGCTTCTCTTAACACATTATGGAGGAAAACATCTAGGTTTTCTCTCCAATTTATATAGGGTAAAATTGTGACACAGCCTTTGGACTAATAACCATTACTAGCAGAGCTTTATAGACATCTCAGTATATCTGGCTGGAAGGCTGAAAGAAAATGAGTGAGCTCTAGCAGAAATTTCGTTATACCTCCTGGTTTTGAGGGACTTCATTTCTTGCTCCTCTCTCTTTCCCCTACTTTCTATCTTAAATAATGCTTGTTGCAAAATCATTTTAGTCCTTTAAAGTATACTTTTCCCCCAGTATTGCACATCAGAAGTTTGCATAAAAATCTTTTGGGTTGTGTTTCCAGTTGTGCCCATAACTGTCATGATTTGCATGATCAGTCATAGGAATTGCACGTAGGGGAACAAAGAAACAAACATACCATTCCTAACCAGCTCAAGTGACTACAGAGGATGAATACAATCCCAAGGCTGGGATTAATCCCTTTGGACTTCAGGCATTTCAGCCTATTGCCTGCCTCGAGAGCACAGCTGTTTCAGGTTCCTCTAGACTGGAAGATGGCTCTGAAACTGTTCTGGTTGTTGATGGGAGAAAGTTTCATCTAAGTTTGTTTGAGATGGGAGCCGGAGTGCGCACATCCTCACAGTGGGGATTGACTGAGATATGCCAGACAATTTAAGAAATTATGCAATGGTTGGCAGATGTTTGTGTTCTTCTGTAGTGATTACAGGAGCTTTATTTCCATAAGAAATGAGGCCAAAAGTTTTATTCTGGAGAACAAAACCCAGCATGTTCTGAAAGCAGAGCTCACAGTTCTCTCTGGGGAGAAGCTGAGGGAGCTAACCATGCGACAGATGATGTGCAGGATCCCTTCACAGACTGCTGCCCTCATGACTGGGCTGTTTGAGCTGCCATAAGCAAAAATATAGACCTGAAATTCAGATCTGATGACATCCATATAGTAGTCAAGAGAAAAAACCATTAGACTTCTTCACAATTTTCCCAGGAGGGAAGAGCACTGCATATCAGTGAAGCTTAGAAAGCTATAATGCATAGAACTGTAGTGCACTCAGTTTCATAACCTAGAATTCAACCAGTGCTAATTTTGTAATCACTCTTACAGATTTGTTGTAGCAGCTGTGTCAGCCTGATGTGACCGTTGGCAGGGAGGGGAGCAGTAAGCAGCCAGCACTGCATCGTGCTCCAGAGCCTTCAGGTTGAGACTTGGGCATCTGTGTACACAGAGAGCATGTAGTTCTACAAAGAAGTAGGGATCACTGGGTCATTGCTATGTCCTGGTTCTCCTCAGCGCTTAAAATGTCATTTGTTAGCCTTTGCAAGTTAAAGCAATTTTAATGCTATGCTGAGTGGGGCTGGAGGTGGTGCAGCCCTGGGTCAGCCTCAGGATTTGGGGTGAAAAGTGACCTAGAGACCATCTTCATTATTATCTTTTGGACTTCTGCTCTAAGTACAGTTGTCCCTGAGACTACACTCCCACACTGTAATTACATCTGCTTCATTTATGGAATACAGTGTATTATATCTGTGACCTGAGTTTTAAATGTGTATGAAGAGAAAACGAGGTTATATTATTGCTGTAATTGAGAGGAACTAGGACAAGTTTTATTAATTTCCTGCCACAGAATACTGAGTAAGACAATATTTTATGGGAAAGTTCAGGGAGAAGAGTAATATATGTTACATTTGTGAGTTCCAGAGAATGCTTGAAGTGTTTTACTGGCAACTGATTTTTTTACAGGTGAATTGTAATCCTTGATAGGCAGATGTATCCCTGAATATAGTGTTTCCACTGAGATGCACTTGCTGAGGGTACAACAAAATGGAAGTAGAAGGTGTATCAGCTCTGCGCTGACAGGCAGTGAGAAATTGGAAATCCTGCCTATAGAAACTACCTTTCCCTCTGCTAAAGCAGCTGCTACTGCATTATTGACATTACTCTGCATGCTGAAGTTTCACAGAAATATTTAGCATATAAATACATGATTAAAAAAATCAGTAATTTGACATATGTTTTAAGAAATTGTTTCTTTTAATAGATACTACTTTGTCCTGGTGTGTATTAACCTTTGCTTATTATTTTCTATCATTCCCTAATTGTGCTATGTTTTTGTAAGTCTGTAGCTTTCTGTGTCTCTGTGCAGTATTAGCTAAAGATTTAAAAAATCACACTTGATATTCAGCACCAGTAAGTGTTGCTGAGCTCTGGAGCTGACAGCCTTTGTGGAGAGGTCTGTGGGACACCCCCGGCTGCATAGCCCCTGGAAGAATGAGCTCAGGTGGTTCGAGGAGGAGGTACCACTGTCTGCAACAACCATGTTCCTTTGCTGGGGCTCCTTGTCCCAGGAGTGAGGGGAATGGTCACTGCAGCCTCAGAGAAAGCAGCAGCAGTGAAAGGAGCAGAAGGGACCCTTTGGATGAGAGATCTTCTGCTTTCAGTTGTGCTGGTGCTTGTTTCTAAAGGCAAGTTAGTGGAGAGATTTTCACACCACTGGTTTTACATGCTCCTGATGATGTGTGTGCTGCAGTGTGCCACTGCCTTACATTATGTAGTCACTGAAGTTACAGTGTGTTGGGTGCTGCAAAATCTCCTGCTTTATAGGAACCTGCTGGTGCGGCGCTGATGTGACATACACATTGTGGTTGCCATATCCCTTTTCTTCTTTTAAACAGCAACATCACAGAAACTTTGCTGATACTGAAGTTGCTGAAGTCAAAGTAGCAATGGCAGTATAAAAGAGCTGAAAATATGAGTCACTGGTACCACCTTCTCCTCTGACAATGGGGTCACTCTGCACTGTTTATGGCCCTTCTTTGGGGAGGAACAGGCAAATAAAAGCCAAAGGGATAGCTGGACAGCAGAACTGCTGCTGCTCTAGGAGAATTTTGACACTTGATTTCTTACCAGTATGGGCTGTTCATGTTTCAGGTCTTTTCTTCAAGTTGCTGTGAATCATGGAGTCTCCTTCATTCATCTCCTTACTTTCTGAGTGGCTTTGGGCCAATTCAGAATTATCTTCCTGTATGTGCAAAAGAAGAGATGTTGTAAATATAAAGCAGTGCGTTGAAACAGCAGTGTCTTGGGTGTCATTTAGGCCGCAGTCAGGCTGTGGTACCTAGCCAGGGTTGATGCCACATATCTCACAGAAGCAGTTATTTCTGCTTCTCTTCCACTTGAGTACGTAAGTGTCAAGGGAAAATCAGCTGTCGTGCCTTAGTCATTGCTGGTTGTGGATCGTGGGCTAGCAAACTGGTTTGCTGTTGATATAGTGTGGCAGCAGAATTGCCCATTCTTAACGGGATCACAGCTTTGCTTCCAGTGACACTTCTCAGAAGAGCTTTGTTTGCCCTGTGGTCCTGTGAGTGTAAGAAATGACCCACTTTTCACTCTGGGGAGCTGCTCTGCAGCTGCACCATTGGAAGGCTCATGCTCCACACATAGGACTGAGCCCCAGGAAAAGTTTGCTACTGTGAGTTACCTTCCTGCAGTACATGCAGCAGTTGTTCTTCTGCTGGCTGAGCATGGTGACCAGGGAGTCAGACCTCCACAGAGTAATTTGCAGCCAGTGGCTACAGATCTGCGAAGCACATGGTTAGCCAAACAAGATCTGATTGGGAAACATGAATTCCCAGCAGGTTGCTGACTCAGAGCTACTCATTGTCCGATTTCTTGTGCACCTAACCTGTTACTTACCACTGCATCTCATGTGGTTTGCATCAAGAAAACCTGAGTATGGCAGTGTGGATGCTTAATTTTTCTGTTATATGTAATGAGCAATAGCAGGATCAGTTGTGGCAGCAAGGGAGCTCCAGTAGGTGTTGGCTTCTTTAAAATGCTGCATTAAGCAGATGACTGTAGAGTGCATCTGTTAGATGTTGTACATTGACAAGCAGAAGTGAAAATTCAGAAGTGAATCGAATTGCATGAGTCATCCTAGTGAGGTGAAGGAGACTGTACTGTTATATTTTTGGTCACAAACTGGAGTTAGCATGTTTCACATATACTCTGGAGGCCAGTTCGTGTGTGCCTGTTTTTTTGAGTGGCCCTTGTAGCCAAGAGCACCCACTCTTCACCAGAAGGGCTGGCAGGCAATTGTGCCAAGTCCCTTGCCTGTCACCCCAGGCAGTCTGGGGCAGCAGACTGGCAGGTTCACCAACCTGGCTGTGTTATCTTGTAGTGCAGCAGTTCTTCCAAACATGCCTCTCTTTGAATCAGCTGATGCCATGATAGAACTCAGGACTTGCCTAGTAGCAAACTCACACTTAGAGCTATGCTGGGTTAAAACCAAAATGAGATTAAAAAAACTCAAACCACTCAAAAATTATGATTTTGCTGATGCACAAACTCAGTCTGCTGGTTTTAAAGCAATTAATTTAGCCCATTAAGGTGAAGTGGACAAGCACATGAGTTGGAAACATACTGGCAGTGGTAACTACAGCCCTCCCATATGCTGGAACCTTCCCCTGTATCTAAGAGCGTTTTGTTGGCTCCTGTTGCACATTTTGTGTCAGCAGATCCATAGGCACCTGCAGCAACAGCCTCCTGTGTGTCGATTCAGGCTTCACTGCCCCACTTGCTCTCCAAGTTTGTGGTACACAAAGCTATCCTAAGCAAAGGGAAAGCAAGAAACAGTCTTACTAGTTCTTAAATCCCCACACAGTAAGATTTAAAGGGAGAGACTGAATGCTAGTGAGTTATTTTATTTCCCAGACACTGTCCCAGGAAGGGCAGGTAACATCTGAAGCACTAAGAAGATGGCAAGGATGAAAAGAAAATTAAAATCTACTTGGTTTTCTTGAGGCTTTCCCCTCAGGCCCTTCAGCAGGGCAGACATTATGCTGGGTTACTGACAGCATTGGAGAGTACACCTTGACAGCAGCAGAGCAGTGTATTAGGGTATTTTCTCTTCTTTAGATGAAAAGCCCAGCTTTTGGATTCAGGCAAAAAAAAAAAAAAAAAGTATTCATCCTGCTAAGTAGATTGAAAGAGAATCCAGATTAAATAAATCATTAAATCATTCCAGAATGTTATCCACCTGTTCTGGCCTGTAATTTATTTTCAGATGAACACTAGGTAAAAATAAATAAATAAATAAAAAGCAATACAATGGCAAAATGATTTTCCCCTAACAGATGCTTTGATCCTGAAATGACACCTGGCCTGGAGAGCTGCTTGTGTATCTTTTGAGAGCATTTCGAACTAATTGCTCCAATCCATTGCTCCATAACCTCCATAGCCATGCAGTGCTAAACCTTCTGCTGTAGCCACCTTTGAAGAGCGATCGGCAACGGTTCTGCTGCTGCAAGGCTATTAATAAATCATCCCTTTAACATGGGATGGGAAACCTGTTGGGGGACAGGGCATCTGTGTGAGGGGACTGTCAAGTACCAGTCAGCTGGGAGTGAGGGGTGTCAGTCCATTGCAGTGCCATGGCCATGCTCCTCATGTGCTGGTACAGGAATAAAGGAAGGTTCCCTCTCTCCTGTGTTCCTGACAGGAGGTTTGGGTTTCAATACGCTGGGAAGTGCCGATCTGAGTGGTGACTTGTGTTGTCCAGACCTTCTCATGACTCCTGAGCAGTTCCCCATGTTCTGTACCATCCATGTTGGCTGGGGATGGGAGAGAGATGAAGTGCTGGGACCAGGTGACCAAAGACCAGAGATGGAGGCCCTGGGAGCATGGGGAAGGTGGTGAAGGATGGTGGCTGTCCAGCTCTTCCACACCTCCTCTCTACTCCGATGCAGCATCCCGCCTGGGGAGGGAATAGGGGTCAGAAATCCCCTAGTCCAAAGTGCGAGGGTGTGGAGCAGCGGGCAGGGGATGCCGTTCTCTCCGCTTTCCAGGGATGCAGGCCGATAAGCTCCCGCTCCTGGAGGTTACTGCCGGCCCCAGCCCGTTTCTGCGCTTACCAGGGGCCGGGTGCGGGGGTCACCGCGGGGGCGCAGGGAGGACCGGGGTGCCCTGGGAGCCGCGCCGTCTCGGCCGCACAAAGCCGCCTTTTCATCCGGCCCCTGCCCCCGCCGAGCCCCTTAATTGTCTTTGACAAAACTTCATTAGCGAGCGCGGCGGCGGCCCCGCGGTCGCGCTGCCTTTGAGCGGGCGCAGTGGAGTGTGCGGCGCGGCCCCACCGCTCCCGCCCGGAGCCATTAGCCCGGCAACTTTGTTTGAGAAACTTCCCACCCCAGCGGGGGGCGCGTCCGTCCACCGCCCCTGCCGGCCTCCGCCGCCGCGGCTGCTAATTGAGGGGCGATGCGGGGCTGGGGAGCGCGCAGCCAGTGCTGTGCGCGGTCCGGGGGGCTGCAGAGAAGGGGAAGACCCGACCCCTAGTAACGAAGTGGGGTGGCTGAGGGGCTGTGTTGCTCTCTGGCAGTTTCTGGGCCCTGCCGTTCCGGGGGAGCGGGATCTGCACCTTGCGTGTTTGGCTTGCGCCTCGCACGGGCGGGCTGAGGGCCAGGGACACTCCGGCCCCATCTCCCCGAGCGGGGCAGCTCGGGAGGAGCAGGAGCAGGCTCCGGATTCCTGCAGGTAGCCTGCAGGGCCGGGCTGCTCCTGTTACGGAGGGCAACCCACCTTCACTTCCCAGAGCTCAACGGCATTAAAAAGCTCAGCCTTAGAAAAGCCTAGCCAGAGGATGGTTTAAATGCGTTTATGATGGGATTGGAGGGACTGAGTTCGTTCGGGTGACACCCGGGCGAGCCCATTGTTGTAGTTCTGTGCCTGGTGCTCACAGGCTCCGCTCTTGGTATTAGTTTTCCATCAGTCCCAGCTCTGGTTTTTAATCAAAACAGTATTCTGAATATGATTCCCAGAGATTATATTTTTGAGAGATTTGCGATACATATCTTGCCGGCCTGACAGATTGCAGGGGAGTCCTGGGTGGGCAGGATAATCTGCATCTTGTTTGCTTGACCTTTAATAAAAGGGGAATAAAAGTAATAAATAAAAATTAAGAGTCTTAAGACTCCTGGAGGTTACCTTCATGCTTTCCTTACGAAGACCCCGAAGTCTGCATCCCAGTAATAAACCACCCCTGGGGTCTTCGCTGTTCCTCCTGGCATTGCCATGGGGCAGAGCTGGCTGCTCGGGGATGCTCCTGGCTGGTCCCAGGCTGCTGGGGCCGTGTGAGTTTTGTCTCCTGCAGGCAGCCTAGGAGGCTGCTGCACAGCTGCCTTCCCAGGGAGACCCTTCCAAAGCCACCAGGCAAAAGAAACCAGAGGGAACCGGGTTGCTTCCCTGCCCAGTGGGCAGAGGCAGCTAGGACATGGCAGGAAGTGGAGCCTTGTGTGGGGAACCTGCATTTTGTTCCCAGGGCAGGTAATACCTGTCCTCTCCAGTGGGAGAGGGGCAAGAAAGTTGCCTTGCAAAAGCCTTTCAAACGGGCCTAATACTCTTTATTACAAGCTCTAATCCTTCAAATCCGACTTGAAATAATGTTTATCTTTTCGCAGCTTAATTTCCCATACCCTAAGCTGCAGGTCGCTGCAACAGACTGTGGCTTTTGTGCTGCCACTTGCCCGGGACTTCTCTGGAGTGGGCAAAGCCCCGTGGCAAGGCGACTGCAGTGGGGCTCCCAGTGGGCCATGCCCTGCTCTCGGACACTGTTACCTGCTGGCCCTTGCATACACTTACACTCACACTCCCTTTCCCCTCTCCTGCCCTGGCCCCTGAAAAGCTCCACAAAGTTTGCCTTCTTTGACAGGTGCTGTGCAGCCCAGCGACTGAAGCTGGGGCCAACCCTGTCATCTTTCCCCATGGTAACCTGCAGCTTCTCCTCTCCCCTGCAAGCTACTGCTGTGGTTCCAAACCCAGAGGACTCCCAGCTCTGCAGCCCCACTTGTCTAGGTAGCCTTTGGTAAACATATGAAAGTCTACTCGACATTCAAGATTGATTTCCCTGATTTATTAAGGCAGAATTCATTGGACTCTATGGACTCTATTGACCACAAATGACTTAATGTAAATGTTGACCCCGGTGAACTTGGAAATAGCAGGTATCGGGTTGATCTATAGATGACCTCTTAATTACCAGTTATTAATTTAAATTATTGCCACTGCTTCTAGAGACAGGAACAAAGAAACATTCTTTCCTCATCCCTGCTTGGTTTATTAGTTTGAACACAGAGTGTTTGACGACACTTTTAATTAAACAGAAATAATGCAGAGATACGGTTTCCCTTTCTCGTCTGTCCTGTAAAGTGCAGCACTGCTCTTTTCACTGACTGACGGCAGTGACCCACTAACAACGTCCTACTTCGCTGCCTGGTCGCCACCCGCTGCCCGGGGGTGCCCCGGCCATGCCCCAGGGCAAGCGGTGGTGGGTGCTGGAGGCCGCTCTGCCTGGGCTGCACAGGCTCCTGGTTGTAAAGCCCAGGGTCACAGGATGGCTCCATGGCATTCTGCTCATCCGTGTTAATTACAGACTCTGAAAAATACTTTCAGTGGTATCTATGTACAGCGATGGGAAATAACGAGCCCAGCCCAGCCTGCACCGCTCCTCCTCCCACCTCCTCGAGACAGCACGGAGTGGGAGCAGCAGGATTGAGGCAGGAATGCAAAACTAACCACGACGTGGGGAAATAAGAGAAAACATGAGGGGTTTTTTCACCTCCTTTTGTCAAGGAGGTTAAGGAGGGGTGATGCACAAACAGCAGACTGGCAGCGTAGGGCCGGTCCCGCGGGTGCTGCCGCCGCGCCCCTCGGCCCCATGTGAGCGGCACGTTGTGCCCCGTCGGACCGTGCCCCCGGCGAGGGCAAGGAAGGCAGAGCCGCAGGCCGTGCCTCCGGGGCGAGGAGGTCATCACCACCTCGGAGAGAGGTCACTTGCGTTGTTCGAAGCTGAATGCCTCATTGCAGCCGGAACCTGTCGCCAGCTCTCAGGAAGGGGCGGGCGGCCCTGCGGGAGGGAGAAACAGTGATGAGAGTTTCCCAGGCGGCTTCTGGTGCCTGCCGGGCCCCACTGCCCTCCTCGGGGCTGGGGGTGCTGCTCCGCCCAGACGAGAAGTCTCGGGCTGTGGCCGCTGCGCTGTTCCAGGGCCGGGCTTGTACTTCATGCGAGGTCGGCCCGAGCCCGCTGTGCCCTAACCTACCTCACCTCCGCAGCACCGGCCGGAACGCTGTCCGCAGCCTGTCGAGGCAGGTCCCGCCCAGCTCGGCGCCTCCCGGGCCGCCCTTGATGCCCCGCCCGAAGCCTGCACAGACACAAGCGGCTCGCGGTGGGCCCGGCCCAGCCCGGCTCCGCCGACCTCCCCTGCCCGCTCGCCTCGAGCAGCAAAGTCTCGGCGTCTGCACCGCCGGGGGTGGGCATCGGCCACGGCCCGCCTGACACCTGGGCCCGGCGGCGGGGCAGGTCAACGCGAAGGCGGGCTCATGCCGCGCCCTGTGTTCCGCCCCAGCCCGCGGTTCCCCCCGTCCCCGCGGCCCCGCCGCCGCGGGTACCTTCGCCCGCCGCCGCGTACTGGCACGGCTCCCCGAGGCCGCGGTGGGACGCGCAGCTCCGCGGGAGCGGCTGCAGGTTGAAAGCGGAGCTCCGGAAGGCTTTGGCGGGTAGGGGCTGTTCCCCCGCCGCACCGCCGCCTCCCTCCACGCCGCTGCCCTCGGGGCTGCCCCTGCGCGCCGCGTTGGCCCCAGCGGTGCGCGCCAGCGACCAGATACGCGGCTTCTCCGCGGGTGCGTGGGGCGGCGGCAGGCCGGCCAGGGCTACTGGGGCGAAGTCTGCAGCGGAGGCCTTGGTGCAGGGAAAGGCGTGGAAGGGGCCGGGCAGGCTGTAGTCGCTCCGCGGTGCCTCGGGCGGCGCCGCGCCGAGGCTGGGGGCTTCCTGTAGGGAGCTGGCCCGGCCCTTCTCCGGCTTCCCCGCCTCCTCCTCTTCTTCCTCTTCCTCCTCCTCCAGGTCGTCCAAGTCGCTGAACCGTAGCTCCTTGTCCTCCTTACAGCTCTTTTGCTCTGTTTGGACACAGCAAAGAGGAGGGGGTGGCTGGGCGTTAGTGCAGGGAAGTTGGGAGGGGAGCTCGAAATCGTCAGCCACTTTGAGGCGCCCGTCGTGCCTCTCCAGCCTACCTCTGCCTTCGCTGTCCGTGCCGTATTCCTCCTCTTCTTTTGGGGTATCTTTCCTTTCCTCCCCTGCTTTGTTCTTGGGAGACCAGGTCATTTTGTTCTCTTTCTTGAGCCTCCGCCGGGCATTGGCAAACCAAGTGGACACTTGTGTCAGGGTCATTTTGGTGATTATGGCCAGCATGATCTTCTCTCCTTTGGTGGGGTAGGGGTTTTTGCGGTGTTCGTACAACCAGGTCTTGAGGGTGCTTGTCGTCTCTCGAGTTGCATTTTTACGTCTGGCCGAACCACTGAAATCCACCGTTCCGTACCTGCTGGGAGATGGTTAGGAAGCGGGGACCGGCGAGAACCCGCTATGAGCGCCCGGCCCCCCACCGCAGGCCGATGTGGCCCTGTCCATCTGCCTGCCCCTGCCCGCTTGCCTCTGCTGCTGAAGTTTGATTTTAGCTGACTGGTGCTCCCGGGGCGCCTCGTTTCTTTTGTACAACGTTTGTCAGGTCGGAGCCC
>VWZO01013361.1:1966964-1980765 GCA_013396975.1 Bucco capensis | reverse complement strand
CCGAGCCGCGAGCGAGGCGCGGAGGCCCGTAGCGGCCCGGCCCGGCCCGGCCCCGGTGCGGTGCTGTACCTCGCGGCGCGGCCCAGCCGGGAGGGCGGGAGCCAGCGGGCAGAGCTGCTGTCGGCCACGGCTGGGGAGGCCAGGTCTCGGCTGGGCGCGGGCGTAGGGTGGCTCGGCGGTGTAGCGGCTCTTGCCGGAGCAGGGCTGTTTCCAGGGCAGGGCACCCGCGGGGCTTCTACCTTTTCGCGGTCCCTCCGCCGGCTCCGGAGCGAGCCGTCGGGGCAGCAGAGCACACGGCCGGTGCCCGCAGGCCCGGGGCGAGGAGGAGAGCGCAGTGCCCGAGCTGTGCCCGCCCCGGCGGGGTGAGCAGAGCGGCCAGAGAGCAGGGTCCAGCGCGACGACCCTCTAACGTGGTCCCTAGCCTGAGGAGGAGCGCTTGGGCGGTGTAAAGCCCAATCGTTCCAGCTGTCGCTAACGGGACCAATAACTTCAGAAAATTCATTAAAGAACACCTTTGGGTAACATTACTGCTAATTATTTAATTGCAAGAATCCCTATGGGGGAATTATGCTAATTATAAAGTAATAAAACCACTTGTTCTAAAGCACTTAATTCAGCAAAATTTAGTCTTTTCCCCAGAACATTTCTTTCTTTGATGAAAGAAACAACAAGAGTAGCTGTATGCTCATCCTGTCAGCTCTCCCAGCCTGTGGGAGTTGTTGCTGGCACCGCATGTGTGCTGGGCAGGTTGCATGCAGGGCTCTTGCCCTCCTTGCCAACATGATGAGCCCAGTGGCCACCGAAACCAGGGCAGACTTCACTGTGCAAAAGCACAGACATAACAGACATAATGCAGATCAATGCAAACATTGTGTTTGCTAATCCTTATCGTGTGCAATCAACGTGAAAGCAAATCTGTTACCTGTCAGGTATGTTGTAGCAGAGCCCAGCTTTGAGAGATGGCTTTTTGCAACCCAGCTCTCTCTCCGTTTATAGCAGTCTCCACCATGGAAATGTTTCTGTAGCATACTGTATTCTATACATGCCCAAGAGCTTCTCAGGCAACCCTTTCAGCTGCCCTTACAACCCTGGGATGTTAAATGGTGTTCCTGTTAACAAAAGTTTCGCCTTGCTCCCCAGTGCTTCAGGAGGACACTAACTGGCTGATTATGTTCTGAGCACTGCTACCATTCCCCCATCAGTCCATCACTGAGCAAGTGGACTCACTACGTCAAAGCTGCGGAAGTATCTTTCTGTGACTTGTAAATATTGGCTTAAACCTTCTGTTAACAGTCTCTTAAACTCGGCTTGGGGGAGGGCGGCTTTGGGGAAGGAGTGTTCAATTTGCCATTCTTTCATAGCAGGGAAACAGCTTCAACAGACAGATTGCCTTTCTGCTCATACACTGTGTCTCGGAGAAGCTTAACTGGTGCTGTATGTGGTCACTGCATATTTTTCTTTCCTTCATCTAAATCTGTGTCACCTCTCTCCCAACACAGAAGTGTATCATCCCACCTCCACCCAGTTGTCCTCACAAGGACTATAAACATGAGCAGAAAGGGAAAACAATCTCTCTTGATTGACAAACTTTGGTTCTTGAAAGAGAGGAGTGTGAGGCTTAACTGTAAACATTTCTGTGAGCAGTTCCTCTTGAAGCAAGGCAAGAGTTCAAATACAGCCTACAATGCGATTTTTGATGGTTTTAAAATCAACATCATTTGATTTAGCTCTAATAGTGCTTTGCTCGGGAGGTAACTGTGAGGGGTGAAAGTAAGAGTATGTGCTTCCCAGTGATGGAAATGCAGCTGCCGGTAACTGTGAATGAAAGAATAGATTAACTAAGCATTAAAAAAGCGTTGGGGTATCATTTCTGGAAGGGAGTAATAATGTTCTAAGAGGGGTAAGAAATAAAGCAGCTTCAAAAACGTGCCAGAAATGTGGTTGAGAAAAAAGTGTCTTGATAATTTAGAGTATGGGAGGATTTTGTGGCTGTTGATTTTTTGTACTGAGAAAATGAAAACTCAAGTCCATGCATGAATAAACAAGTACAGCTGGGCAGCCTAATACATAATTTATACTGATCAGTCACTGCAGATTTAACTGAATAAAGCCAAAATGAACACTAATTGTTTTGACAAACTAAAATAGTATATATGATGGTTTATTGTGAAGCTTGCTGGTTACTGTCCTTATCTCAGTGGCTATTGTCAAGACCAATTTCTGCATGAGAGGCAGAAAAAGATGAAACAAATTAGGACAATATTAAGATTAATATCTTGCTGAAGATAAAGCATTTTAATTGCTTAACACACAAGCAGAAAATAGTAAGAACTGTTTTCAGGACAGAGGACAGAATTGGCACACTGACATGTGGGGCATACCCTGGTTTGGGGGTGAGGTGTAATTGCTTGTACTTGCAGTACTTTGTCAGCCAAAGGCTAAGTGTGAAAGAGGATTTTTTTTTTTTTAGATCACTTTTGAAATACCTTAGGAATGGCTTTGATTGCCTTTGGACACTTGTCTTCTGACAGGGAACATCCAAAAAGATGTCACTGGGTTTCTGGAGAGTTGTGAGGGGAGGAGGGCTAATTAATATAAGAAGTTGCACAGTTTCACTGTGATTTTGGTATGTACAAAGTGAAAGGAATACATGGGTGGGCCTGTACTTTACTTCTACAGACCCTCTCCTTTAGATGGATGGCTAAATGAGAGACATTTAAAATTTCATCTGGAAATAAGAGATATATGAGAGTAATACTAATAATAACAGGGATCCCTAAGCACAGCTTCTGTGTGGACTCCTTCACCTGACAGTGAGCTGCTGGTTTCTAACATTCCTCTGTGGTGGACACCTGGACCAGGGACTTTAATCTGAACTATTCTGTGCCTGGAGGTAGCCAAGCGGGTGGAAGCTGGATGTAAATGTCCATGGTACTGTGTGAGATTTTCACTTGGATTTGCAGCCATCACTACACCTGGCTTCTGAAACTGTGTTTGCCTAATGAGGAAATAGTTCTTTTGTAAGAGTGCTCTGTGTCAGGGTAATCCAACACTTCTGTACCAGCTTTCTGAGGGTTATCTGTAGATTGTTCTATTGTGGGAGTTCATCTGGTGAAGATACATCTACACAAAACTCATCAGAACTTAACCTCCAAGGACCTGTTTGTGCTTTGCTGAGACACAGGCTAAATTATGCCAGGAGGGTCAGGGTAGTGTCACAGTGCTCATTCAGGCTGACCCCTCTGTGGATTCAGTTTCCAGTAACATCAATAGAAATTATTTTGAATAATTATTTTTTTTTACAGAGCCACTGCTGTTCTGACACAGCTTGAGGAGAGTGTTGGACTCACCAGCCACCAAGCTGTGTCTGTGCTTTCACAGCCTTTGTATCAGCTGATGTGCAATTGGTGAGAAGGAGACATTTGCTGCCAAGCTGGTAGTTTTTAATTTAGTATCACCTTAGGTATAGTTTGTCATTTTTATGCTGTGTCAGTGAATGACAGTGTGATTCCATTACCTGCTTTGCTTGCTGTAATTTCCAGGATCTATATTTTAATTAGTGAGCAGGTTACATCCAACAGTGCCTTATTTTCCAAGAGTTGTCACCAACTCATGTGCACTATTAAACACAGATGTCAGAATTGCTTCCTCATGTACTTTCATTTGTAATTTACAAAACCCCATTTGTGTTTGTTGTATACTACAAACACAGAGAGCTTATAACTTATTCCAAAATCAGAAAATACTTATCCCCAGACAGTTAGTCCTGGCTCCATCAAATCAGGTGGCCTTGAGCCTCTTCGTTTGTTAATTTTGGAGTGGTGAAGGGGCTCAGCTTGACTCCCCTCCAAATTCTGTGTAAATTAACTCCATTTTGTGTTTGTAGAAATGAGTACAGAACAGGAGGCTCTTGATAGCTCACTGAAGACCCTTCTGCTGGTCTCCTTCAGATAATCCAGGTTTTTCTCTGGTCTTTCCTTCCACCAGCGTTTCAGGCATTACTGAGTGCTGGGGGCGGGGGGGCACTGGGGAGGAGCAGTGGCAGTGAGTGGCCATCTGCAGCCCACTACTCTGGGGAAGCTGGGACCACTTGTGATTTCACACACAAGCAGCACTAATCTACAATAAATCTTATAAAATCAATAAAAATATGGAAAGTATATAATTTTTAAAGAAAAAACACAAGAGACATGGCCATTAAGGGCACAGCCATTCTAATACCTGTGTCTGATTGAATCTGCAATTAAAAACATTCCAATAATAAATCTACTTTCAGTCTCGTTTAATGCTTTTAACTTTCTTGAAAGTTCAAGCTGGTATCCCAAAAATGTGCCAGGACTTTCACTCTGTATTTTATAGACTCATAAATAAATATGGCAATTAATCTAAGCTATATTTCTTTCATATTTGATGACAATTTATTATGACACTCACTCATTCAGTGCACAAAAACTCTAATGCACTTAAAATCGGATTTCAAACCAAACGTTTTATGGGAAAATATAGTATTGATCATCCATTTAAAGATATCATGGGATGATTCATAACCCGCTATAAAAAGGATCTTATGAGGACATTCAGAATGAGTTTTGTGGACCATTCTTGCCACAAAATCCAGTGTATGAGATCTGTAGTTCTCAGTGATGGTTTATAGTTCTCAGTTTTCACTCATAATGTTGTTGTGGTTTATGATGGATAGGCAGCTTTAAAATAAGGCATATCTAAACTAAAATTAAATAAGTGGAGACTAATTTGTTAAACATATACTAGCACTTTCTGTCCATTTGCACAAATTCATGCATGAAGTTTGTTCCTTTCAAGGATAATTTCCACAATTTTGGATAGGTTAATTGGGCAGTTTGGGTGATACACATCTGCTGCTGTGTCCTTTAATAAAATGTGACCCAGGAGTCACAGAGCCTCACATGCTGCTCGTTGCTGCTTATGAGATACAGCCTCTGCCACACACTTCTGGGGAAGCTGCAGCATCTTGTGTTTTGATACACCAGCAGCAGGAACCTGCAGTTTGCTGTCCTGGTTGCATGGTGCATCCTTGGAAATGTTTTCAAAACTGAAAAACTGGAGAAGCTACATCCCAGCAATGCAGGCTGCTGGGGTAATTGATTTGAATTTGAGATGGGTGCTGGAGGAAGAAAAGGGATTGCAGCACATCATACACTGCATACAGGTTTACATCCAGGTTGCCCAGGCCAGGCTTCTTCAGTCCTTCACCATCACTCTGCAGGCACTTTTCAGTGGAAATGCTGCTTTGGCTTCCTCTGCATGTGGATTGGCTCCCAGAACCTGTCTGGGGCCAGTGTGCAGCCACCCTGGCTTCTGTGCAGAGGGAGGGTGAGGAGGAAGATTGAACTGGGAAGTGTCTTTTTCTGCCTTTGTAAATAATGAGTGTCTGTGTTTGTGGGCTTGACTGGTCCTTCCTTCCTCTCAGCTCTGCCTGCCTGCTTGCTGCCTGCTCACTGCCTTGCTCAGTTGCTGTTAAGGCTGGTAGGGTGGCTCTGGACTGCAGTGGGGTGAGCATAGCAGCCCCTGGCTGCGTCCCAGCCTCCAGCCCTACCTGGGACACATGTCCTGCAAGGACCTGGCGTTCTGCAGTAGTTGAAAATAGCCAACTTCTCATCTCATTCTCTGAGATTCTTAATGTGATGTTTTCCTGTTTGAACAGCCCATAGCTGTTGCCAGCCCAATTATTTTCTGGATATCTTTCCTTAATGCCATAGGCTTTAGAAGGTGATACCAATGCTCGGAGAGGCAGCAGAAGGAAATAAGTAGTGAAGGCTAAAGCACTTGGTTAAAGAAGAGTCTCATTTATAAATCAATTTTAATAACATATTTAAAAGCTCTCACATTTGCCTTTAATGTGTTTCCATTTCCCCCTTGGTCATTAATATTTAAAATATTTTTCTTTACTGATCTTTTTTTCCTATTGTGTCCTTTCTAACTTTCCTTTCTCTTTAATCTGCAAACAGTGAGTATTTGAGAAATGCATAATCCATGAGAAATCCAGATAATTTGATACAGAAAAAACCTTCTAGCCTGTGAAAGAAATTTCAGAGGAGTTGAGTAATTGTTTAAAAGTTATTCCAAGTAGTCTCCCTCATAAAAGGGTACCTGTTTTCATTGATGGACTTTCAAAATAAGAAGGCTCCATTATTTCTACTAGGAAGTAATAATCAGCAATGAAGTTTTTATTAAAAAAAACTTGTGGATAATATATTTTAGCAAGCCTGTCATAGAGGTAGCTTTATTCCATGGGTGATTTAAGGGTATGAGATTTACTGGAAGTCCATTGATTTGCACACCAGGAGCCTACTTTGCTTTTGAAAGTGGGATATGGGTTCCTGGGTGCTGCAAATCTCTCAGGTGGAGATCCTCTCTTCAAATATGCTGTTAAAAAAAAAGGAGATGACTGAAGGAGGAGGATCAGTAACTCATCTCCCAAGTGGGGAGCCTCAGACACATGCTTTGGAGGATTTGTCACAATTTATAAATAATATAGATTTTATAAATAATATTAAAGTGCAGCACTGATGTTGGTGATTGCAGCCACAGGTGGTCCTAGGAAGCAGCCCTGCTCCCTACCACCTTAATTGGAGATTGCCCACAGGTGAGAACCATTGCAGCTCCATTTAAGGATGGGGGAAGAGCTGCTTCTGTAAGGCCTTCATTAAGTGTGTTAGCTGGGGGGCTGTGGTTTAGGATGAAATATGGCTGGAAGCAGGACTGGGAATGCATGAGGTGAGTGAAAAATGTGGTGGTGTCCCCTTTGTGGTTCTGTTTTTCAGCTGTATTTGTGGTGGGTGTTGAAGGGGGGAACGTGGAAGAGGCAGTGCTTACCTGGGTCTTCCTGGGTGGTGGTTGAAAGGGGTGGACAGAGGGGCTGCCAAGAAGGGAGGTGGTTTGCTGAGACTGCCAAATGGCTCCCTAGCAGAGGTAGGAGTTACCTCCTTCCTTGGTTAAGGCACACAACTGCATATCATCTTGGAGGGGTTACTGGAGCTAAATTTAACATGTACATTCTCTAGAGGCAATGGGGGAACCTTCAGAAAATACTATATTTCTATATTGTGAGGAGGCTCTATGGCAATGAAATGACATGCTTTATTGTGGAGCAAAACAATGACTGATCAGCAGAGCTGCTGGAAAAGAGTTTAGATACTTAACAATGTTGGCTTGATTTTTTTTATTTATTTATTTTTTTTAATTTTAATACTTTAGGTGTTAGTTTACTGTGCCTAGGAAGACTTTATCCTCTTAGCTTGTGCTGGCTTTTGTGTTTTTATGTGTATACATGTACATAGATATTATTCTCAGTCCATTATTCATCTATGAATTCTTCATGGTTTGTAAATGGATGATGAAGCAAAGAATACTAAACTGTGGTAAAGATAGAGTGGGGATCTGCAATGTATATTATTTTCAAGGAATAGTTTAATATCAAGATGTTATCTGATGTTTTAATAGCTACTAGGGAAATGCTATAGCTGCCATGACTATGTTGTGTTTAGATATTGTCTTCTAATCTTTGTAAAATGCCTACTGGTTTTTGAGTTGCTGGGTTTAGTACTGTAGGTCTGTAGTGGTGGAGGAGACTTTTGTGTATATTTCACTGGCTGTTGCTGAAAGTAAAAGATGAGTTAGTTTTACCAGGTGCTGATGCAGTGAGTGCTGGCTCTGCCCAGGTGCCTTGCTGGGGGCAGTGGAGTGACCCTGGGAGGGAAGTGCTGCTTCTCCAAAGTTTCGATTGCACGTGACAGCACAGGCTCCCATAAGGCTGAACCCTAAATGATGGGCAAAGGCTTATTGCTCTGCTTGGCTTGTTCCTTGTGCATCAACTCCCAGTGCCTCTTTGATTATGCAGAGAGAGAAGAAGCCTGAGTGAATGTGCAGTGGGCAGTCAACAGTGTTGGAGTAGCTTTGCTACAAGGTCCTTGTCTAGCTCACTTTATGCTCCTCATCCCTTTCTGTGTAGTTCTAATTTGTACAATTACTTAATAAAAATGTTGCCCTGGAGATTGTCTGACCTATACTCTTCTGTTGAACCTAAATATTTATCTAACCTCCTTCCATTGCGTGTAGCCTGACTGTTTTTAGGTTTCACTGTGGAAATAGCAGATTGCCTCCCTTGTGTGCTGTACTGATGAGGGGCTGAGCAGCCTGGGCTGCTCTTCAGCTTCTGAGGGGCCTTTGGTGTTGAAGCTCTACATGGGTATGGATGGCAAACAGCCTCATTGAATCTACCCCCGCAGCCCTGGCCAGGTAGCTTCTGTCCACAGAAAAAACTTATATGCAGGGGTTAGTCTGTGTATGTGATCCTCTGTGGAAGAAGGTCACCAGTTTGAGGGCTCCCTTGTTTGGGGCTGGGTAGCCCTCTTTTGTCACCTCCATCTTTGTTTGTGTGTGCTAAATAAGCCCTGGGCTGGAGCAAGCAAAGTTGAACGTGTACAATGATGTGAATATTGTTTTATTTAATAATATTAAATTACCATATGAATAAGTGATGCTTACAGACTGTACATAGTCTCTCTAGTGTTAGTGGATATGATATCTGCAGCAGCAGTATCCAAAACTAGTAAAAACCTTCTTTTTTTGTAGACATAGTGAGTGAACTCCATAGGGAATGGTTCAAACTGGTGTGGAAAGCATGAACTTACTGTGCCAAAGGATAGTGGGTTGTGGGTTTTGTTTTCTTCTAAGATGACATTAGTTTAGTCCACTTGTGTACTACTTTGTGCTGTTAGTCTGCCCCTTATTTGTTCTTCTAGTCTAATCTGTGTGGCACAGTAATGAAGCAGAGCTGTATTATTGGAGCTCACTAGATGAGGGGCAACAGTCAGGGTTATCTGGCAGATTTTTGACATCAAAGAAATGCAAAAAATATCAACCCCAGTATCCTTCCTGAGTCAGATTTGGTCACTAGTGCACAGTGCTTGCTAAAGCCCCCCCAGTGGCAATCTCCTTGTGCTGTGGCAGCTGAAACTGTGTGGTCCTGGGTGGTGAGTAGCTAAGGCCCAGGGCAGTGAGCTGGCTGGGAACAGCAGAGCCCACTGCAGTTTGCATCAATGAGATACATTGTTAGGTCAATTGAAAACCAGAGCCTTAAAGTCACTGTAATTATGCAAATGTTGCCCTTGCTATTAGCACTTTTGCCCTAATGGCTTTAGCTTATACTTTACAAATGAAGTTACTGTCACATTTCATTATGCTGTTTACTGACCCATTGCTTTGGCGATGCTGTTCTCACTTGGGTATCAGCCCTTCCTGCCACTGCCATGTGTCTGCTTGCCCAGAAAATGAGTGACACCTCTGCTGGTGTTTGATGTCATGGCTTTGAGGAGTTCTGTTGGTGGTCAACAGAACTGTCTCCAACCATTTTTCTTTCTCTTCTCCTGAGTATTACCTGTTCTCACTAAACTCTGGTTGGCCTAGTTTCTTTTTGGAGTCTTTAGAAAAGGCCTAGGTACATTTAATTATTAAACCAGAAAACAAGGGATGTTTTTGGAAAGGTAGAAGGAAACAGAGCAGGTGACTGAGATTCATTCGTTTAGCATTAGCCTAAAAATGCTTCTGTTAACTGAAAGCTTTTCCATTAACTCTGTGGTGGAGAGTGTGGCTATTAAACAGAGGTGATAAAATCCTCTGGATTTTCACACTGTGCAGTGGAATAACCCTCCTGGAGAAAGACCAAAAAAAGGAAGGCCAAAACCTCAGTCCTTGCATGATGAGAATTATTAATGTCTAACAAAGAAGAAAAACACTTGACGGCAAAAAACACTTGCAAAATCTGTTTTGTGTAACATCAAAACCCATTAGGAGAATGAATTTCTTTTTTTCACCAAGAAAATAAACACTGGGAGCTCTTTTTACTGATGCCCCTCTCAGTTCTGTAAGCTGCTTTCTGCCCTCCATGATAGCCACAGACTCTGGATTTGGGGCATGCCACAGAGGGAGTGGGGTTTCCAGATCCCTGCAGTGAGACATTAAACTTCCTTGGAGAAGGCTTAGGCTCAGGTTTTTGCTGGTTTAGAGATTTCTCTAGTGAGCCTTTCCAAGGACAGGTGGTGGTAGGTCTTAAGAAGCAAGTGTGCAGAAAGCCTGGCTTCTGCCTTCCCAGGGCCAACTGCTCATTGCTCCCTCTGTGGGTCTGAGCGACGTGCTGCTGACAGCAAGCTGCTTTCCTCTGGTTGGGGCTTTTGCTCCTTTATTTCAGTCTTGGTGGAACTGAACCTCTCAGAGGTTTTCTGCTGGCATTGGTAGTGTTGTAAGGAGGGCCAAACTTCAAGTGTCATTCACAAGTGAATTTGGCACAGCAGAATCAGTCCAGGACTGCAGTACCTTCACTGGGGCTGCCTCTAGGTTGTTTTCCCCTTAGAGATCCTAGCCCAGTGAATGCAATTTAAATTTAAAACTCTTGTAAACCCTCTCTGTGTGTACTCAGCATCAGCCTGACCTGGGTTTTCTTGCTATTGGACTTTAACAAAAGCTAATCAGTTTAAATGCATCTGCAGTTGGGTTTTGCATCAGTTCAATGAGGTCAATTTAAAGCTGATTTCCTAAAGCTATTGCAGGGCTTCCCACATTGGCAGGTCAAAGAATTATTGAACATCAACTTAGTAACGATCCTGTCTGTATCGCAGCGTCTTCATCACTACGTCAGTGCCTGAGCACTTCAGGAGCCCCCGTTTGAGTTTATAAATCAGAAGGGAGAAATAAGTAAAAGTGGAGAGCGATAGAACAGTCCCTTTCATGAATCCAGGCTGTTGTTGAAAGCACATCAAGCTGTTGGTAGATAAATATTTTTTTCTGGAGTCAAGAACAGAGAAGCACGTGACATTTCAATTACCACTGTGCATATTTAAATGTAAATAAGTGGCTGCTTTGCTCTATAATTCAACAAACCTTATAATTATGATCTTATGATATTTTCATAGCACTTGTAGCAACATATGGCACTTCAATAAGCAAACAAGGCAAGATGTGGAATTAAGAATTTCTGTGATGTTTGTTTGTGTATTTGTGGCTCTTTTATAACCTCTTTGTTTTAAATACCTCATTTCTTAATTTAGCAGTTTATATAATTGGAATGAATTTACATGGAACAAAACTGAGCCTTGTGGTTAGGTTACTGCTTATGTCCTTAGTCTTGATGTAGGAGTTTTCTGCTGGAAAAAACCCACAACTCCAAGCAGCTCGATAGTAGTAAAAACTATTGCCAAAGCTAAATGATCACTAAGGACTGCATGGGTCAGTGCCTTATTAGTGTAAATTATTTTAGCTCCTGCAAATCCTTCTGTTCAGAGCCCAGTGCTGATGGAGTTTCAGACTGTGATCTGTGCAAAGGCTATGAAATATTGATCTGACTTGTAATGTTTCTTGATGTCTATGACTCAGTTCACAAGATGTGTGCAATATCAAGGCTTGAACTGGGGGGGACCACTCAGGCCCTGACCTGATACAATCAAATGCCTTTTAAGTGAATTTTAATAAAAATACACAGTAAGGCACATGGCAGCACCTGGACTTACTGATCAATATGAAAAGTGTAGTCATATTTTGTACCAAAAGTTTTTGTTTATAATCTCCTTCCCCAAACTTTGACCCCTGTTCTGCTTTAGGTACAAGTTACTGTTTTCAATATAATAAAACCAAGAGAAGAGAAATGAAGCTAGAACTCCTTAGGCAACAACTGTGGTGTTGTGGGTGTCTGTACAGCACCATGCTGATCCCTGCTGTCATCCCCCAGAGGTATCATTGGATCCACTGCAGAGAACCATCATTTAGAATTGTCTTGAAGTTTGTGCTGTGTTTATTGCCAGTGCTGCTGAATGAGGCCCTTGCTATAGTGAGAGGGTGCCAGAGCCAGCTAGAGGGGAACAGAAAATGAGATGGCACTGAAAAAAACACTCCAGTTTGCAGGAGTGGTTGGTGATGTTTGGCAAGGCAAAAGCAGCAGTAAGGGCTTGCTGTGCACTAGATCATCCATGGCGGATCTTAGAAAAAGAGGATGTTAGATTTTTGGAGCAGCAGAGCTGTAGGAAAGCTGTCCTGCCACCACACTGCCTTGTCACATTTAAAGACATCATGTATTTTCTTTAAATGTTGCTTTGTGACATTGCAGAGCAGTGGGATTAGGCGTGGGGTGCACTCCCTTGGTGCGTGATGGTCACTAGAGTGATATCAGGCTTTTGAAATACCTGAGGAGGTTTGTTTTTCTGACTGCACAAATACTTCCAGAGTTTTCAGGGCCTCTTAACTCCTATGCAATTCGGTTGCTGATGAGCAAAGAAATAGTAATTCAGCTGTGTTGTGATAAAATAAATAAGAGGACAGGGAGGAAATCAAACTGCTCCTTAAAAGGGAGTGCAACTACAATGAATCTTCTATCACACAGTGTAAATGATTGGGATGGTATAATAAAATATTCACAGATCTTCTTGAAGTACATGTTCTATAGTCTACATTTTAAAATAGCGTTGGGTGTTATTGGCTGAAAGCAATTTATCATTCACAGTGAATTTTAGATGTAACTAGGCTTTTGCACTGAGCTAATGCTCAGCTTATTCCTTTTATACTCTTTATTTTGTAATATTCCCCGGAATTAAATCAACATTGCTATTGGAAACTTTGAAGCCAATTCACATCTGTGTAGCTCTTGATATTTTGGTTTTTTGGGGTGAGATGAGAGCTGAGGATTTGACTAGGTCATTCCTTGCAAAGCATGGTGTTCTGAAACACTGGCTCAAGGAAGCTGGCTTTGCAGTTGCTGCTGTTTGTGTCAAGGCAAGTGTTGTACACAATATGTGAAGTGTAGTGTAAATAATTTAACTAGCCTTTGAACATGGAAATAGCAACATGATGAAGTAGCAAAACATAACAGGTTTCCAGCCAAACACATGACTGACTAGTTAGCCTAGCTAAAACAAATGTGTTTTTTCTCAAGTGAAACTGATTTAAATGCAAGGAAAAGGCTGCAGAAAGCCTTGTTTGCAGATTAACAGCACCCTGGTTATTTGCAGCTGCGATAACTTCTCCATGACAGCTGAGCTTGGGAGTGTGTACTCTGGAAAGGAGGAGGGTGAAAGTGTGTGTGATGAGGGTTACTGGGCTCTGTGGGAATATCCCTCTTTGACCAAGGTGTGACTGTTGAGCATGGCAATAGCAAAAGTCAGGGGCCTTGAAATCCCAGGTTAGACTTCCAACTGGACTCATCCCACTGACCTTGAGGAACTCCAGATCTGCTCAGTCACCTGCAGAATTTGAGGATAATATATTTTTTCCCAAATATACAGAAGTAATTTTATATCCTTGCTAAGTAATATAGCTCTGGATGAATGAGTTTTCCTTGTGGTGCAGGCTCTCTGGAGTCTATGCCTACATTTCCAATAGCATGTAGACAGTTCCATTTTAAATGCCACAGTGCTGTCACACCAAGGATTTTCTTAAATGAAAACCTGATTTCTGAGTACACCTGCAGGACTGACACTTGGGTGAGATTGTGCCTACCTGAGCAGGAGGCTGATAGCAGCTGGTGCACAGAAACACTAAGCTCCTTTTCTGATCCAGAAAAGGCAAGGAGCAGCCCTTGCAGAGTGGTGGTCTGTTGAATAGCTCTTGGTTGAATTGTTGGAAGACTGTGTTATGTATTATCCTAAAAGCCTTAGGCACAAGATTATCTCTTCTTGCACATCTTATTTTAGGCATCGGCAGCAGTGTGTGCGGAAGGCAAATTTACTACTGAACTATCAATAAAACATAGTTTGTCTGTTAAATTAGTAATTGTGAA
>VWZO01013361.1:1867844-1966935 GCA_013396975.1 Bucco capensis | reverse complement strand
AGGTTTTTTTTCCCCCCCCCCCCCTTTTTAATTACTACAAAGACAGTTTTAAGTCTTGCCTTAGGTGGAAATGTGCCCTCCTAAGACTGTTGATGCTTGAGGATCTGCAGGGTACCTGGGGGCATTATTGTTGGCCAACAGTGTCAAGGGAGGTCTAAACTAAAAACTAATAATGATTAAGTTAAGTGGCTTCAAATACTGTTTTGGACTTGTTCAATTGGAGATGCCCTGCTTGGCTGGGGAGGGGACGTGGCTACACAGTTTCTTGGGCATCTGAGTAGTAGTGAGTGGAATGGGGGTTCAGGAGGCATGAAGATGGGAAGTGATGATGTTGTCATCTATCTCTCTGTTTGCTGTTGTGATGACAGAACTGGTAGCAGCCTTCTGCTGTGCTGGCTTACACAGTTCTGTGATTAAGATGAACTCCTTTATTATAAAGGTTATTTTCAATGTGTTTCCTTCTCTATTTCTCTGGATAAAAGAAGCTATACCTTTCCTTTTGAAACAGTGTCTTCTGGGACATTGGGTAGTAAATGGGGAGAGTTTTAAAAATAATGATACTTTAAATATGTTGGCTGTAATTTTTCTCTTTGGAAATTTATTTTAATACTTTTGGACTTTTTAAATGCTGGAAAGCTTGGCCTAGAAACTTGATTTGTTTTGTTTGGCTGGGTGTACTGAGAATAAGGATGTCTGGGTGTATTTTGGAGGGAAATATGAGGATTAAAGACCTGTTTCAGTGTGTAAAAATTATTGTTTATAATGTAAATGGTTAGAAATGGAAATAGAGTTGTTTCTGGCTCAGTTTACTGGAGCCAAATGAGCTGAGGGAGAAGGTAGTGTGCAGGAGAGGCACCTGGGAAGGGACTGTAGAGGAGGTGGTTCAGGAATGACACCATTGAAACATGGACCACGGGAAGCTGTAAAGCTGCTCACTCACCATTCATGTATCCACTGGTTGATTATATTTTCTTGGTTGAAACTACTGAATATGAAGCACAACAGAAACAAACAGCGCAGTAGTATGTAGATATAAACCAAGAGAAGGCACCAAGGTGTGCTCATCTCATGTTGGCATGCCTCAGGCCAGGCTCAACAATGATAGTCTTGGAATCCATTTCAGTCCCTGACCTCCCTGGACTGTGTTAAACCTCAGTGGGGCAGGTTTGCATAGTGCCCTCCCAACTGCTATTTAGAAGAATGGTATTTTGTGATGGGGTGTGAGGGGTCTATGCCTTGCATCATTGACATGCAGTGTGAACCCCAGCATGTGGGGACTGGATGTCTCTCTTTTATTTAGCTTGCTGAAGGTAGACAGCCCTTGAGGAAATTATTACTTCTCATCAACAGGTGCTTTGGAGTGGTTGGAGGAGTAAAAGTGCTTTATTCCATGACAATGCTAGGTCTAATCAGATGCACACCTTGGGTAGCAGGCATGTGTATTTGTTGCAGGTGCATCTTTTTCATTTTATCTCCTCTGTGGTATGCTATGCTGGAAACAGAACAGAATGACTCTCCTGCAGTAGGGCTTAGTGGTTTCTTTAACTGTTCATGGTGCCATAAGCAGTAGGGGGGAGGATTGTGGTTTCAGAGGAGTTTAAGGGTAGGAAGTGACGCATGAATATCGCAACCACTGAAGGGATACGGAGTAACCCCAACAAAACTGAACTGGTCCTTCAGTTTGACATCTCCATGGTGCAGGTGCTACATGGTGGGGAGGTTCAGACAGATTCTGGCTGTTGGCAGCAGCTTTCAGTGGGAATGAGGGCAGTGAGAATGAGCAGCTCAACCTCACCAGGTACTGAGGAGAAGCTCTTCTGTCTTTAGCTTGACTAGCATGGCTTTGCTTGCAACTAGTCTCACAGGATGTAGCCAATATTTGGTTGACTTTCTGCTAAAGAAGAAACTTCAGGTATCATATTGATTTGGCCCAAGATAATATGTGTAGGTTTACTTGCCAGCAAAGATGTACAGAAACACTAGTAGTCTGCTTTAATAGGAACTCAGCTGTTTGCTGATCAGCAGCGACTATTTAAATTGACCAATCTACCTCACTCTGGCTGGAGATCAAGGGATCAACAATTAATTTCATTCCTTGAATAAAGATTTTTATATATCTATCTATATATATATATCTCCCCACATGGAAATATCAGAACATGAAAGGTTAAATCAATATGGAGTTTTACATTGCTTAAAGGGCATTTGCATCAAAGCAGCCATGAATGCAATTCACTTGTTTAATGAATTTTTTATGCTTATTTAATGAATTTCACAAAGGTTTGGTGTTTTTCATAAAATGGATAAGGACTTCCAGTTTTATGAAATAATAAAAATGGAACTGAAGTTATGAAATGAGCAATCTCATTAGTTAGGCATGATATATTCATATGAAAGTGTACATGTTTCTGAATTATTGCAAGCAGCTCTTGCTCAAACTGTAACTTGTTATAATAGTATTGCAAATATGCCTTTAGTTAAGATATCAGGAAGTGACAGGAAGAAATGAGATTTTGATTGCTAATAATGATTTAATTAATACTTACTGTATTTAGCATACTATGGATGCATTTCTTGTTTCAAAAATGTGTGCTTGTATTCTTCACTGGTAGATAGTGAAATGCAGCACTATTCCTAGCCGTTTTTGCTGGAATTCTAGTTTAATTTTGTTTGCAGAGCTTTACCCTCTATTATCCTGAAACAGAGGAAAATACTATAGTGATCTGCCAGTAGCAAGGACGTGCCATGTTTTGCACCTTAGTGCTTCTGTAATCTACTTTCGGAATTGCATCATCTTGCTAAAAAGTTATCACAACTTGATGCTTCAGGAGTGAAAGATTGTATGAACATTTCTCATTAAATAACTTGATAGCTATACACTGCAGCATTGCTTGCTGGCAGGATGTTTTGCTCCTCTCCAGCAGGAACAGCAGCAAGGCTGCTATTTGCTCTCCTGTTTGGAAAGGACACATATAGTCATCCTGTCTGAATAAATTTGAAAGCTGCTGTCCTGGTTTTGAGCAAATGGTGTTACCTTCAAGTTCAGCAGGGTTGCTCAGGGGCACCAAACTACAAGACTAGGCCAAGATCTTGCTATGTGCTGACTGATTCCTGGTGACTTGTGTGTTTCCAGGCTCACTGGCCACCTGAGTCCAACTATACCAGTTAGGAAATGTACCCCAGTTCCATTCACCAGCATGGTATTTGCATTGTGCTGTGCTGGGATTATGGGTGTTACTCAAGTATGTTTCCTTCATCCTTTCTCCCTCTCCCTTCAGCTATTGCAGCCAACCTTCTCTCCTCCTTTCTGACATTTTTGAAATGGATTAGAGATTCCCTATCCAAAACAGCCTTTACAACATGCCATAACCAGAGCATTGTAATGCCAGGCAGTGCAGCAGCTCCAAGTGGAGCAGAGGAACCCCACTGCCCAGCCCTCCTGGTTTATAGTCCTCATGCTCTGCCAAGGCAGCAGGCAAAAATATTGCAGTAATAAGAGATAAAGCATAGCTTTCAAAATTAATGATCTTCCCTTCACTGTGCTATACTCTGAAGTAATCTTAAATACATGTATTAAGATACAACAAGGCAGGGCAACGTGGTAGGATAATGGTCTATCATCAGGGGTATATTTATTCTTAGAAATCAGTTGCAGCATGAGAGGTCCTTTGCACATTTAAGACTTTAAAGAACAGGTTGTCGCTCCACATGCTTGCACACAGATAATGTCACTCTGCAGAGGGGGTACATATCATCCAACATCTTCCAGCTGGTGAGGCTACTGGGCCACCCAGAGCACAGAGGATCCTGTCCCCTCCTTTTCTCAGGCTGGGCCTTATTCTCCCTTCTCAGACTCCATGTCACACACAGAATCACCAAGGCTGGAAAAGACCCCCAGGATCATCAAGTCCAGCCTATGACCCAATACACCACAACATCTAAACCATGCCACTCAGTGCCACATCCAATCTTTTCTTAAACACCTCCAGGGACGGTGACTCCACCACCTCCCTGGGCAGCCTATTCCAGAGCCCAATCACCCTCTGCGTGAGGAAGCGCTTCCTAATGTCCAGTCTAACCCTCCCCTGCTGCAACTTCAAGCCATGGCCTCTTGTCCTGTCACTAGCTGCCATGGAGAAGAGCCCAACCCCTACCTGACTACAACTTCCCTTCAGGTAGTTGTAGAGGGCAATAAGGTCCCCCCTGAGTCTCCTCTTCTCCAGGCTAAACAGTCCCAGCTCCCTCAGCCTCTCCTCATATGGCTTTCCCTCCAGCCCCTTCACCAGTCTCGTCGTTCTCCTCTGGACCCTCTCCAGCACCTCAACATCCTTCTTGAAGTGAGGGGCCCAGAACTGGACACAGTACTCAAGGTGAGGCCTCACCAGTGCAGAGTACAGGGGGAGAATCACACCCCTAGTCTTGCTGGTCGCACTATGTCCCTGCAGACAAGGGAAGAAACAATGTTTGTTCATGAAGACAGAAGCATTTTACAACAGCAGTAACTGTGGCATGGTTAGGTGATTCTTCTCTGTATCACAGAGCCAACCTGTCCTTGATGTGGCCTTGGTACCAAGGACTCCTGAGGTCATGACAGGAGCTTGGCCAATGCTCTGGGTTTTGGGGGTGAGGGTCAGAAATCCTCCTGGAGCTCAGCCAGTCTAATTACAGTGCACCTATTGTGGGCAAAAGTACCTGAGAGTTTCATAGTGTTGGACCAGATTTAATAACTAGCTGGTATTTAATTTGTGGTGTGAAATAACATCTCTTATTATATCTAACATAAATATTTACTTGAGAGATTCAACTAAAAAACCTGCTTGCTTGCCTTCAAAGCCTATCAATTTCTCATCTGTGGCTGACAAAGAAAGCTTTGAGTGTTTAAATTCATTTCTAGAAATTAAATTACAATTTTTAACACTAAAGCTTCTGTGATTCCAGACACTTTTCCTTTCCTTTTATTGTGTTTGACAGCACCTAGACTCTCAAGGTAAGTGGTAGAGTGTAGTCCTATGTAAATGTAAAGCATAAAATGAAAACTGGGGGGAAGAAAAACATTTAAGGTAGGAAATTAGAACAGTTATTGAGTTCCACACTATGGTTAATGAGTGTGTAGAAAGAAAACATCTTCTTGGCCTAGTGAGCTGGAGCATTACAACTGTTGCAACACTTCTTCTGTTTTTAGAAGGAAATAAGTAATAACCCCGACACATGGGAAGTCTTCAGTTTGCATTTTTTAATGCCTCAGGGGAGTGCAGTGTTTCTGGTTTAGAATCTGTTAAAATTTTCTTTAAAGGCAGGTTTTGTTCTGAAACCAAAACAAAAATTAACATATTAAGCATATCTGTAGGTCAGGAGTGTATGGGAGAGGGTTTGGCTGCTTCACCAAGACATGGCTTTTTCAGAATTGCTATGCAGAGGTTATAGGATGTGGAGGGATGGCTGAAAATTACTGTACCTTACTGAAATAGTTTCAATGTATTTGGGTTTCATGCTGGGTTGCCTAAGTGCAATTAAAACCAGGCTGTAATTGTGCTAGAGCAGGGATGGATGTGCACAGGCTCTCAGCTTTAGGGTGCTTTGCCATCCTACTGGAAGGGGAGGCTGGGATGGGATGGTGCTGCCCAGGTGAGCCCTCTCACCCTCCACTGACTGCAGCCAGAGGTCATAAGTGTGTTACCTTTCTGTCTGGGAGCAGAGAAGAAGACATGTCTAAAGCTTGTTAGGGACGTGCTGTAGCATCCCATTGAAAGTCCCTTTTTTCTACATCACTGGTAAGCTTATACAGTCCTCACTGTTATACTGTAACTGGATTTTTCTAATGTGTAGTTAGTAGTAAAATATCTGGGCTAAATTGTCCTATGCTGGACTGAGTCCTGAGATAAATGAGGTGATTCAGTTCTGAAGTATGTGCCTCAGTGTTGTGCAGTTGAAAGGTATCTGAAATCTCTGTGAATACATCCCTGTGGTTACAGCCAAGGTATAAGGCCATTTAACCTGAATTAATAAATGTTACTTTCTCCCCTGGGCTAATGATTAGTGTCCTGCTAACCCAGCTGTGCAGCTGCTAGTATCTCAGTGAACTTCTTATGAGGCACAGTACTTAGTCTTGCACATTGCTGCATGGTGAAGTTTAGGAATACTGTTGCATGCTTCATGTGCTATTTAAAAATCCCTTTAATGCAAAGGCTGAAGTATTTTAATCTCCTGCTGCCATTACTGAGTAAGCTGTTGAAAAATATGGGTGGGTTAGTCAATATCTTATCTTTTCCTGCTAATAAGTTCATTATTATTGACACAGTGTGGCAGACTTCCTCTAGTCTGACACAGAACATCCCAAACAAAAGGAATTGTTTGGTTTTGTTTTAGTGATACTTTGGGAAGTATCTTGGGGCCAGGCTGGAGCATATGGTTGAAGCTGAAGATGGGGATATTTAAATTCTACTAAGTAGAAATAATGTGGGACAGGACAGGGACCCTCAGTTTGGTCCCTTTTCTGTGCTGGGAGGAGCTAGGTCGTGAGCACAAAGGGGCTTGTGTGTTCAGGGAGTGATTTCTGACCATACCTGGGCTCACTTGCCCCTCTTCTCTCTTTTGGTCAGATATTTCACTTGGGTCCTGAAGCTCAAGTATTGACTGATGCTGTAATGTTCTGCAAAACAGCATGTGCCCAGCTGGCAGAAATCCCCTCTCCCTTCTGCACAACCTGCACTGCAAAGTTTTCCTCTTGAAGCAGGAGAAGCAAGGCTTTGTTTCTTGCTGCCCTGAATGGCTGGAGGCAGCTGTGCTTGTGCCCTGCCCCTTGCTACCTCTCAAATGTAAAAGCTGCTCTGAAGTTTGTATTACCTTTTTCATTTCCCAGAGATGTGGAGCTTAAAATTAAATGGTTCAAATCTGGATCAAGATTAAATAATTTGGGTCAGGGCATAGTCTCAGATGCCCTCCAGGAAATACAGTCAGTGGTTAACCTAATCAGCTCCTGTAATTCCACCAAATTCAGCTGAAACAGCATTTCTCCAGTAGAAGGAAACTTGAAGCTTAATAGCAAGCATCCTGATTTTTTTTTTAACTGTGCTTGAGAATAGTTTTGGCTCTGGTAGTCAGAGCAAAACCCAGAAGCCCTGTCAGGGCATTAGTTAGTGCTGGTGTTCAGCAGCTGGGTGCTGGTGGCTTCATGCAAGTTGTAGTACCTCTTGTGAAGTGTGGTGCAATAAATAAGGGTGACTCTTTGTGTTAAAGAAGTTCAGAAATTATATTGCTCATGTACAAAGTAGTACAGAGTCAAATCTGTAAGCTTGCCATTTTATTTGATAGACTCCAAAAAAACTAAGAGACACTTGAGGGAGATGACCATAGGGATTTGGTATCTGCTTCACCCCTTGCACCTTTGAAACTCTTCCTAGTCTTGTCTTTATTTTCATATCACTCCACATGTGTATTATGAGAATAGTTACTGAGAAAAGCCTAAAGTAGCTTGTTTTGGGGGCCTGGGGTGACCCAGACTTGATGTGTACATGTGTTGCTGGCAACTGGTGGCTCTCTGCCCCTTCTAGGGCCATGGTCCCACAGCAGTCCCTTGCTGAGAAGCATTTGTAGAGAGGTTTTTTCCACTTGCAGTGAGCAGGCTCCAGGCACCATCCAGTGCCTCCTAAAGTAAGAAAAGTCCAACAGGGCCCCAAATGTCAAGCTCTCAGGGCTGCTACATATTTTTCTGCTTGGGGAAGAGGCCAAGTGTTTGCAACTTTAGAATGTAAAATGCGAAAGCACTTGGTTGTCACATGCCATTAGCTATTTAAAGTGTGACATCTCAGGAAATGCTTCATCCTAATCCTCCAAATGAAGAAATCTAAAGTGAACTTCAAACTGTTTGCTCAGTTTGGGTATCGTGTTACAGGGTCACATTGTGAACTCAGAGTTGTACCTACTCCCCAAGTGGTTTAAACTGCAGTCAGACAGTTCAAGTCCTGAAAAATCAGCTTTCACATTTTCTTTACTTTTTCTTTACAAGTAACACCTAGGAGCATTGCCTACATGACAAAGTTTGTCCAGGTACTCTGCTCCAGCTCTTTTTCCCTAAGACTTCTTTTGCTCAACAGCAGTTGGATTGCCTTTATCTGCTAGAATTTGCTTTCCTCTTCCTGCAGCCAGATGAGTAATGGGGAAAGCTGCATTTTAGATACACACATTAGCTGCCTGGGCTCTTGCTGCTGCTGCATCTAGTTGTATTTCATCCCCCAGAGAAAAGCTAGGATTCAGTGATGCTATGTAAGGCAGCAAGTGATTCTGATACGTTTGGTTTTGTTCTTCAGTAGTATTTTAGTCATCTTGCTCTATTAACTGATCCAGGGGAAAGCATGGATGGTATGTAAGGGCTGGCAGTCATGGCTCACCAAGGCAGCCAGTGAAAACAGCTTTGTAGTCATCCTGATATGGAACACTTCCACTAACAAGAGTATGAAAACAGAAATTGCAGTCTTGTGTGGAACAGAGTTTATTCAACTGTGATGCTAAAAGGTCCCATTAAGCTGTCAGTTTGGTCTGCTTTATCCTTGATTTTGCTCCACCAAAATTTAGTGTGGTTTCAGTTCTCAAAGCCAACCCCTTCCAAACTGACCTATGTCTCCACCCAGGTTAGAGCTTTTGACAAAGATTTTTGTTACTTCAGTATGTCATGATTGTCTCTCTGGTCAGAAGTCCTTTATTCCTTGCTTGTTTAGTGTTTGTTTGTTGGTTTTTTTTGCCATCATGGTTCATATTCCTGTAACTCTAGAGGCTAATTTGCCTCTGACTTCTGATACTAGAGGGGAGTGTGTTTGTGGCTGGTGGGCTGATAGCTGTGCAGTGTGTTAGCTGTTCCTAATGTTACTGGAATTAAATCAAGGACTGGATGAGTCTTTGCACAGATGAATTCATATTTGTCCTTGTAAAGAAAACATAGATACTAGCGACAGTGAATTTAGTGATAATGGTTGCAACAAGAAATGCTTGATTACTGGCAATCAGGGATAGACTTATTTCTTTAAAAGGTCTGTACTGTTGAGTATTGCCTTTACGTTTATAAAACTTTTCCTGATACTTGTGATACAGGGAAAACACTTCTTTTAAATAATGTCATTGAGGTTGTTTTTGTTTCATTTCTATGTTATTGTGCTCTGATTTACTTCAAAATATTATTGATGTTTGCTTGAGCAGTTGTGGCCTTCTCTTTCCTTGGAGAGACTTCTGGTTCTGACATGAGTATAAACCAGGCTTCCACTTGATTTGGCTTCTTACCAGCTAGTGCAGACCCCACTTGTGCTGTAGGTATTAATCATCCTGCTTCTCCTTTGCTTGTGCCATAGCATCCTGCTTGGGCTGAGGTTCTTGTAATCCATCTTCACATGAAGGTCCTCTTAGAAAAGGGGGAGAGGGAGACCATCACATCTTACAGGAACAGTAATAGCACTAAGTGATGTGTAATGGCTGTGACTGTGTGGATCATCTGCTTTTGCTTAGCTTAATACTGAAGACCAAGGGATGGACAAAGGGATAAAAAGAACTATGAATTGTTAAGAGGTTTCCCTTAAATTTGTCAATCCCTTGTACAACATCTGCATGTTGTTTCACTTCCTTCCCCACCGCTTTAGAGTGTGCTGGATCAGTGAGGAACAGATAGCTCAGTTCATAAAGCAGAGCTTCTGTAAACTATGCACAGTTGGGGAATGTGTGCTTCTGGTGGATTTGTTCCATGAAATGCAAGGGAAGGATTCACAAGTACATAAAATAACAGCCTAATCAAAGAAATAAACAAGAACAAGTCTGTAATCTTCACAAAATTGGAGGGGAAAAAAGTGCTTCTGATGGACTTGCTCCTACTGTTTTCTTTGTAGCTGTTTCCAGAGCTCAGACCATCTGTTCCTTGTTGTAGGTTGTTAAGTGAAATGTGCTGCCAATACAAATAGCTCTGCTTGATGTTTGTTTGCATAAATTGTTTTGAAAGCTTCATGACGAATTTTAAGGATTACTTACAGGGGTATGACTCTGAAGGAGGAAATATAAATTTGATGATGCATGTTGGAATCCATTAATTTGTTTGGAATTTATTATAAAAGTGAAAATCCTATGTATTTTTTGAAGGGCAGAGGAGGGAAACAATTTCATCTTGAGCCCAGAAGGCTGTGGGGACAATATGCTAACTTGGCCATGTCTCAGTAAACATGGTCAATCTCCCTTCACATCTTCCTGAGCTTGGTTGCCTTTATACACCCAACCAAACTCTACTCACTATATCCAACTCACAATTTCAAACAAGTGAAATCTGTCTGGGTTTTGTCAGCCCTAGGAGTCTTAGAAGCAATTTCTTCAGCCTGTTGGATATTGGACAGTTGTGTAGGATCAGTGGCCTTGAAATGAGTGACAAATGTAAGTAAGGTGAGCTGAGGAGAGTTATAGTTTGCCTCTGTTAATTCTGTGTACTGTGACTTGGGATGTGCAGCAGTGTTGTGCCATGTATGTACACAGAGGGGGGGAATGATTCCCATTCCCCAGCACTGGTGATCTGAAGGCTGACAGAAGATAACAGGAAGGAAGTGTGCCTAAGGAGAAAGACAGGATTTGATTAAAGCCATCTAAGTCAGTGGCAGAGCTTTTTGTATCCAGACTTCATCTGGCCAGTATACCTGATGATGCTGCCTGATAGGGAAATGTTTGCAAGCAAGGGGTTTGGAACAGGTTACACAGGAGAAACTCTTCCCTAGCAGTTGTGTACCTCTTCTTAGCAGTGGTTTAATTCTGTGGTTTACTGTTTTGGGAACTTCAACTAGGTGAAAATCAAACAATTACCTTCCTTCCCATTAGACCTTTGAATCTGGATTTTTGAGTGGCTGGGCAGTCAGATGTTGCTCTTCTATATGAAACTGTACATTAAAAACAAACCACATACACACACACATGCTCCTTTGCTGCTCATCACAGCTTTGCAGTGGTAATTCTCTGATTTTAAGTGAATTGACCTGGCTGCTTTCATCTTCAGGTAATGCAGCCCCAGTTTATAATTCAGACCAGGAGCTTCTGGAGATTTAGAAAGAGGCCCAGAGCTTTACTTTACTGTGCCAGTTAAAGCATTTATACTGATGACAGTTAAATTGTTGAGGGCTCTGTTATTCATTTACATCACAGACACTAAGGTCCTCTGACGACCTACTGCAAATGTAAGCCAGATGTACCTAAACATATCTATTGTACATTTTACTTCATTTCAAACACTTCTCCTGACTTTCAACTCAAACCTTCTGTCTGTCTTGTCATGCTACAGTGTTTAATGATATTTTATTGCATTTGTTCACAAAACCCTTGAGTTTTTCAGTTGTCCTAAGCTAATGGACTGGATCTGTACCCATTTGCTAATACAAGATCTTTTTTAGTAGGTAGCAGAGCTATTAAACATAAATCAAGGTTTCTGATAAAATATTAGGTTTCTGCTGCATCTTACAAAAGGATACTCTGCAGTTCTATCTGATTATTGTACCTTACAAGCTATGGTTAAAGCTTGTTTGGGGATTTACTGCATTCTGTACCCAGTAATTTCATACAAATCCATAACTATTATTTTGTATGTTCCTTTCATTTAGCTTATAAAAGAAGCCACATGCTTTGCTAGCTGTAGAAATGAGAGTCATTCCTTATTAATTCCTTTAGAAGGATGCAGTAAGAACCTTTTTTAAGATGGCTATTTCTTTGTTACTTAACCTGTGTATAAAAAATCAGGCAGTAAGGAGATATCTTGCCTTAAGACAGAACTAGCTTGCCTTCCCACAGGAAGGAAAGCAACACTTGGTCATAGCACTAAAATCTTTATATATTCTTTTGAAAATAGGTTTAAATAATACAGTCTTATTGTCATCCATTCAGGAGTGAACAGATGTCTCCTATTTACCTTTGGAGCAGGGACTCTTCCTTTTGAAAGAAAAAGGTTGAACTGGCACGTTGTTGGGTCCTAGCTCTGGAAGGCACTCGAGCACAGCCTTGCCTTAATGTTGTTTTTGGTACATCTTTCCAAAGTGTATCCACTCCTTGCTGCGATTTTTACGTACGTGCTCAGTTCGTCTGAAGCAAATGTGATAGTGGTAAGGCTGTCCTGAAGTATTGCTCTTGATAGGAAAGCACTGAAGGAGACAGTTCAGAGCATGTGCTTTCTCAGGGTGGGATACAAAGGATACAACTGCACTGTTATTTAGTATTACAGCAAGCTAAGAAACATGCATCTGAAGGATCTTTACAACAACCTTTTGGAGCTGGTTTAGAGTTACACATTGTGGAACAGAGCACAGTGTGGCTTGTTTCTTGGCCACAAGGTAAATACTGTTATTTTGAGCTGGTTGAGAACTTCAGAGAAGATGGCCTATCTTTTTGGAAATAGTGAAACTGAATTTTAATGAAGATGGATCTGTCTAATGAGAGGAGCTTGGGCTTAAGATAAGGGAGGCAGCAAGATGACTGTTCACCCAAAGTAGCTGCAAGGATGTCCCCTGAGATATGGGAGTAGCAGGTAGAAATTGACTCTGTGGGATTCAGAAAAATGCAGTCTTTGATGACTCACTCATGGTTAGCCTTGTGGTTATAATGGGTTGTATGTGTTGCATTGGGATGGAAGGAGGGAATGTTTTGAAGGTTTGTGCAGGAATGAAATGCAGAGAGAAGACCAGCTTAGAAACCTCAAACATTACCTTGTGAAACATGGTCTTTGTCCATAGCTTGCAGTACAACTGTTTTTTTTTTTCAATCTCTTCAAACTTTAGCTTACCCTGGTTTTGAGGAGATCTTACCAGCACTGTAATTCTTACAGTCTTCTGCTGTTGCAGCATCTATTATGTTCCTAAACAACACAGTGTATTAAAATGAGAACTCCAAGGAGTTATCTATGGTGCTGTTGCAAAGGAGCAAGATGGCATTCACACTTGTATGTGGCTTTCATGAAACTGTCTTGCAGATCAAACTTGGTCTGATGGTTGTATTTGGGTAGGTTTTTACTGAGTAAGCTTGCAAATGCATCTATGTGGTGGCTGGAGCCAAGCTAGTGATATCAGATGCCTTTATACTAGGTGATAACACTAGAGTGACCTTACAGAGACTCTGTTTCTCTGAAGAAAAACAATGTTAATTGTTGACCATACGCTATCATTTAAAATACAGTGCTGTCCAAACACATGGGACATGTCATCCTGTGTCACTGAACAAACAGAAGCAAGCGTGGTGTATTTGCTGATCAGTGGATACAAGTGGCTTTTCTTTCAGTGTTTCCTCAGCCAAACCCCCCCTACATCTGAGCTTCACGAGCAAGCCACTAGCAATAACACCACTAGAAATGTCATCACTGTAAGGAGAATTTAGAAGACAAACTAACTATTACAGCTCAAGGTCGTTTGGGCTGTTACTGAGTGTGCCACTGTCTGCCTGGTGAGGCTCAGAGTTTGTTTGTGATTCAAGGCATCTCCCACAGCCCTTGGACTTGTGGGGAGTTCCTCTCACCGGAGATGCCGACTGGGGGGACATGGTACTGGCTCTGGGGATGACCCCAGCTCTCCACTGGATGTCAGTGTTCCCCAGGAATGCAGCTGCTTGAGCACTTATCTGGCAGTAAAAAAAGGGGGGGGGTTTGGTGTGAAACTAAAGAAAATTAAAGAACCAAACAGTCTTTACTGTTTAGGAAAATGATTTAGAAACAAGTTTTCTGACTTTTCAAATCACCCTTAATTATAAGGCATACCTTGCAGAAAGATCATGTTTACACTGAAAGACATCTTATGTGACTTCCAGGCTCACGTGCCAAAGAGAGTTGGATTTAGTTTCAGAAAAAACAAATGAACATTCTTCACTCATCTCCCCACAGTCTTGATATTTTGATATGCTGCAAAGTGAGTGATTCTGCTTTTGTGTCTGACAGTTTTTTTCAATAGCCACAAAAATTTTTTTTCAAATCAGTGAGAGCATGAGTGTCACTAAATGATTGATTACTTGCTGGGCTTCAGCCTTTGATAATTAAGCTTAACACAATGTCTCCTCTTCACTAGAGAATGGTGTTGTGCCAGATTCAAACACATGAAAAATTGAAATCTGAAAATAAAAACCTTTTAAAACCCAACTGCTCCCATCTGTTGTGCAGTTCAGAAGGGAACACAACAGTGGAAGAGGTACAGAGCATGGAAAACAGGAGGAGGAAGAGTGATGAGCTCCTTCACAGGCTCCACCTTCCATGCTCACTGAAATGCTTCTATGTGAAGTTCTTGTTTCTTGAAGATCTGGGTGGTTGTTTTTTTTTTCTAAAATGGATTCTCAAAGAGGGAATTTCAACAAGGATATTGCTGAACAACTGAGTGGGATTTGTAACACGTGTCCAGCTATATCTTTACAGACTGCAGTTGAGGATGCTTTGAGTGTAAAGATGTAGTGCTGCATCTTAGTCAGAACACATTGCTTCTTGAGAAAAGGATGGATTTCTACATGGAAGTCCAGAAGATGTTTCTGGCCATGTAGGGTGTATCTGTGGTCCTTCTCCACCCCCAGACATGAAGTGTGTTTTCATCTCAAGCTTCCTCAGCAATATTAATGAGCCTTGTTTGTTAGCAAAGCTGACTTCTCCCAGGCTATAAACAAGGTTAGCACTTTTAGTCAGACATCACAGTTTAAGCTGGACTCTTTAAACCTAAAAAAAAATCTGAGACACAAATGTGTGAACACCCTGGCTGACCTGAGAATTACAGGAGAGCACCGAGGGTGTATATCCTGGTACTTTGAATTAAAGAAATGCTGCCCCTTCAATCTCCAAGCAATACTAGTACACTAGGACCAGGGTTTGGCTTTACAAAAATGTGAAGGCAAAAGTACTTACCTCATGGGAAGCTTTACTGTGATAAAGTCTTTCAACCTGTTATTTAGGTCAGCTTAGACAAGTCAACTTGATGATCTTGGAGGTCTTTCCAGCCCGATCGATTCTGTGATTCTGTGAACCCAAACTATGGATGTCCTCCTTTGCATTACAGAGCCACTTGCAGAGGAATGGGCCCCTTCTTTGGGGACAGGACTGACCAGCAGTGACAAACCAATCCATGAGCTGACCTTGCTGCATGTCTCCCAAGAAAGATGTGATGCTTGTTCAGGGAAAGGCACTGGGAAAGACACTGAGCAACTCTGAAAGGTAGTTAAATAGGACTGATCATCCCATGTGCCTATGTCCTTCCAGAGATGTTTGTCTCCACCTGGGATAGGTTGTTATTGGGACAGATGTGCACAGCATGGTGTTGTAGAGTAAAGCTGTGCTGGAGCGATGTGCTGGATGGAGATTACTTCCCTTCCCCTGGAAGTGGCCTGTACTTGTGATGAAGCAGTGAGACCAGGTCATTAGTTCTCTTTGTATTTTGGGATAGAACATATGGGTCTGTCTTGTCAACTCCTCAAAGACATAAGTATCCAAACTACCTTTGTCCAAAAGACAGTCCTGACTCTTTCTGAGACTGGTAGCCAGATATGATTCAAAAAAGGGATTCTGGACAAAACTGGAATCATGTTGACAAAAGTTTTTTTGGACAAAATAGCTGAAATTGTTCTTCAGCCTGAGAAGCCAGGAAGTGAGTAAACCATTTTCCTTTCTTTTGGATGAAAGTCTGACTTTCTTAAAGCTCTAAAACCTTTGAGCTCCTAGAAAGCTGAACCAGGGAGGTTGACTGATAACACTACTGAGAAATTGGTTTGCTTCTATACTGATCCTTAAGGTTGTTAGTGCCTGTCCAAGCTAAGCTCCCGTACTGTCTTCTGTAAACTCCTATGAACTGTCATATAAAAGGCCAAATGGAAATGTCTACTGCAGGTTTTTATCCTCCTCTTTGTTTCCCTGCTTAAACTGTCATAGTGGGCCAGGAGTTATGGTTTTTAAGGTCTCACAAACATAGGCAAGCAAAACACAGTACATGGGTTACTGTGTTGATTTTTCTTTAGTGAATTAGAGCAACTTGTGCACCTGTGACTTATGATGAATTTCAGCAGAGGCCACAATGCTAAAAGTAGGATCACACACCTGAAGGACCTGTATGTAGTCTGTGCAATCAGGGCTGGTTTAAGTTGCAATAGGGAAGACTCGATCTTTGTGACATGTAGATAGGATGCTAAGTTATTTGACTTACTCTTTTTAGTACTTCAGATTAAATTTATCATATGCAAGCAAAAGAAAATATTGCCTGAATTGGATACAGCTGGAGAGCTTTCTGATAGGAAGCTGAACACTGGCCTGTCCTGTAATGCCTGTATGCTTGTATTCAAACATGCTGAGAATCTCCCTCAAACTTTTTTTGGTGGTGTCAAATACCTGTAAAGTTCTGAATGTGCCAGACCTGAACCTGATGAACTATGCTGTATTCACTAAATCTGCATAGGAAGTTGAAGGCTCAAACCCTGAAAGAAGCAGATTGATGTAGCCTGATGACTGCCAGGGTGGATGCAGCACTTGCCTGATGAGAAACCAGGCCACAGAGATCCTGACCAGCTTCCATCAATGGGAAATAGGCATCTGAGCTGCTAATTGTGGATGTGATTCTCTGTAAAATGTAATCTTGCCATTCATTCCTACAATGTTTTCTTTCCTTGTGACCACCACACAGTGTTTATTTGATCATGCTGAGAACCCACATCTTATCTGGTCCTGTAACTTTTTCCTTTTGAGAGAGATAATGGAGGAAAGGGGGATCAGAGCAGGGAGGGAGAGTGGTATTGTGGATAAATATCTGATTTGCATCTGCACAGCTAGTGACAGTTGAATATTAAAGCTCTTGTTACTTTTAGCAACCTTTACAATGTGAGACTGAAAGCCTGTTTAATTTTTACTGGAGCTGTAATTTTGTCTTTTCCTCTAAGAAACATACTGTAGTTGTTCCACACTGGGAGGTTTACTGAGTTCAGGTATTGCATATATGAATTAGAATCCAATGGACTTAATTTCCTAAGGTCTTACAAGACTGTTAATGGTTAAGCCTTGCTAAGGGATTGTGCTTTCTTCCTTTACCAGTTCTCTCCCCTTCATTTGGAACAGCAAGATTTTTACTTCATACAGTCACTAGAAAAAAAAACAACTTACTTTGTAAGTGACCCTTGACTGTATTGGCTCTTGTGGCTGACCCTAGGTTAAAGGATAGTGAGATAGCTCAAGCCTGCTTTTTGTCAGCGTTTCCACTCTACAGGAACTCCTGGAGATGGCTTGGTGGGAATCCAGTGATAAAACTGGAGCTCATTTCTCACTTACAGAAAGGAAAACAAAACTGAGGAAAGAATGTTTCCTGCTACTTTGGTCAGTCGATAAGCTTAATTGGCCAGGCCTGCCTGCTGAACATTGATTGTACCTACTAATAAAAGAGCTATTGATTGGCACTTTATTTAGCACTGGCTTGCATGGACTATAGTTCCTGCTAATGTTATTACTACATCAACCTTTTCCTGTTCCCCAGCTCTTTAGCACTATAAATTAAGTCAGATGCCACCAGTGTTTTCAGTGTTCTGGGACTCTTGGACAGATTTAAGTTTTTGACCTCCTTAGTACACAATGTGTCATCTCCAGTAGGTGTGAAAATGTCTAATGGGATACAGGAGGAATGTAGATGCTAACTTCTTATGAAAAAGTGGTGGATTTGTTATGCCTGCATCTAGTGCTTTAGTTGGACCTTGGAAATCAAAGAAATTGATATTCCTTGGCATCTATTTAATGTGGCTGTGATTAGTGAGCAGTGGTGGCAGATTGATGGAGACAAATACCTATATCTGGAAACTTGCACTCTTTGTAACCCTACTACTACCAGTAGAGGATAGCGTACAGGCTCCTGTCTATGTGAAAGCCCCAGATAATTCAAAGGTGGGCATTAGTTAAATAAACTTCAGAGACTAAAGCAACCATCTCTAGCAGTCCCAGACTGTGCAAGCATGGTGCTTGGCTTCTTTGTTACCAATGCTAGGGCTGTCCTGAAGGAAGAAATGAAACTGGAATGGAAGAGTCTTGCTTGTTGAAGCACAGAGCAGTGGTGCTAGCCCATTGCAGGAGCAGATTTAGGCACTTCTTGGTAAGAGGTCCTGCTCTGAATCTCAAGAGAGAGGGTTTTGGGGTTCAATCAGGTAACTGGTATTTTTTACCTGCTTTCAGTCCCCAGTCTTCCACAAAAGGTCCCATTCCTATGGATGAATGGTACAATTTCTGTATCCCATTACGAACTAAACTTTGATAGAAGAAGCCCTCCATCAGGTGAGGTTCTGCCTGTGCTATTCTAATATGACTCCCTAGTGTGTTTTATAAAGAAAATGTCTCTGACACTGATAAAAACTCAGCAGAAATGAGCAAGAATAGCTGGTCTATATTAGTCAAAATACCCAGTTTAAGCTGTACACTAATTTGGAAGGAAGGTTTTTCTGTGAATTTCTTGATTGATTTTCAGTCTTCATGACTGAGTGCAGGCTGTTTGTGTGAGCATTACTTAAAAGCTCTCCCAAAATACCATAGCAGTGGTAGGAGCTGGTACTGTGCAGCATGGCAGGAGTCAGGCTGTTGGTGGAAATTTGAAGCAGTTGTGGAAGCTGCTGTGGCAGTGCACACTGACTTGCAGTGGTTTATAAATCTTAACAGCCTGTCTCTCCTCACAGGGACAGGGGACTTCTGAGGGTTTCCCCTGCCAAACTGCAGATGCCTACTCCAAACTTTGCAATAGCTAAAGCCACTGTTCAAATAAGGTCTATAAAATATGAAAGCCTACCGTGGCCAGCTGTTTTAATGGGGCTGGAACCACTGCAGGTAATGTGACATCCCTGTGCCCTGCACACTAGCACTGGAGTTTACATAGGAAATGTTGTGAGAAATACTTGTAACAATGCAGAACAAGCTGTGGAATAAGATCTACACCAGGAAACAGAACAATATTAACCCAAAAATCAAGGCTATAGAGTGTGAACATGAGTTAGAAATTGGTGTCTTCTGCTGCAGGTACTCCTTCCTGCTGCTGTTCTGCTCTGAGCTTGGCTCCTAGTGAGAAGGTTCTGTTCTCTAACTGGTGCAAGTTAAAAATCAGCAAGCTAATTCCATAATTATTTTTCAAGAAGCAAAATGCACCTTTACAAGTTGCATTTGGATATAGCAGGGTGTGTTTGACAGTGCTTCATACCTTGCAGTGCTCCCAAGGCAACTATTAATTGCCCCATAAAACATGCTCTGTCGTGTCTTGTGGCTCAACATGTTACATGTCTGTGCAAACTTGTTTTATAGCCCTAACAGCCCACTACTGCCTCTGAGAAGTGTTTTCCTTTTAATGGGGGAAAGAAAAACATTTAAAAGTATTATAGTGGTGACAAGGAAGAAGGAATGCTATAGAATTTCCACTGGCCAGAAGAGCTGTCACAAACTAAATGCCTGTTATAAATGGGTGCACATATATTATTTTGTATTAAGAAGTTTTCTGTCTAGAGAACAAATCCATCTCCTCTAATTTGAGGCATTACCTGGTATGTGGGGCAAATGTTGCCTGAATTTGACTTGGGACAGAAGTAGGAGGGTACTTGCAGCAGCAGCCACATCCCATGGCTCAGCAGTGCTCTAGCAAAGCTGTGCTTGGTGCTCCAGAATGTGTCATGGACTTCATAATTCATAACCTCATTGTGTGCAAAAGCCAGTTGCTCTAGATCTGACTCTTACTTATCTAAGGTGTTTCCACAGTAATTATGGCAACTGAAAACAGTGGCTCTCTTGACTGTTGGGAATTCTAATTGTCGTTTCTAAGCCTTCTATTTCCCACTCTGACATCTCCAGCAATGAGAAGAGCAAGCCAGCAAGCAGATTACAGCCTAGCCCCAAAGTCTATGTGAGCCTACCTCTGAATCTCTGTGGGGCCAGGTTGCAAATAAAGGAGTATCCTTGTATAAACACACTAGTAGGTGTATAATGGTAGTACGCAGAGGGGTTCATAAGAATACATCCTTCCACCTAGCTTAGGTGCCTGCACTGTGGAACAGGTCTCCCTGTATGCTGGATAAGAAGAGATGCTCTTTCCATTCCCCTGGAAGATTACTTTAGGCATCCTTCCTCAAAATTATTTTTGGGGTTAATCTTTATGATCAAAATAACCTTAGTTTCTCTCCCTATTCCTTTCTAGTCGTCTGCTGAATTGTAGTTGTAGCAGACTCTTAGTCAAGCCTCAGTAAAGGGTTTGGAACTTGCTGGTCCTGTTTAAAAAGTATTTTTAGCCCATTCCCTCCTGTGCAAGAAGTAGTTAACACTGGATTTAGTACCTGCTGTGCTGTGAGCTATTACCTTTGTGATATGGGAGCATTTTATAGCCACTTTTCACTCCATTCTGCTGGCAGAATGATTTCGTGATGTATACAGATATTGAAGATTCTGACCTCAGATTTGCCGATGTGTTGCCAAGTATCTAGCATAGGCACCCAATTAAACTAGAATTTAGTTTTTCTTGGTTTGTGCTTTGCTAAATCAGGATGATTTTTTTTTTTGCTTTTAGCTCAAAATTGAGGAAAGATCCAAAGATATTGAAGTGTCGAGTCTCTGGCAAAGAGATCTGACTGAAGTTTATTCATTTAAAAAGGGCAAAAATACAATTTTCACTACCATAACTAAGCTGAAGATCTTGCCAAGAATTGTTGTGTTGCTGCGTATGCTATATAATATACATAACTTGTGTACAAGAAATACATGATATTTTCAGGCACTATGCTACAGAGTAGTTGAGCATGAAATTGTTCTTATTCACAAGTAATAGGATGTGAAGTGAAAGGATATTCTAATTTATGAATAAGTAAATCTTGCTTTTACAAGAGTTAATTCCATTATGTATAAATAGTCTTCATTTTACAGTGGTAGAATCAGCTGAAGTTAGAAACTAATTCATAAACACAAACGTTTGGAAGATTTATGAAGCATTCCCTTTATGTTCTTAGGACATACACAGAATGTGCTTCCCCCACCCATGTAAATTATCCCTCCTGAAATCCATTTTTGTGATTTATCAATCCTCTCTACCCTTGCTTGCAGGCTAATGTATCTGAGAGCTACAGTGTGTAACAGTCCCCTAAATCAAAGGGAAATCAGGAGGTTTGTTCAAGTAGATTAAGAAGTAGAAGGGGGCAGTTCCACAAACCACTACTCACATTGGTGTTCTCCCTGTATGAAAGCTGTCTCTTGCATGTTAGAAACAACAAGAAAAGAATAAAAAGGTGCTCCACAAACAATGTGTATTCACACAGCTCCGAAGTGAGCTCCTGCTTCAGTTTCCTGGCTGGGTCTTTCCACAAAAGTCCCAGGATGTATTGATAGGATAGGTGGTTTGAGAGGCAGTGGCTTCCTGTCTGGCTGGAGCTCCAGGAGAGACGATAATTTCAAGATAGCATCTTGGCCTTAGGATTGGAACATTAAATATTCCTTGGTTTCTTTTTCTTAGATACCGATAGAGCAATTTCTCTGGTAGCACCTGATGTGATATTCCTGGTCAGGTTGAGAGCCTGAAATCTGATCAAAATGAGACTATTAAGGATTATCCCCAACAAAGCCAAGTTGGGGAGAAAAGGCAGAGGAGACTTAATTTTTCCTGAGTCCTCCTAAAATAGAGCAGTTGCTAAGGCTACGAAACTCCAGTGAGAAGCCTTAGCCTGCAAGCCTAGAGAGCCCTGGTGGCACAGGGTCAAGCACCAGAGGGCCTGCCTGTAAAAGGGAGGCAGGAGTACACAGCTATTGCATGAGAGAGCCTGAACTGCTGAGACATACTGTGGAGCATATGGGCTGCAAAGTACTTGGGAATATTTTGTTGCTGGACAGATAAATTTAATTTTTCATAGAAACATCAGTGGGAATAGCAGGATTCAATATGCTTAAAACTTAGGCATAAGGTAGATAACAAGCACAAAGATGAACAATGTTAGCAGTGGAAGAAATGACACAGGTGTGTTGAGAGCAGTTGCCTGTTCAATTCACGTCTGACTTGCATGAGCTTGTGCAAAAGCAGAATTAGTTCTCTGTAGGTGTCCAAGCAAAGCACAGGCAGATTTTAGTGATGGGGTTTAGCAAGGTGACTTTAAGTTCCTATGGTGAATCAACTGTGTTGCTACACACTGGCCATAAAAACTACATCTGTTAGCTATGGGATTGTGTGTGTGTGCAGCTCATCAGGACACAGAAAGGTAAAGCTTTGGCCATGTCTGCTACAATACAAAGAATTCTATGAAACCAGTGAAGTGACTTTGTTCAGTTTAGTATTTTTTTGCCTTTAGACTGTGGTTATGTTTGAGTATATGAAGATGCATAATGCAAGCAGATACTTCTCTCTAGAAATAATCTATGTGGTAGGCACTTGTAAATCATAGCAATGTAATTTGCCTGGTAAACTACTGGAGGTGAAGTAGCCCGATTGTAACTTTCATAGTCCAGTGCAGCAATGAGGCTGCAATGTGTGAAGTGATGTTTGGGTTTAGAACTAAAAAACCTCTTAGCTGACTAGGTGGTGCAGCCTGCACAAACAAATCTGTTCATTCTCTTGAAACATGTTTCAAATAATGTGATTGCTCAGATGATAACATGTTATGATGAAGGGAAAACAACATAACAGAAGCAGGAATGATATCAAGTAGTCAATTGCTGGGAGTTTGTCATGAAGGAAAAGAAAACTGTGCTTGTGATTAGTTGCTGCAGTTTATTGCAGTTTATTGGTGTGGTTTTGGAGATGGGATGAATTAGTGCATAACAGAAATCCCCCCCTCACTGTGGATCAGGAAGGGAACTCTCCTTGGATATAACTTGTTGCAACTCCTTTTTTCATCATTAGCACCAACTACCGAGTTCTATCCCATAGTGATAATTCCTCAAAACAGTTTTGTATGAAAACTTGCACAGGTACGAATGGATTGTACAATATTTGCAGTATTAATTGGAGAAATGTACTTTCCAATATAAATAGATAGGAAGATGTTTTGTAGCAAAATATTTCTACCAAATTCATTCACTGGCGCAGAAGAAATAAGCAGCTAACAGGTAAGTATATGCTTATGAATTGAAACATGGACTGGTTTGAGAGAACATTTAAATCACTAGTAGCATCTTTTCATATTGATTAAGGTAAATACTCCAATGATAGCATTAGTCAATATATCTGTGTAAATCAACACGTGATGTTTTTACTGTATGCTTCATGTTTCTGAGTTATGTGCTTTTGGTTCTGAAAGAATGAACTGGAGGCTAGAAATCATTTTGGTCCTGACAAAAAGTGCTGCCTTTCTTAAAACATTTGCATGTTAGGTAATTGGCTGCAGCACCTGACAGCACTGCTGTAGTCTAATTGAAGCTGTGTCTCAGCCATGCCACCATAAACCACACTCCTAGAGTTCATAACCAGGGCAGATTTGGAGGGGGTAGTTATTAAAGCTGCAATATAATACATAAAGTCTCAGTAACTGGTATCAGTTTGAAAACATCTCTTTAAATCACATCATGTTTAGGAAAATGTTTAGCTGTAAGTATTGTTTGGCTAGAAGTCCAAAGTCAGGGTAGATATATCTGAGCCAAATTCAAGAATATTAGCCCATGTTTGTGAATGTTTAATGGATGGGAACTAATATAATTCACATGGATTTACTGCTTTCAACTCTGTACCAGTTTGCAAATTGTTGCCCAAAGCATCAATGCCCCCACCAGGAAAGGCCATGTCTCATGTCTTACGATGCTGTTGCATACATCACTTGCCTGAATACCACACTTAACTGCTCAGTATTGCACAAACTTATGATTGCCCTGAAAAAATGGGTTTTGGTACCCATTCACTGATGCAGGCCATGGGTTACGCTGAACTCAGGCTGTGATTTGGCCCCTGCTAGTGTACACAGCTGAAGATTTCTGTTACAGTTGTACTTCTGTAGTATTGCTGTGGAAGAATGGACTTGTACTAAAAAAGTGAGACTTTTTTCTGCTATTGATTTCTTCAAGATGTTTCAACCTTCCTGTGAATAACCACAAAATATTACCAAAAGCCTTGAAACAGGCAAATACACCAATGTAGATAAGAAACTCAAACTTCAGCAAGTCCAGGGCAGCTTGCTGTTCATCCTTTACAATTATATGTTGAAGTTTAGTGGTATATTCCTATGATCTAGCTCCCCACGGAATTGTAATTTGATGACATTTAATGTTTATTGAGGAATAATTTTTTCACTGGCGAGAGAAATGTAGCACAGCCGATTTGGGTGATGGCATAAGTGATTCAATGGTTTAAATACTAATAAAAATGGAGATACCTTAGTAAGGGTTAATTGGAGGGCTTTTTTTCAAGAACACTTAGCTAAAAGTAATTAAAGGAGAGAAAAACCAACATAAATGAGGCTATTGATATTGGTGAGGGTTGAAAAAATAAAAAATGCTGTGTCAGTTTCTGTCCTCAGAGAGCCAGCAGAACCCTCAGGCACTGTACACTCAGTCATCTCAGGCAAGTAAATCATAAAAAGGGAAAAATATCTTAGGCCGTTGCCTGGAGAGGGGCTTAAAAATATTAAGAAAGAAGACAAGAACAATAAACAGTCCTTGCAGCTTTCCCTGAAGCAGGAAGATTGTCAGGAATAGCTTTTAAAAAAAGAAATAAAAAAACCCAGAACTTCTGGGCATGAATGAGCTTAGCTCTAGTGATGTTTCAGTGACACACATCAAAGCATACCTTCTATGTGTAAATTTGCCTGACACATTTTTAAAGTCTCCGTAGGGTATTTGCTGCTGTTATCAGTTAAACCTGAGAACCCTAATTATATTACATTTGAAATTTGATGGCCTGTTTTATGCAGGAGGTCAGCCCAGACTGTAATGGTCCCTGCTGGCCTTCGTATTTATGGATGTAATAAGTAAAGGGTCTCATCCTGCTAGCACTCAGGCAGCTGGGCATATAGGCATACATTTGGTGATTTCAATAAGATTAACCACAAGGATCAGGAAAGTTATATCTCTAAATAGTTGGAAACTCAAACCTTAAGTATCTATCACTGTTTCTTTAAACTGAAATATTTGCTGCCAACATGCAAAGCTACAAAAATTTGTATGTGTTTTGGGTAAGGGATGGTTTTAAATTACTCCCTAGTTCTGATCATGTCTGTTTAGGCACGTGCTGTTAATCTGTGTAATGAAGATGTCTTTGGACTAGAGAGAAACTTTCCTTCTGCTACAGTGTGAATCACCAGTTCTTATCTTTGGTTTATGGCTTGTTAGCAGATGCATTCATACTCTGTCATCTCACACTTGTACCTGCAAATTCCAAGAGTTACTAAAGGGGGAGGTGATAAGAGCTCATATTTTCCATATCTAACCCTCTGCTGCTTCTGTCCCAATAAAGCCATGAGATTTTGAGTAGTAAGGACATTTCACTTACATATCTTACAACTGCTTCATAAGGGAGCTGACACTGGTTTAGCTTTCTATGCCACTTCAAGATGCTACTAATGACTAGGAGATAATAAGATGTGCTTTCCTCCTGATGCCTCTTTGAGGTTATTAATGATGCTTTGATGCATCAGTGTCAGGAAATCATATCAAGAAACAATCTTCTTAAAAGCCTATTGCAGGGAGTTGAAAGAAAACTCAACAGTAATATGGAAAAGTTGAGTAGAAGATCTTATCTTTTCTCATGCAACTTAATATGCAGTCAAAACTGAGCCAATTTAATGACTTTCTTGTTTATAAGCATATAAAATTAAAAGTTACTGGTTCTCTCACTTAAGATTAGTATCAGATGTAAACCCTAAGGTATTCTCCATCATAGCTTTCCTTGATAGTTTTATATATTTCAATCTCTTCTGAGTAAGTCTCTTAACTGTGAGTAGATCAAGAGTCACTTCACAGAATCACAGAATTTTAGGGATTGGAAGGGACCTCTGGAGATGATCTAGTCCAACCTCCCTGTAAGAGCAGGATAATCTTGGTGTTACAATTCCCATCTGATCTCATAAGCTAGGCAAAGTTTACATGTTGGTTCTCCAAGGGAAACCTAAGTGGCACAGTACCAGTGATAACTTACCTGTCACTGCCCTTCCTCTGGCATTAACCATAGATCAGAGCTCGTTCTTGGCAAGCAATTTATTGTCAGAGCTCTTTCAGACTAGAAAGCAATGCTGCTGTTGCAAGGATTTAAGAAGGGTTGTTTTTTTGGTAAGAAAAATATATGATCTTGCTTGTCATATCTATCTCCAAAGTGGGTGATCTGTACTTAATCTCCTCTGATGAAACCACTGTGATTTGAACACATAAAGCAGCTTGTGGAAGCCTGAGGTTTCAAACACGACAGTAATCTGAGTATTTCAGTTCACAAGTCCAAGCAGACATCCATGACAGGTCTGATGGTAGAAGTATGCATTTAAAGATTACTGGAAGCCAGATCCATGAGTAGCTTTTAGGTTGGAGACTTCATAATGAAGGCAATGAAAATTGCCCTACTGCTTTATAGGAAATCTTATTTGGTGCTTTAAGAGCTTAAAGATAAAATGAGGGAAGCATTCCTAAAGGGGGACAGTCTTTTTTAGCAGGGTCTGTTGGAACAGGACAAGGGATGATGTTTTTCAACTATAAGATGGAGATTCAAACTAGAGAGAAGGAAGACATTTTTATGTTGAGGGTGGTAAAACACTGCTGCAGGTTGTCCAGAAAGATGGTAGAAGCCCCATCCCAGGAAACATTCCAGGTCAGCTTGGATGGGGCTCTGAGCAACATAATCTAGTTGATGTTCCTGCTCACTGCAGAGGAGTTGGACTCGATGATGTTTAAAGATCCGCTCCAACCCAAATCATTCTATGATTCTGTGACTTGAAAAGGAATGAAGGGAACTCCAGCAGAAGTTCAGGCTCCAGACAATTCAAACTGCACATGTGCAAATGCTGTTGCTGCATGGCTCTTAATTCAAGCTGCTCTACCAGTGCTGCTTGTAACTAGTCATAGGAGTTCACATAGCTTGTGTAATTCTGCCCATGTTAATGTGTGGGAAAGAAGAGAAAATGAGGTGGAGCTAGAAGAGTGGAAGCTGCAGATACAGACATCTTGGTACCAAATTTCCATGAATACGTGAAATGCCCATGGAAACTGTTTTGTGTTAGACACTTAAATGCATCTACAGATCCTGAACTGAGCTCCAGTGAGGAGCCATTACAGTAGGAGCCTCAAGGGCATTGCCCAAACTCTCCTAGGAGTATCCAGGCTTTCTTGGAGATAACTGGAGTTACTAGTAATCCCTAAGCACTGACTGGAGACAGTCTATGGGACCAGTTCTCCTTAGTGTACATATGAAGGTGCACAAGAAAAGGGAGAGGGGGGCTGTGTGAGATGGAGGTTATGACATGCTGAAGAGGGCTCAAAAAGCTGAGGTCAGAAGGCCTCACCAGGAAAAGTGCCTCACAACTGCTCCATCTAGGAGCTTTGGCTTGATGCCACAATCTAAGCCTAAATAATTTGTGATGGAATGACAAAAGCTTCTTTGGCTTTCATGTTACACTGCACCTTCTGAATTTTTTAAGGATTGAATCTTAGCTACTTTATATGTGGATGGTTTTACATTTAATGAGGTGCTGCTAATTTTCAGTTTAGCCTATTTATTCTTTGTTATAAGGAGCAGAAGCAGCTGCTAATTCCCCTTGAGACTGTTCATGTACAGTACCTGCACCCACCCATGTATCCTCATAAATTGTTTCTTGAGCTAAAATGAGCTCTCAGTATTCATATACTTGCTTTTGGCAGATTTAAGTGAGAATATAAATTTGCATCCGCTTTTTGATTCACAAATGCATTTTAGTCCATAAAGAATTCATGTGGCCACATATGAAAACTGCACCTCTGTTTCTGCTAAGTTGTAGTCTTTCCTTTCTGTCAGATTGTTTATCTCCCCTGCTCCCATTTGCCTGCTTCCATATTGCTAAATAACGGTGGTTTTAGTATTGCCAGAAGAGAATATTCACTAGCAATTCTCAATTCTGACATCCTAAAGCCCCAGAGTCATATTTCAGGCCTGGATGGCACTTAAAGGCCCATAATCTTTTGCTGAATGGGTTTTGCAATAAGCAAGCTGAGGCAAATGATTCAGTTTAAGGACCCGAGCTGCTGCGGGAATTCAGGGCTGGAACGTGGCGCACACCATTGCTTTTAATTATTTATTTATTTAGAAAACGTTTGAGCAGGAAAACCTGCAGGGATGGAACATTTCACATATCGTTAGTTCCTGGCACTGTGGCCTTGGAAAAGAAAAGGCAGCCATTGCACCATCCTTGGTGGTCAAGTTCAAGCCCAGGGTGGAAAAAGTACTTGGGGGGAAAAAAGTGATGAAGACTGGTGAGAGAGGAAGATGATTGAAGGTCAGTCTCTTTCCACTCAAGGAGAGTAACAATAAATGTAATCCACAGGCCATGGTGATAATGATACTTTGATTTGTGACATGCAGAAAATTTTCACTGAGGAAGAAATGACTGTTTGTGGGCTGGTGAATTCCCGGCACTTCCCCCTGTGTGACTTAAGGAAGGCTCATTCAGCGTCTCTGATGCAATTACAAAGTGGTGCTGGGGTGAATTTAAATGCCCTTTTCCACACCAAGAAACCTCCATGATGGACAATAGAACTTTCATATTTCCTGGAAAAAAATTCCAGGGTATGACAAAGACATCTGAACAGAGTTAATAATTTTATGCTATGGCTAATAAGAGCTTCCCAGTGGTGCTCCAGTAAGTTAAAGATTCCCCTTGTGAGCTTAATCTATGATTCAACAGGATGCACAAATCCATGTGGTAGCCCTACTGCCTCTAGGTAAGATGCAAAAGAAGTCTTTGACTATGGCAGGACAGAAGACTTATTTAAACTTCAGAGAAAAAAAAGATATATATTTTGTATGCTTAACACTATAAATACACTAAAATATAAATTTACTTCCTCAGTTTTAAGAACTGAGCCTGCTTCTACATATATTTTTATCTCAATGAACCCAGCAATTGTTTTGTCTTCCTCTTTCCTTACCCTGTAAGTTCATGGAGCATTGCTTCAAGGTTAAGGCATTGGTTACTCCAGGATCCAGCCCATAAAACACAGGGAAAAAGTCTTGGGTTGTGCTTGCAGGCAGTGCAGTTCTGTCAGGGAATCAGCCGAGTATCCAGATCTTTAGCTGAATATGTTGATACCTTTTATTTCCTCTACTGGAAAAGTTCTGCCTTGTAATGAACTTTGACATTGAAAGCAAAATGTGGGAGTGTTTTAGAGGCAGGTTTGTAAGTGCAGAGCCTTTCAAATCCAAATGCACGATCAGAATTGGATAATCTTAAATTTATCCCAGTTAATATTATACTTAACGTGGCTTTGGTTACCTTTACAAGGTATAGGCAAAATAAATTTAAAATTATTTGTATTTTAAAAAGCTGTGTATTAAGGCACTAATCTATTTGATGTTTCTTGCTCAGCTTGCATTTTTTTGATTCTATGGCTTAGATGAGAGACACTTGATATTTGCAGGCTGAATTCTGATCTTTAAATGAGGGAGTTTTGCATTTTAAAAGATATTTTTGAGAGAATAGTTCTCTCTAACATGCGAACGAGAGAAAGCAGATGCTAATTCAGAATTAAACACAAGAGGCCAAATACATGGCAGGGTTTGTGACTGGGGAGTCATCCTGTTTTGCACCAACCCAGAACGTGGTGCAAATTTCAAATCCCTTTGGCATACAAGCATTGTAGCTCAGTAATGCTATTCAATCACATTACATACATCTATTTCACATGCTTAGTTGTTTCTTCTGTTTCAGGATTTACCTAAAATCATGGGAGAAATCCTCCTTTCTAGCCTTATTACTCTTCTTTGTAGTGTCGCATCCATTCAGTAACCTCACTCCTGCCGGTGTTGCTGTCTGTGTGTGCTGGATTTCATCAGCCTACCCGGGGACCAGCTCGTTGGCACACACTGCTGCTGCTTTTTGGCAATGCCAACGTAGTTTAACTTCAGCAACCTGAAGTTAACTGGTGCCAACAGTTTAAGGGCATAGCTCTCATTGAACATGAAGTATTTAAACTCATATGGCTTTCTACCCCCTGGTAAGGAAGTGTTGGCAGCTTTCACCTTGTAGCTCTGATCATCTATGCTTTTTTTTCAAAGTTTGCACAGGCTAAGCTAGCAAGGCCTGAGGTGCCTTCCTCATGGAGCTGATTGGAGTCGCTTCTTACTAGGTGTTAGCAATTCTGGAAAGGGGAACTTTATCACTTTTCTTCTGTGGTCAGTCTCTGTAAGCAGCTTTTTGGCAGTCTGAAGCACTCTAGATGGTCTAACTGCAGTTAAGATGCTACTGTCAGAATGCTTTAAGTTGACTTGGCTTATTTGTTTTGAAAGTCCCTAAGTTTTGCAATTTTTTGAATTCCAATAAAATTGAGCCCGTGTTTTAAAAGGAACTAATGGTATGAGTCAGCATCAACTGAGCTTGTGTTCTGCATGGAAGGTACCACATGGGCTTGAGCACACAGCTCTGCTGAGGTCTTAGCCAAGACTTGCAATTCTCAGAACTGCTGAGTTCAGGTGGTTCAGTTGATCTCAGTCTGTCACAGAGGTTTGGTTAGGTTTCTTCTGTAAAGCATTGGTTGAAAGAACATACCTCTGATCCATGGGAGCTATGAGCACGCTGTGTGTTGCAGGCAAGCTCTGAACACGGCTGTTCCCACCAGGATTGCGTTCCTGTCATAGGCACTACTTACTGCTCAGCACAGTCTAGGCATCTGGTAGTAGCTAGCAGGCAAGCAGGGAATGAGGTAGGCACAAGCCAACAGGTTAAAGTACTTGAGCCATCTATTTACTTAAGCCCGTTGAGTTGCTGGGAACTTGAAAGAGTACTTGAGGTCTTAGCCCTCCATTTAACAGGTCTCTACAAAGGCAGCAGTCTAATTGTGACCGGTATGTTCATCAAGTTGTAAGACTGAAGAAATTAGCCAGGACCTTGGCTATCTGAGCCTATGATTTTTATAGAGTTGGTTGTCTTAAAGCATTCATTTTTGCCAAGCATTTCACTGTACTCACATGTGATTCACTGTTGATGTATACATGTGTTATAGCATCTAACGTTAGATGCATTCCTTCGTATGCTGGAAGAGCCACTGCCGGTGATACCAATTTAGATATACAACTGTGACTTTGTGGGTTGTGTTGTCTGCATTTAAAAATTGTATGTGTATTATTGGACATACTATTCTTGGCGTTTTTGGCATGGATCACTGCCTCCAGAAGTGTTTTGTAGGTTTTTATATGCTTTTACACTGCTAAGCTGTATTCTATTTCCTGTATTTCCATTGGCCTAAATGGATTGAATTTAGCTAAGACCTTGGATTTTGTTCAGCTTGCTGGTGGAAATTTGTTTTTATTGTATAGCCAGATACATACAAAGTCTTGAGAAAACAGAGGGTGTGGAGAATCAGTCCCTTGTTTCCTTAGAGTATCCTAGGAAGAACATAGTGTTACAGGGCTTTGTAATAGCTTAGTCCCAAAGCCCTGTAGTACTGAAGATGAGAATTACAAGTGTCATAAGGAAGACTTTCCACTTAACTTGATCTTGAAGTTTCTGAGAACCTCTAAAATGTTTGCCGTTTGCATGCCAAGTCCTAAACCAGAGTGAATTCAATGGGTCATGGCCCTAAAGGAACATCAGTGAACAGAGATGTGGGAGGACTTGTTGGCTGCCATGGGTGTTTCAGAAGCCTGACAGATGGACTCAGTGTTTGAGAAACATTCACTCTTCAGTGAAATTGGGAGACTCTTGGGTTTTGGGTGGATCTTGGGTCAAGGCCTTCAAAACATTTCAGAACCTGGGTCTTAGTGCCAGCTTTAACAAAGGCAATGCTAGGCAACAAATCCAAACAATCCCCACCACCACAAAAAAAAAAGAACATTTAAAGAAGTGGTGAAAAATGTGGATACCTGGAAATCTAAGTGAGAAGGCTTACTTCAGTTATGCAGAACTTATTAGATACACTAAATTTAACATTTTTGACCTTCTTGTTTTCCAAATGATTGTCTCTAGAATTGAATTTTCATGTGTCTGAAGTGTATTTTTTTGCCGCTCTGTTTTCACTGGAAGTGAAGTTCTGAGGAGTCATTTCCTTCAGGTTTGAAGTTGTTTATATGAACTGTTTCCTGAAGTACAAGGTAGATGGATTAGTTGGAGAAAGATCTGACTGCTGCACAAAAAGTAATTTTCTTACCTTAGAAAGGTGTCATTATTGTTCATTCCTAAAATAAGTCAGCAGTACCAAGAGTACCTCCAGTAACATTTGGAGATGGTCATGGCTATTCTCAGAGATCTCCAGTGTCTAAATTGAAATGGAAACTGTGAGCATCTGTGAAACACTAATGTGGTGATTTGGGGATTATGGATGCAATAGACCTTAGTTAAGACTTGTGCAGCCAATTTCTAGGGTTTCATTTGGTTCAGATTGGGGCTAATTAGCCAGGACCTTGGCGACTTTCTTCACCTACAGGAAACTAAAATATTACTAAAAATATTTTTATGCTTAACTCCTGGACTGATGCAGAATCCTTCTGCTGGAAAAGGAGGGAATTCTGCTGAGCTTGTTCAAATTGAAGGAGATTGTAATGAGTTGGGGGTCAGTCTCTTCTCCCAAGGAACAAGTGATAGGACAAGAGGAAATGGTCTCAAGTTGCACCAGGCGAGGTTTAGATTGGATGTTAGGAAAAATTTCTTCACTGAAAGGGTTGTTAGGCATTGGCCCCTGCTGCCCTGGGTGGTGGAGTCACTGTCCATGGAGTGGTGATAGGTAGGTAGATGGTTGGAGCTGATGATCTTAGAGGTCTCTTCCAACCTTCATGATTCTGTGTGTATAGTGGAGTCATCCCTGGAGGTGCTCAAAAAGCATGTAGATGTGGTGCTTCATGATGTGGTTTAGTGGCATGGGGCTGTTGGATCAACAACTGGAGCTGATGATCTTAGAGGTCTTTTTCAACTGATGAAGTTTACTGTTTAGTCACTTACATGTTCCTGTTTCTTGTATTCAGACCAACCTTCTGCAGCATGTTGTTGCTGTGTAATTTGAGGTGTAATCTTTAAATTACTAATGTTAATTTATAGTGGGATTATGATCAGTTTAATTCCACATAAGTGTTTCATATCTGAGTTCAACAAAGCTGGTCTCCATATTGAAGTTGTCACCTTCATTGTTAGAAGCAAGTGGATAGTATTTGGGGGGGGAAAAAAAGACTATGCAGAATTAGCATGGGCAAATAAAGCTCCGGTGGACTGTGATGTCTTTGCAAGCCAGAGAGGTGTAAAGAGCTATTGAATCTGAACCTCTATCTCCTTGCACGTTAATCTTTTTCCTGCTGTGATATGGAGATCATTTGCTTTCTGAGTTCAGTGTTCTCCTTGGTAGTAGAATAACGAATAGAGTAAAAGGTAGTTTCCCTTTATTAGGTATAGAAATAAAAATGAAATTGGATCCAGGCTGCCTTCTGCAGTAGACTGCTAAGGAAAAGGAAGGGCTTTGGTTTTGGTTTGGATTTGGGGTTTTTTTGGATAGATGGCTTGCAGCTTTTCTCTTCAGAGTGTGAGTTTTATCCCAAAGATGCTAAATCTCATCGAAGAGATGCTTTAGTGTGAGTGGAAGTTTTATTCATGAAGTTTGCATATCTGAAAGACTAGGTGATGAGTTATCACCAAAACACATGTGTTCAGTAGCAGAGATGCAGTTGTTCACATCATCTCAGACAGGAGGTTACCAGGGCTAGTAAGAAGGATGATGCAGAGGGTGTTTGCCATCACAGTTTTAAAGACACCCACATGAAGCACTTGTCCATCAAAGTTAGCTTTAGGCATTTAATGAAATCTACCCTAACATGCAAATATAACCTTTTAGACCCATTTCCAGCAAGGCACTAGAGTGTTTTCTTTAAATATATCTGGGAGCTCTAGTGAGATAACAGGAAAGAATATTGAATGGAAATGGAACAGTTAAGAGATTTATTTATTTTTTGCACATATTTATGATTCTAGCTTCTGGTTTTGCTCTTCTTATGCATCATAAGAAACAAATCACTGAAAGCATGACTATAATTTATTAGGGCCACTTAGAATGTGAAGAAATCTTTTATTTACAGAAGATGGTAATCTCCAATTACTCAGTTCAACATAAATAAGTTTTATTTTTACAGTTGATCTCATTCACCTAATTCCATATGTCAGAGTCACAGCATTATCTAGAATATTCTGCATTACTAGTGACATTTTATTAAACTACTATAAAGTTGAAACTAGTAATTTGAAATAACCTTATTTATAGGATTTGGACTTAAAATGTATGTCTGTCTGTCTCTGTGCATGTGTCTGAGAAGGGGAAAATGAGCCATCAACCAAGGAAAGCAAATTACTTTAGGAGCTACATCTCCTTTCAATGAATAGTAATTTAAATACAGGACCTCTTTAGGGGCTTTAGAAATGAGGCCACTGAATCTGTTTGATCTGGATTCTTTACAGCCGACAAAAGGGTTAACTGCCTGGAAGAAGGTGGGCATTTTGAAGCACATTTTGCCTATGAGATAAAGATCATATGAAAATTTACATGTTAATGGAACATTTAAGGGAAAAAAATTGCTCTTTGTCAATTGATTGTATAAATATTTTATCTAGTGTAATATTAGAGGAAGGCAAGCGTGAAGGCATTGAGTTTGAATAGTTTTTGAGAGGAAAATTAGGACATTATTGTTGAAGAAATAATATAAAATAGGGAGTTACAAGCACTTGATCTAAACTCTAAAAACCTTTCATGCACTCTGGCAGAAAGAGCAGATTAAATCCATAATGAAATGGGTAACTTTAGGCCTGCATAAATTTCCAAGCAGTCTCAGTTTCCCAGGAATCTCTCTCTGCTAGATTAATGGCTAGCAGCCTGCCACATAATGAAGTAGTTTGCCTTGGCAATGTGCTCATGAATTTATTATGGTGTCCACAAGTGTGCTATATGGCCTAGACATCTTTATAAATCCTGGATTTAGAGCTGCAGCGATGAGCCATTTTGGTCCTAATGGTGAGGTTGATTTATCACTGTGGTCCTCCACTCCACCCTCCAGCCCCCTCCCTGACAGTTATAGAAGGAAAATACAGGTCATATCATTGATGGAAATGAAATGTGAAGGTAATTAGATAATGCCAAATGGATATGGGAAAAGGTGCACTGCTGAAATTTTAAATATGTTGGTAATTTTTTCCTTGGAGCAATTATATCAGGTTGATTTATTTTTACAGTTTATAATCACTTAACTACCTGTGGCTGATTTTAACCAGAGCTTGTGCCTTTGGAGACAAGAAGTAGAGCTTTTCAGTCCATGATTGTTTATTGTAAATTCGTTTATCTCAGAATACCTAATTTATTATGCAATTTACACAAGTCACAGCTCATTGCTGATGGGGAATAATGATTACCCACTTGGCTCCTTGTAAACTGTTCTCTGTGGCTTTATAAAATAATCAACAGTCAAAGCTGCAAGGATTTAAAGAATTCTCTATATTGAAACTAAACCCTGTTTGTTGTTGGTTTTTTTTTTCCTCTAAAAGGGACTGGAGAACAGTAGAATACAAAGCAAATTATCTAGAGATGTTTCAAACCAATGCACGAGAGGAGTCCAGAATTCACTCTGTTGGATATTTATAACTCATATTACAGAGTGAACAGGATTTTTAATGGGAATTTTGACATTTCCAAAAGAAAGGGTAAACATTTTTTAGCTACCAAGGTAGCAGAGCTTCAAAAACAAAAGCACTACCATGTGACAGTGTGTTATGGACCAAAAGAAAATAGGTTCACCCTGGGATTTTCAAAAGGGTCTAAAGGAGAAAGGGAATAGCAGTGCAGCAGCCTTGCTGTCAGAAGCACTAAAACTTTTTCAGCAAATCTTGAGCTACTGTAAACTGAAACTTCCAAGAAGTGGTTCAGTTCTTGGTCCTGAAGAGACTTCTGAGCTGAAATGGCAATTAATTAAAATCTGTAATCCGGGGTAGAGCTGGATATTGCAGTTTTGAATGGGTGTTTGAGTGAGAAAGCACATTTGACTTTTTTGAGGAAGAAGGTAAAGTGCAGTGCTCATGGGCCAGAGACAGGCAGCTCCAGAAGTGATATTTTGCTTTTAAAAAAGCACAAGTTATTATGTTCATTTTCAACTTGATGCAAAGCTTCCACTGCTGGCAGGTTGTAGAACAGGCATGTGGAAACTCCACCTGCATGGTCCAGGCTGCCTCAGTCTTCCGAACTTGCTTAGATCTTCTGATGCTTGAAAAGAGTTTTGAAGATCTGCTTTTGCAGAAAGAGTGACTCTCCAATAGCTTACAGAGCTCCGTGTCTGGTCTATTTGTCTTTGCAACTTTTTGGGATGTAAATTTTGTTGGGCTTTAAACAGCGCTGTGCCTGTCGCATAGTTCTCATTTTCTCTCTGAACCAATTGGATTGAATGAAAGTCTCTTTCTCAGCTGGAGTAGTTTTCACTTGCAGTTTGTTGTCCTTTGAGTATAAACTCCACTAAAACTAGGCAAGGATTATGCTATGCCAACACCTTAGAGTTATACCGAATAACTATTTCTTTGAAGAGACATGTTTTTTGTAGTGCCTTGAATGCAAGAAAGCAAGAGCTGCCAGATCTCTGTTCACTCTGTGCTTGCTAAATCCCTCTCTTGGCATCCTGATCTGTAACTGGTCACCCAGGAAGGTCCAAGTCGAGATTCAAACTGAGCAGCTTCCGTTGAGCTCAGTGAGCCTGGGCATTCACAACCACTGAAATCTAGCTCTATGTTTCAGAGCAAGGTCCTTCCTTCTGGGACTAGTGAAGAGTAGAAGAGAAAAGACCCTGCCTTGCTGCTTTGAAAAATAATTTTGCATTCCAAAAGCTATACAAAAAGTGGAAGATGACAGTATTATGTTATCTACTTGTACTGAGTTGCGCTTTAGTTTCCTGAAAACACAGGAAAACTTCTATGGTTGGATTTTGGTTATTTCTTGTTGCCTTGAAACTTTTCAGTTTCAGGAAAGAAAACTGTAAGTACTACTACAGCTGAAGTGATTGTTGTTTTTATCCCTGGGGGAGAGTGGAACTTTACTTTCAAATGTGGTTTTAGTAAAAGTGTCTTGGTATAAAAGATAAGAATGAGAGGCTGTAGTTGTTGCAATGGTCTTCTGCAGCCGTGGGGACTAGATTCCTAGTTTAAACTCTTGAAGTTTAGAAGGAGTTTAAAATAGGAGTTTTCAGTGTAGGATGAAAAACTTGAATATATAGGAACTCTTATCAAAATACCTTACCCCCTCCTTTAAAAAAAAGAAAAAAAAGGAAAAGAAAAGAATCGTTCTGCATGTTTTGTTGTGTAAATGAGTTACTCACAAATTCTCAGCATCAAACATTCAAGGCTGGAAGTAAAAATCCTGCATGTTCCTGGAGAAAATTTGATAGTGATGCATATTTGATCAAATATTTGTTTTATAAGTTTCCAAACATTCACACATCCCTTTGAGTTGTCTGGGGCTGGCAGCGTTCCATACGCTGGCGTAGGTAAGCCACCACAGTTACTTGCTCTTTACTCTTCAAGCAATTCTCACTTTACTGGAACAGCCAGTGCTGGCTTTTTGTAAGTGCTGTTGGGTTTTGCATACATGTTGGTACCTGCTGTGACTAGTCACAGTGTGCCACCATTGCTGGGGCCAATTCTGTAGCCTCTATTTATAGCCCAGGGAGATCTTCTGAGCTCTAAGCAGTTTACTGCTCCCATTGTGGTTTATGGGCTGGGCTAGGGCAGTATGGATAGTGATGCATGCTCTTGTGTTATACATAACTTGCTGGTTTTCCATAGTAAGGTTTCCAGGAATAAAAAGGTACATGGATTCCCAGGGTTGGACAACCAAGGGAGCCTGATTGCTTAACTTGAGTAGAAGCTTTTGTTTTTTGAATGCCCCCTGTAATTCTATCTTTTTCTGGTGGTACGTAGCTGTATTAAGTCCATTTGAGTTGCTACTTCTCAAGTCATGTATTACATATTGGCTATAAGGCAGCTAAGTAACTCCTGAAAATTATCACTTGCCTGTATCATAGTTTTTCAAGGACTGCTGTAGCAACTCTGAAATTTAATTTAACTGAAGTTTAAGATTTAAAAGATAAGTACTGTTCAGTTGACTAATCAAATAGTCATAAAAGCTCTTTTCTGAACTATAATTACATTTATTCAGTTCTGGATTTGATCTATTTTTTATTTTAATTGTTAGCCCTGCTACACCATGATGCTAATAGAAATGTTATTGCAGCCAATATGGGCTAAAATGATGTCTGATGATTATTAATGAGAGCAATAAGAAGATATCTTCATATAAAGTCAGCATTAAAGAGGTAATTCATTTTACCTGATATAATTGGATTGTAGCATTTAAATAGCCTGGGACTTCCTCTTAATTGTGATTAGTTGTAGCTTCTTCCTTTCAGTACAGTATTTTAACTCTTCCTCCACTACTACTTCTGTTTCTTTTATGAAGTAATTAAACATGAATTGCTCAGTGCCTTTTAATAAATATATCCAAGGATTTAGTAGCTGCTAAATGGAATAGCTGCCTGTTAGAAATAGTTATGCACAGTACCCCCATAGCTGTAGGCATGAAGCTGTTACTTCTCTCTAATGTTTTATATGGCACATCATTATAAAAATGCATCAGTTGTTGCTTTAGTTGCAAGAATCACAGCAGGTGTCTTTATCAGGAGCAATTGTAAAGCTAAATTTTAAGAGAATCAATTGAAAAGAGGGTAACAATCATCTTTATCTTCTGGAGGGATAAGCAGAATTCACAAAGGCTTCTCTGGGCTGGTGGCTGCCAGCTGAGCTGGTCTGAAATGTCAGCGTGCTGAGCTCTGAGCCCCTGGGTACTTCTCCACGAGGTAGGATTTTGAGTGACTCCAGAGTCTGTTATGGGAGATGGATCTTGTTCTCCAATACTGCCCTGTTTTGCTGTCTCAGAAAAATTAGCTGTTCTATGCAAACTCACTCTGGCTGTTCTCATGGAAGCAGACCAGGTTCTGGTGGATCAATTTGATTTGAGGGTTCAGCCCTTTTATTAAAAATAAGCTGAATTTCTTTTGCCACCACAGACAGAGCATGGCAGGGTGGGGGGAAGCACATTTCCAGTTCTCCAGATCCACAGCTTTTAAGGATTTGAAACAAAACCTTGTTTCACCCTTCTCTTGATTTCACTAGGTTTTGAAGAGCTCTAATGAATAAGAATTTAAAAGGATGGTTGCTTGGGAGCTGTGATATAAAAGTTAGTCTCCATTTATGACACTCTACTGTAAGAAAAGAGCATCTATCAGGAGGCTAGTAATGCTGATACCTAGGAGGACTCTCTGAGGACAAGTTAGAACCATTTATCCCTTACTGAGAAATGCACATATTTCTTACTTATGCCTGCTGGTACACCTGGAGAGACTCTCAGATTCTGGCTGCTGCTGGTAGCTTCCAGCTAATATACATTGATTTACTTTTACTCTGGAGTACATGAGGATAGATAAGAGCCTGCTGATCAGACTGTGTTCTCTGCTCTGTGTGTACCTCACTTAGCTGTTATGATAGGTGAACATTTAGACTGTAAGTCCTTTCTCCTCTTTTGCAACCTCTGTGCCATTTTGCCGTGTTAATAAGATGTATTCTGAAAACATTTGGGTTTATTTCCATGCATATTACTTTGTATTCTGTGCAGTTTTTTGGTGTGTGAGGGCAATATGTCAGCAGTGGATGGAGGTCTCACACAGTTGAGGACTGTTTTCTCTGCTTAAACGTAGCCTCCCTCTAAGGCATCTTTTAGCCCATGCTATTTTGCAGCCATCAAGTGTAGTGGCAGCTGTTTTGTGACCACGGCACAGACAAAGCAGTTGGTTTCTCTAACAAGTAATATCAATTCTGTTAGGGATGAAGCTTTTCCAAATTCCATTTTTGATGGCTTTGACACATGTTAGTGATAGATGCATAAAATCTTTCCTGTAGTTAGTGTTTACAGCGTGAGTTACTCTGCTGAATATGTGGAGTTTGAATCCAGAATGTACATTACAAATGCCTGCCTCTCTTCAACTGTGCCTTGTTTTGCATTTTGGATGAAAAATAATTAGTGGACTTCAGAAATGTACAGGATAAGTAAAATTAGGCTACCAGTAATCTATTCCAAAGGCTATAGTGTGTTAAAAGCAACTGCAGAGTAAATAAAAACATGTCCTTTTAAGGCTGGTCTGAAAGGGCCATTAATACTAACAGCATGTTCTTATCCCATCCAGAATTTTGGAGGGAGCACAAGCAGAGAGGAGGGATGGAGCTGGTGGATATTTTGGTTTTCAGTAAGTAATGAGCAGTACTTGAGCACAAAATGAGGGCTGGATGAGCTGCTCTGCCAATCCAGTCATGCCAACACAGCTTAATCCTAGTGTGCAAATATTGCTGTCCATGAGCCTTTCAAGAGCAAAAATGGATGGTCAGGCTGAAATGTGGTGGATTATGTAGTGGTTTATTTGGGTTTTATGTGGATAAATGTCCAGTAGAGATTGTAAAACCCACTGAATTTATTTACACTTGAGATCCAAAGGTAGGTTTCAGCTTTGGTTTCCTGAAGCCACTCATATTGTTTCACTAAAAGCTTTATGAAAATATATCTGTACCAAAGCAAGATAGGTTGTGATTTCCAGGCTGTGTGGGTCACAGTTGTCTAGGCTGAGGCTCTTTTCATTTTCTCTAGAACAACACATCCCATAAGGCAGTCACATTGTATTTTTTTATCAATTTCTCTGAATACGTGAAAAGACGTGAAATGTCAAGGCATTGTTGTGTATTAATACCTCTGCAAATTTCAATAGTCCATGACTAAGATATGGAAGAAAAGATGGATATGGGTAGTCTTAGAAACCAACTTGCATTGGCTTTAAATCAAGATGCCATTCCTCAAAGTTGAAATCAGTAACTGATGAAAATTTACATTTGAAGAGTACATAAGCCCATTTAAAAATTTGGGTACTTTATGATTTATGATGCTTCCAAAATTGAGTGAATTTGTCTTCCTGGCTTACACTGTTATTTGAAAGAAAACTTTTAAGAAGAAAATCATAGAATATCCTGAGACAGAAGGGGCCCATGGGGATCAAAATACACAAAATGGATTGTTTTAAGATGGAAGAATGAGTTTCTAAGTCCTCAGTTGCTGCTGATTTGGCTTCTGGTGGAGTTTAAAGTGTCTCTCCTTGGAGAGGCAGTGCTGTGTGTCCTGCACAGAGGACAGTTCTCTTGAAAATAATGGTAAAGATTCAGGTATGGAGCAGATGGAGTTTTAGAAGAGAAAAGCTGGAAAGCTTAAAGCAATTGGATGATTAAGAACAAATGCTTGAGTAGTATGCAGGTGGAAGTGCATGGAAGATATATGTTTTTTTGAAGGCTACATATTCTAGATGCCCTCTGTTTTTGTGTTCCATTTGGGGTACATCTTGACACTTAAGCCATCATATCCTGATCCTCAGAGCATACTTTTGAATTTAGAAAGCCAGTACCTGCTCATCATCACATATTGTTTTTCAGTGTGATGAATCCTGTGTTTCCAAAACAGTTTCCTGAACTGGGATGTGGTTTCAGGCAGCTCTGGTGGATTTCTGTCCCCAGGAAGCAAGCAAGGTTTTGCCCTTGATTTAAGGGTAGGGCTTAATAAGCAGCTGCAGCCCCACTCTAAGTCAGTGAAGACTGCAGGCTTTCACTGCCTCTGAAATCAAAACCTCTGTTGTCTCAAATTAGATAGCAACTAGGAAAAAAAGTTTTATGAAAATGTTAGGTGTAAGTGTTCCCTTCCAGGATGCTTCTGGTATCTGTTCTGGGAGTGAGGACAGGTAGAAATGAATGTTTTGCTATCTAAAGTAACCCATCTCTTTCGAAGAAGTTATCTTGCTATTTTGAAAAATGTTTTTATTAAAAAAAAAATTTATACTACTTGTATTTCTTAAACCAACTAAATACCAAGTACGTTGTTAAGCTGTTTTAAATGTACACTGCAGATTTTTCTCTAACCCCTAGTCTGAATGGCAGAATCTCTCATTTTTCTTGTGCCCCATTTGCACACTCTGCATAATAAATGTTAACATAGGCAGGACTCTGCAGCATCAAAGAAAATGTGCTCCATGAAATATCACCTGTATAAAATATAGATCATATTCATCAGGATGTGACTGCCTGTTTTCTCCCTTTCTGCCTTGTATTTTGTCAAACATACATTGTATATTAATGTAATGCTTCAAAAATAATAGATTGTTTCTGGTTCATTTAGCCGTGCATGCATTATCTCATTTGATGAGGCATATGCATGTCTTTTAATCTGCTATTAACATTTTCTTCAACTTTGCCCCTCTCTGTTTTGCCCTGGCAGTAGGCGAGGGAGGTTTGTTTATCCTGCTCCGATTCTGGGGTGTTTTCATCTTTAATTGTAGGTCAGGGAGCAGGGACCTCTCTGGCACTTTTGTTTTCCCTGGCTATGTAAATGTGAGTTTGCCGGCTGTGCTGGTGGGACCTTCTTTCCCTTCAGGGTTACTTATGCAGCAGATGCATTGCCAATCCTCTTATTGTACCGATATTGATCCCACCTCCCCATAATGAACTGTAACAACAACTCTATTATTCGCAGGTACCCGATTGGCTGAGGATAATATGAAATTAGCTGGCGTGCATCGGGCCTGTCAGTATCGATTTCCCTACCCAGATTACTTGTTACAAAAGAATAGAGCTGTCTGCACCATAATTGAACAAGTTAACTCCTTGTCTCATAAAATGTAAGCCCATATTGATTGCCTACTGTAGTATGCAGAAGGAGGAAAGTTATAATGGTATTTAATCGCCATGGTGCTGAGAGGCCTTTTTTTTTTCTGCACAAACCAAGTGACAGCTGCTGAGAGAAGGCTTGAGGCTTCCTTGCAAAACCAGGGAAAGCAGCAGGATTTCTCCCAGAGATACATAATGAGAGGCCACACTGAATAAAGAGAGCTCCTTGCTGCAGTTGCCTGGCTCATAGCGCTACTATTGCTGCTTAAACGCAGTCATTTTTATTTTGATTGCTTTGTGAATGAATGGCAGGGCACTCTCAGGTGTGTGGTGCTCGGTTTCCTTAAGTCGTGGTGTGTCTTTGAAACTTGTGGTTTAGATATGCCATCCTCATAGGCATCAAAAAATACAGCTTAAAATTCAGAGTGAAGATGGAGGGTCCCAGTTGCACCATCAGGCTACTTGTGGGAGGATGGGAACGGGATGTGAAATTTTGGGGAACCACTAGGTATCTCCTGTCCTCAAAACAAAGTTGGATATTTGCAGCTTGAGAGCATCTCTCTAGAGGGACAGTGCTAGCCCCCCCAGCCAGGCCTGCCTAACACTGCTTGTTGTCTGTGTTTGTAATAGCAGCTGCCTGTGTGCAGTGACATTTTAAAAGGAGCAAATTACTGTGAGTCCAAGTGTATGTTTCATTAACAGTCAATGTCACCTAAAGTGCAGTTTGTGAGCAAATGATGGGAGCTCTGCACGCAGGGAGGAAGGGATGGGGCCTCCCTCTAGGCACTCTCCTGCACTTGGGACTGTGGCGGTTGGCAGCACTATGCAGAGGCTCTGGCTGTGGGATTTCAGAGGTGGGCAAAGGCCTTGGAGAAAACACATCTTTCTTAGTGACTGACTAGCTCTTGTCCTGCAAGATGTTGCTGGGCTATTGTTTGATTTTTGTCTATCTTTAGCACTTTATTTGTAGTTTCCTGTTCAAACTACCTGTCCATATGCTGATAGCTTTCTGCTCCTCTGGTGGTTTTTTTTGTCCTTTCTATTTCTTAGAGTTCTGTTTTAGTTGGTTTGTTGGTTTGGGTTTTTGGGTTGGTTTTTTTTTTCACCCTGGAGAATAAGATCTAAGTACAATACCTAAATGTGTTACGCTTGCTGATTTTTTGTTTGTTTGTTTACTATGGTGTAACATATTTTTTCCTGCCTGTTTTAATCTGGTAAATTTGACAACTTGCCCTCACCACTTTTCCTGGACCCCTAAGCATTGCTGGAATTGACTTAGCTGTTTGTTCTCGAATAAATTTGAGGGAAGAGGCAGTTTGTCTTCACTTGCTTTCTATTCCATCATGCTTTCCCATCAGCTAGATTGGTTAGGTTTTTCCGAAGTGCTGTGTAAGTTGTTCTTCCCTCCTTTTCCAACCTTAATTTTTCATGATGCAGTATTTATTAGGCAGCATTTAATAGGGATACAAATGTGTGAATAAAGATATCAGATTTGCTGGGATATATTGCATTTCACTTCTCAAGCACTAAGGGGATAAGACCAGTTGGTTCTGTTTACTAGAAGAGCTGTGCAAGGCTAGAGAGATCAAAAGTAAAAGAGGTCATGAGAGAAACTGAAGAACAAGTGATGTAAAGCCAAGAGTGAGGGAGAAGTTACTCCAAATCACAGAACCAAGGTGTGCAACATGGGGTGGTTTGCATTGATATTGACTTACAGGTGTTTCCACAGAGCCTTGAGGGAAAGAATCCAGATAAAGAGATAGATGTTAGAAACCTTTATGCCAAGTGGAAAACCAAAGCACAGCGCACAGCCCATGCTGTTCCTTCAGAAAGTACAGGATGTCACCAAAATGACCACAGTGAAGAAAATACACTCATTTTGGCCTGGATTAGGCTCCAGCATGGCACGTGAATCTACAATTTTGCCTGTAGATTTTATCCAAAATTTGTATGTCAAATTTTAAAGAAACTTTACAGATACATTTGTGTTCTCAAGTATGTTAAAGGTAAAGGATGTACCATACCCCTCAATGCTTTAGCATTAATCTTTGAATGCCATATTAGTTTAATTGCCTTAAAAGTCAACTTTGTGGACTGAATGTATAACTTCATCAGACCACATAGACTGTCTACATGGGTGTGGTAGCAACTGCCAGTGAAGACAATGCCTTTCTGTGTCTGTTGCCATGAAACTCTGGGAGAAAAAAGCAAATAAGTGTGTTTTCTGTGTCTATGTGCTCACCCACACAGGAGGAGATAAGTATGGAAACTAATGGCAATTTGCCATGGCTACCTATAGCCTGGTTATAACAGGCTGTATGGCAGATGAGATAATGGAGACTAAATCAGGAGAGGGAGGGAGAAGGAAGAAAGGGAAGTCATCTATGTTTGGAAAAGAGCAAATATAACTCCTATCTATAAGAAAGGAAGGAAGGAGGATCCAGGAAATTACAGGCCTGTAAGTCTAACTTCAGTCCCGGGGAAGCTGATGGAGCAGATCATTCTGAATTCCATTATGCAGCACATGCAGGATAACCAGGTGATCAGACCCAGTCAGCATGGCTTTATGAAGGGCAGGTCCTGGGTAACTAACCTGATCTCCTTCTATGACTGGGTGACCCGCTTACTGGATGAAGGGAAGGCCGTGGATGTTATTTATCTGGATTTTAGTAAAGCATTTGATACAGTTTCCCACAGCATTCTCCTAAAGAAATTAAGTGCTCTTGGCTTGGATGGGCACACGCTCCACTGGGTTAAAAACTGGATAGGTGGCCGAGTCCAAAGAGTTGTGGTCAATGGAGTGAAATCCAGTTGGCAGCCAGTCACGAGTGGGGTCCCACAGGGCTCAGTACTGGGGCCACTCCTGTTCAACATCTTCATTAATGACCTGGACCAGGGGGTAGAGTGCACCCTTAGTAAGTTTGCAGATGACACCAAGCTGGGTGGCAATGTCGATCTGCTTGAGGGTAGGGAAGCTCTGCAGCGGGATCTAGACAGGCTGGATGGCTGGGCCAAGGCCAATGCCATGAAGTTCAATAAGGCCAAATGCCAGGTACTGCACCTTGGCCATAACAACCCCCAGCAGCGCTACAGGCTCGGGGAGGAGTGGCTGGAGAGCTGCCAGGCAGAGAGGGACCTAGGGGTGCTGATTGACAGCCGGATGAACATGAGCCAGCAGTGTGCCCAGGTGGCCAAGAAGGCCAATGGCATTCTGGCCTGTATCAGAAACGGTGTTGTCAGCAGGAGCAGGGAGGTGATCATGCCCCTCTACTCAGCTCTGGTGAGGCCTCACCTTGAGTACTGTGTCCAGTTTTGGGCCCCTCACTACAAGAGGGACATTGAGGTGCTGGAGAGAGTACAGAGGCGGGCTACCAAGCTGGTAAAGGGCTTAGAGCATAAGCCTTATGAGGAAAGACTGAGGGATCTGGGCCTGTTTAGTCTGGAAAAGAGGAGACTGAGGGGAGACCTCATTGCTCTCTATAACTACCTGAGGGGAGGTTGTAGGGAGGCAGGAATTGGTCTGTTCTCCCTGGTAGAGAGTGATAGGACAAAGGGAAATGGATTGAAACTGCGCCAGGGGAGGTTCAGGTTAGATATTAGGAGGAATTTCTTTACTGAAAGGGTTGTCAGCCATTGGAACAGGCTGCCCAGGGAGGTGGTTGAGTAACCATCCCTGGAGGTGTTTAAGAGACGGCTGGATGTTGTGTTGGGGAGTATCATTTAGTGGGGTGATAGGGCTAGGAAAAAGGCTGGACTCGATGATCTTCAAGGTCTCTTCCAGCTGTAACGATTCTATGATTCGCTTTTCCACTCTTCACAACTGAGACCAAGCAGCTTCACTAGGGCAGAAGCTGTGTGCTCACTCAGAATTTTGTAAAATAAGAGTGACAAGAAGTTTCAAAGAGGCTGCTGTTCCACAGTGTTTGAAACAAACTCCATTTTTATGTCTTCACATTCCTAAAATTTAGGAGTGTATCAATCAAATGGTACCAGAGGTTTCCTAATAACTGTGACACTCTTCCTGCTTTCATATCCAGTCTGTCATTGTGGACAATAAGAAATACTAATGCTCACTTGGATAACTGTCTTGACTGTTTTCTCTAGGCTTAACTTTCCCAATATAGAGTACTTCTGTATTTCTGTTTGTCTGTCTCTTTTAATTTCTTTAGAGAAAAGTGCTGAGTTCTGGGAAATACCAGTCTGCTCTCTTAAAAGTTAAGGTCCCTCATTCATGACAGTTATCGTGTGGCTGTGAAATGTGTCATTCTGTGGAAACAGATGCGTTTGCATGACAAGGTCTCCTGGGACAACACATCAAAATCAGTTGTATAGAAACTGTCTAAGTATGCAAATTGCGGGAGGGGTTTCTGCTTGTTTATTGAAATTGCTGATTTCTTGGACTCCTTTCACCACCACTCAGTCTTTCTGGTCTCTTCCATATGCTCCTGCTCCAGGGAACATGGATCTATTAGAAATGTGCAACAAGCTCAGTGAATCCATGCTTGCAAAGCATTAGACATTTTCATCTTCTACCCAGATAATGTGCACCCCAATCTTTTAGTCTAGCTGATACAGTATTAAACAGAACAGAACCCAGGTGATTGCTGGAACTACTTGGTACTACTACAGTACAAATAATACTAAATGGGGGGGGGGGGAACCATTGAGGCTAGGACATGACCTTAGTGCAACTTAATAAATAATGCATATAAAATCTGCCAATCAAAAAGCAAAAACCCAACATGGTCTTGCAAGCATTTATTTGGGATGCAGTATACATACACTGCATCCTTTCTTTACTCATACCCCTCTCACACATGTGCAACTCCATTGTCTGAGTTCCAATTGCAACCTTTGCACCACAGTAAGATAGAGTGGGAGGAAGCTTTACAAACTGGAGGCTTTTTGTTGTTCTGTTACAGTGAAGTGTGAATATATGCAAAATCAAGATGGTAGTATACAAAAGAAAAAAGAATTCTTTCCTATTACTCTAAGGTAATATATTCTTTTTCCTGAAGCTAGTGTTTTTTTATTATTCTCCCTGACAATTTCTGTGCTGACATTTCTGTCCGTAAGAACTGGTAAATGTAAAGCTTTCTCTCTATGGTCTGTCCATGGAAATGGTGAGCTTGCCTTCTTAGGCTGGTGCTGCCAGGTGTTGTTTGTGGATGAGTCCTTAACTGCAGGAGCTCTGCACTGCTCAGGTGGAGGCAGCAAAACTGTCAAGCTAAGGCTTGTTGTGCTGCATGAATTTCTGATGCTATAGGCATGTCAGACCTGGTGGGCATTGGACAGGTTGATGCAAGGGGCAACAGAGGCCGTGCCAGGGTTTTTACAAGCCAAGACAGATCCATTTTGCCTGTTCTTCCTCTTGCAGCTGCTGCCCATGTTTAGTGGCAGTTCACATTCCTGTGTACTTGTTTTGGCCCAGAAGGAAGAGTAGAGTATCTTCAGGCTGCTCTGGGGACAAATTGTTACTGTAAAATGAATTATTTACTTTATGATTCAGAGTACTTTTCTTCCCTGGGAAGTTGAGTTCTGTATATGTGGTCTAAGCTCCTGCTGCCTCCAACCATGCCACCTGACTTGCTGCATTTGATAACTTCATTTATACTGAACTGTTTTGCAGTATTTCAGCCAGTCATTTTGTGGATTTTTATTTTTGAATAACTATGCTGCACACCTATTTATTCCCAAGTATCTTTGTTCTCTGTAAAACCTTTTTTTTCCCTGAAGTACAAGTATAACCTCAGGGTTTTTTTGTTTGGTTGGTTTATTTGTGTTTGTTTGGGGTTTGTGTTTTCTTCATATTCACTGTTGAAAGTGTGCTTGGAGTCTCCTTTTGTGTATGTGTCTGTTTTGATTTTGGGTGTTGATAGGAAAGAATAAGGGTACAGAAAATGCATGAAGAGTTTAGAAGGACAAATATTTAATATACAGGCTGAAGGTAATCAAAAAGAAAGGATCTATCAGGCAAGCAGCTTGTGTTAAGAAGAATTATAGTGCTGAGACCCCCTCAAGATAGCAGTTTACTCTCATTCTGTTCTGTATCAGTTGCCTCTGACTGCAAGACCTTTGGAGTAGATATTTTCTGTTATCTGTGTGTGATGAGTGCCCAGAACAGTATGGAGCCCAGCTGCAGTCTTTGGGTGCTACAACTAGAAATAATGGTAAGGAATCATCCCTCTCTGCAGATAATCTTGATATGCTGCTTATGGGTTTACTCTGTGCTACTGAAATCAATGAAAGCTTAACAGATGACACGAGATAAAATCCACTGTAACTAGGTTTGAGATAAAAATGATCTTTGAAATTAAGGATGTTCTTTAAAACTAAACAGAGTTGGGAAAATATTCCATTAACTGTTTAAAAATCTGTGTCCTTTTGAATAACTCTGTATTTCTGCATTGTAATACAAAATCACCATTGATTTACAACAAAACTTTACTGCATTGGGCTTTGATGTAGAATGTAGAGTGGAAAGTGTATGGAAAGAAGTATTACTTCTGGGTGCTTCTTGATAGCCAGGACTTTTCCCCATTAGTTATATCATTTAAGCATCCTTTTTTTTTTGTAGTAGATTTGTTTGGGGATTTGTTTATTTTTATTCAAATCCAACTTTAGTTTTTTCACTTACTACTAATCAAATAAATAGCTTATAGTTCAACAGCATGAGAAGGTTTTTGCCTTCCTGAAACACTTTTACTGGATACAAAAGTCAATGGAGATCTTCAATTCTGTGCAGAATTCCATGGGTTTTATTTTCAGCTCTAGGTGTGTAAAAGGATGATTGTTTGCCTTTACTATTGTCAGTTAGGTAAGATATATTGATGGGAGGGAATAGCTGATCCAAAGTTAGAATTGAAGTAAGTGCTAAAACATCCATTGACATGCTGCCATCAGAACTGGAAAGTAAATGTGGAACAGAGCATGAGCACAAATGTGTCTGTAAATACTGGTGTTTAATCTTTAGCTTGCCTTTTCTACTTAAAAAGTGTAGAAACCTGCTTTATAAATTCTTATTTGAATGGAGGTTGGACACCTGTCCCTCCTATGTCTCTCGCGTTCAGGTGTTTGTACATATCTGTGCCTTGACATCCTCAGAGCAGCAGTACAGGATGTTTCTGTGTTTTTAATTGTTCTCTGAATGCTGTCTGCCATCACAGACCCTGATGATCTTAGCTTTTAGTAATGTCTATGTGTATATCTTACTCTCACCAGCAGGATTTCTTATGCTCTCCCAGTTCTGATTGTGTGCAGGGGAGTTTCCAGTCTCTGTAACAAGCCAAGGCGAGCTCCCTATTTACTCTGCCTATTGTGAATGCTCAGATCTATGTGCAATTGTATATTAAATAACCTTGCCCCTAAGCAGATGAGTATTTATTTCAGTCAGTTACCTCTTATAATTACTATATTGAACCTAGTTGTCTATAAAATGGATGGCTTGCTTATGCAGTTTACCAAAATAGTTCATTAGGGGTTAAACAAAATGAAATCCCATTTGCAAAGAGTATAATAAATTGTTTCATCTGTGAATTTAGCTGTTCTCCCTAATGCAGACATGGATGTTACAGTGGTTCTCCCTTGATAGGGTTATGGGTTAATGAAATGCTTTTTCTGTTGCTTATTTTCCTCTCTTCTGTGCTGAGTGATAAGTAGCTAACCAACGAAGCTTGTAATTACAATCTTACAGAAACCGGGCCGATCTGTATATAAATCTCACCATCCAATTACAAGATGTAATAATTTTGCACTCAAGCTGGTAATGAGGTCTAATACTTGTGCATGTGATAATCCCCTCTGGATGCCGGCTTGATCAGATGTTGGCTTTGTAATTAGACGGGCAGAAAATCATTATTTCATGTTCAGGAAAAAATTAGGTTGGTGGGAAGTTAATTTTCTCTGCGCGCTCTGAAGCGTAGACAAGAATTTAATGATTTAATCATGATTGTTAGCTCTTTTGCAATCAATTTGTAATGATTGTGTAGCAACTCTCTTCAAGGGAAGCTGCATCAGGGAGGAGTATGCAAACAACTGTCTAGGAGGGCTGATTATAAATAGTATCACATGTCTCCAAAGCCCATTAAAATCATCTTAATGGTGACGTAGTGATTCTCACATTGCACCTGGGCAGCCCCGAGAAAGGGACCTAGGGCTGGGTTGGCTTTGCCCACCCGTACAGGAGCCTCTGGGTCGTTTGGCAGTCTCTAAGTGCTGGTGGAAAGCAAAACATGGACTGGGTTGCTAAAGCTGTGATGGGCAGTGGTCTGTGTAGTCACTCCTGTGCATTGTCTTCTTACACAGACCTTTTTTTCTTCCCCCCTCAAATACTACACAAGTTTCTGTAAAGTGTGACTAAAGAGAATATTTCACTTGCTCAATCTGAAACACAAACAGAAAAATGAGATTTTTAGCTCTAGTTGTGAAGGAAGAACTTGCATTTGGTTCTTCAGTGTTCCAGGAGGACATACTACTGACTGTCACAACCAAGTATGCCTTGCATATTTGAGCATAGCCAATTTATCAGCTTAATGAAAATAACTTTCATTTTCCTTTGGGAGGAAATTCAAGCAGTACACGTTGCTCCCTAAGTGGAGTGAGGAAAGCTTAGTGAATGGGAAATCCAGAAACATATCATGCAAACCCAATCAGAAAAAATATGTTAACTTCAAAACCATTTAGGATTTTGTGTTGAATGCAGCTCAGGAAACTTGAACAGAAAGAGGGAGTAAAAACCAGTGGGATACTCTTAATAAATGCTGAGGGAGTTACTTGGAGGAGAGAGTCAAGCAATAGATCAGCTTACTGTGTATGGCCCAGTGGACTGAGTAGGATAACACCTTGAGCCTCCTATTTTCATAGGACTTTGTATTCTGTCAGCCACCTTCTGTTATGTGGGCAAGCACCAGCAAGCAGCCCTGAGGAGGGCATCTTCTTCACATCACTGCTGGTGTGCAGCTGAGGAATCTCTCTGAGCAGCAGTCTGTCCTAGCAGCTCCTGGGTGGAGGGAAATGAATTACTGTTACATTTGGAGGCCAGTGGCTTTTTCTGCTTCTATTATTTAAGACGTAATTATATTGTATCCTGTTAGCTCTAAATATTAGCTTTATTTCCATACTGTGGTCTTGAAATTAATGCTGTATGTGCTCTACAATGTTTTTAAATCAGGGGTGGTTTCCTTCCTCCATGCTTCTTCCACATTATGCTCTTTTGTCAGCAGTATAGCTTTTCTCTTTCAACAGGATCCAGGAGTTGGGCTTAAGCTTTTTTAAGGATGGCAGTTCAGTCAGGTCTTACACCAGCTTTACTAGACACTGTTACAGGGCTCTCTCTGGTTGAGCCTGGTTCAACCACAGTTGCCAATAGACTTTGCAATGCACACGTGCAGCCTTAGAAAGGGGTGCATCAGCACCTCTTCCATCAGGTTTGTGAGTTTGCTTTTCCTTTTGTTTTTCTTTCAAGTGCTCATTCAAGATGTGTTTGTTTTCAAGCTGCATTAAAACTTATAAATTACCATTTCTGAGAAGTTGGAAATATGGGATAGTTGCTTAATCTTGAACCATATTTCTCAGTTGTGGGGTTTGTGTCATGCCAATTTTGCCAACTGTGACAGACTGTACTTCAGATGCATGACAATATGCTATTAAGAATAGGAAAAATGTTCAGGGAAAGTGCCCCTTTTCAGTCGTGTAGTGTTTTGGTTTTTTCCTCTACCAAAATTTTCTGTGGTCAGCATCAAATTTTGTTTTTCTGTCTTTTTAGCCTTTTCAAAACAGAGCTCAGACAAATAGTCAAATAATGCTTTATTCCCTGGTGTTGATACTTGATGATGTGCTTTTTTGTCATATTTCTTCTGGGATTGAAGCCCTTTCAGTTGAAATGGTTATACAGAAGTTTGCAGAGAATTATTTCTCATTAGTCTCACCACTTCAGACTCAATTTAATTGGTATTGCTACCCAACTAAGCCAGTATTCCAGTGAACCTCTGCAAGGGTCTGAGGGGTGAAGATTTCCACATGTGTGTCTCTTGGCTAATCTTTATCCAACAAGTCCTACACAATGTGTGCACATTCTTGGGAGCTTTGCCTTTTGAAAGATAAAAGGAAAGAAATATTTGCTCTAACATATAAAATGCAGTTGCACACAAACAATGCCTCATGTTATATAAATTTAGCTCCTGTGCTATCAAATGAAATTACAGCAAGAAAACCAAGCTCTGGCTTCAAAGACTTTGTGTCTTCCATTTAGTTTTGTTAGTTGAACCTTCTGTTACAGAAGTAGAACAACTGATGGTATTTTCAGTGTTTTTGAAAACAAGGATTTTCTTTGAAAATAAATAATTGTATGGAGGATTATATTTATTATAAGATCTGAGCAATGCCATGAAGATGAAGTCTTCTTTTTTTTCATAGCACTTGCATTGTTTTGTTTGTGAGCTTGATGCATAGGGAACAGAGGTACCAGGGAAGGAGAGGGAAGGCAGATAGTGCTTCCCTCATAAAATATACAAGGAGCTGTGCGTACAGAAGTGTCTCTACGAATCTGCTTATAGCTCTTTTTTGACTGACTGGCTAAATTACAGTTTCATTGTTCTAAATCCCCAAGGACTTTTCCGGAGATGTTGTAACTAAAGCTGTGCTTGTTGTGAAGCTCTTCCTACCTGTCACTATCAGCTTCAGATACAACTAATTTAGCTATTTTAGTTAAGCTCTCAAGGAATAATGTAATTACCTTTTAAAAAACAAGGTTGTCATTGGGGAAATAATGTGACATTTTCAGATATTTCTATCAGGCAGTCATACAGTGGTTTAAAGCAGCACTGGCATGGCCTTTCAACTGAGTTGGGATTAGAAAGCAGACACCAGAAAAAAGTGCTGAAAAGCAAAGTTTCCTTTCTTTACACTGTTCTGTGGAGTGCTTGGAAAAAGTGATCCCACTAGGCAGCTCTGTGGTAACGTTACTCCAGAGAAATCTCTCTGCACCCCCACAACAGCACAAAGAGGTAGTGGACCCCTAGGACATTCCCAGCAAACATGGCCCAACAAAATGGCTGGCAGTCTGCATTGGCACCATTTTGACTGTAGCAGAGATTTTGGCTCCAACTGATTTTGTCAAAGCCCTGGGCAGNGGCTGGCAGTCTGCATTGGCACCATTTTGACTCCAACTGATTTTGTCAAAGCCCTGGGCAAGACTGTATTCTGAGATGGCCTGCTCAGTGGCACACTAGAAATAGCTTTAATTAGGGAAAAAGTAATAGGAGCACTTGTCTGAGGTGTATTGAAAATATACAAAGGGATTTTGGGATGCAACAGTTTTTCAAGGAGAGTTAGGTCCATCCTTGCTTTTCCTCTGACTACTGTGTTCTGTGTGTGTGCTACAGTATTGATACATCCCATCTGTGGAAACACACCTGGCTTCTGTTTCTGAGGTTGGACACTTAGGGGAAATAAATTCATGGAACGTAGCTTTCAAAGCAGAGAAGCGAAGTTCTGTGGCATCTCTTGCTTTGATTGTAGAAATCTCCACATCTAGTGCCTCTTTCAGTGCCAGTGGGACCTTGCAGCCATGCCTCCAACTTCAGGACTTTTCACACCTGTAACTACTGACTGGTTTGTGCTCAGACAGCACATTCCTGGGTAGGAGAACCTTATGGAGATTCTCCCACCCTGTCTTGGTCCCTTCCCTCCCGTTATTTTAACAGGAGAGAGAGGTTATTTTGGTTTACCTTTGTTTTACCAGCCATGGAGAGATAGCTGGGTGGCTATTTTGATTTGGTACTGTTCAGGACTACTTATAGAGATAATTGTGATAAATCTTCGGTACCATTATAATGGTATTGCAACTGATGCCTCTCTCTGAGAGCTTCCTGGGAATGTAAGGAAATGCTATAGGCCTTGTGCCTCACAATATCAGCATTTGTTTGATGTATTTTTCAAGGATTGTTTGGTTTCAGGCATAATGACAGGATTTAGTTCTCTAAGAGACCCAGAATAGCAGCAATTGTCTTTGGACAGACAATAGAAGTTCACTAATTCATACTAATGACTGTAAGAGATTTGTTTTATGATAATACTTCCTAATGTAAATGACAGTAGTATATTTTGTGAAAATAATGAAGTCTTAGTGATGTGAGATCACTTTACAGCTCACTGCTATTAAATCTTTGCTGAGAAGTAGGGAGAAGTCTATATTTTTTTGCAGAAAATCATAAAGTTAGATGGTGAGATATAGGAGGTTTTTTAAAGAAAAACTGTACTCCCTCATCTACTTGACAATTCTCCATTAATGCTTTTGCCCACCCACAGCAGTAACAATTCTTCTGAAGAGGAGACGGGGAGCTGGGAGCTCTGCCACACACCAACTCACATTAAGGTTTTCCTTTCTAAAATCCTCCCTTCAATAACTTGCTTAATGACTTTTTTTCTTATAAAGAAAACCACACTGAAGTGCAGTATTAGATGGGTGAGAATGCCTCCTTCTATTGCAATCAAGGGCGGAAACACCAGACACTGCAAGCCCAGCAGAGGCAATGACTGGAGTGTCTTGCAGAGTGCTGCCTCATGTTGAGCAGAGAAGCCCTTGCAGTGTCCCTGCGCAGACTGGAGCATTCCCTTCCGGGAAAACTCATGCTGGCTGAGAGCAGCTGAGAACACCGTTGTTGTGTGATCAGCTGGAGATCAGGGAAACACTGTTTGGCAGCGTGGCTGGTGAGCTACTACAGCCTCCAGCCTGTATTTTTGTACATTGCAGGCAGTGGAATCCACATTGCGCAGCAGGACCCTCTTTAAAAACTTGCCCAACATCAAAATGCTTTTTTCTTATCAGCAGACTCAGCAGTGGCTAGACAGGTGAGATCTGGAGACATGATGGTTTGCCTCTGCAAAGCTAAGCTGTGACCTGATGTGGGTTGAGTGGAGGCCAGCAGGGCACTGCAGGGTCCTGGCAAAGGCAGCACAGTACCTGGTACCCCTGCTCCAGCTCCTGCCACAGAGACATTGCTGTAATTAGATTGGCAGTGAAAACTATGGGTGCAGCAAAAACCACAGTGATGTTGCGACTGAAAATATTTTAAGTATTTCATTTCTGTGATTATTCCTACACAAAGGTGTTCTCTGGTGATCTGGTGCGTGGCTGTGGTAGTAAGCATGCACTGGGTTTTCTTCTTTTCTCCGTAGTTACGCTATCATCTTTTCCTAATGGGGACTTAATAGTTCTGTGGTCATCTCTTCTCTTCAGAACTGACTGTTCTCTGCCCACCCTCTTCCAAAAGTCTTTGAAGATTCTTGGCATCTTCTTATTTGTAGGCTGCATGTTAGGGTCAAGCTTTTGAGTCTCCTAATCACTCAGTTCTGGCATAGTCCTGTTGCCACTAAAGCCTCTTTTCATGCCTATTTAATGCCTCAGAAGTGCTTTCAAGTGGTCTTTGATAAATCATAGTAAGTGTTATTCCAGTCGCTCAATAGCAGTACCTGCTAGAGTCTTTTTTAGCTCCCAAGGCAGCCATTCCCTCTTGCCTTATTTTACCAGTGACAGTAATTCATTCCACTTGAGCTGACTAGCTTATTTCACATTTATTTGCACATTATGAGCAGTGTCATTCTACTTACCCTTCAGACAGTAAATGGTTTGAAAAATGCAACTGTAACAAATATTAGGCATGGAAGGGGAACAGGAAAATGGAACCTTTGCATTTTGGAGCCCAAATAAAAACATAATGAATAAATAATAGTTTGAAATTATCTCGATCGCCAAGCGTATGCAGAATCAAAGGTGCTGAATAAACTTGCATTATCCCTTTGAGAATACATTTCTCTTTCCCACCAGCTAGTTTAGCTTCCCCAATGTGGAGTTAAATAAAATATTACCCATCAGGTCAGGAAAATAATTAGTCCAGCATTATTGCCTCCTTCCTAAGCAATCAAACTTGACCCATATGTATTATGCATGTTGGTACCCTGCACATGTGAGAAGAGGAAGAAATATAAACGGATGAATTTGGGCTCCATGTTTGTATGCCAAGACAGTACGGCTACTCCCCTCTGCAGGGGAGGCAAGCTGAAAAATTATCAGAGCAAGCCAGTTTTTTGGTGTCGTGAAGTAATTTCTTTCAAGTAATCTTTTGCTGGCTGTAGCAAGTAGTTGCAACAGTGCCATAACTTAATAGGATGGCAAGTTTTCTCCTTGTAAGTGACAAATTGCAGAGTACAAACAATGATGATGCTTTCAGCAATTTGGAAATGTGTTGTGTTTTGCTCTTGTAATGAAGACAGACAAAAGAACTTCAGACAGGAGGAAATTAAGCTCAGAATCTCCCAGAGACTGGAAAGTCCTTGGGGTGAAATTGGGAGGGTCTTGTGCAGTTCTTGAGGAGGATATTTCCTTAAGGTCTCAATTTATTTTCATTCATTGGAAGTTTTCTAGTGATCAAAGCTTCTAAAACCAGATAAGGAGTGCCAATTTATTATTAATTGGATCTGATTATAGCAATGTTGTATTTTGACTGACAGAGCCCAGCCTAATTCATGGCCTCCAAGTATCACAGAGATCATAGCAGATAGGAGACATTCAAAAGTGGGACAGGAAGGGGAATGATGGAGGTGCAGGGAAGTCATTGCTCAGCATTGAGCTCAGGAGGCTGAATAACTTCAAGGAAAGGAGTTTTCCTTGTAAGGTGTGAGCCCCTTCATTTTCCCCAGCTGTCTCAAGCTGTCTTTGTGCTGGCAGATCAGATGTGCTGTAAAAATCCTTTCCCCTGGGGATATATGGAGAATGCTGGAAACAATCTAAACCTATTATTTCAAATCCTGACAAACTTCCCAGTAGATTTGAGAAGTAGATTTTGGGTCCTAAGATTTTTTTCAGATTTGATCAGCATAGTTTTCTGTATCTGTCCAAATCCTGTATCTGAGACTCCTCTGAACCTGTGTAGCTGAAGGGCAGCCAGGCTGCAACTTTGAGCTTTTCCAGGCTAGACTGAGTTACTCTGAAGTGTTTTGGAAGAGCCACCTTTGCTCAGGGATCATCTAGATAGTACAGACCTCAGCCCAGCTCCATATTGTTTAATGCAAAAGCTTGAAATGAACTATGTGCAACCTTACTTAACACAGCATTCTTGTGTTTCCTGACCTTCATTAGATCGAATGTATTTTCAGTGATTAGATAGTTTAGCAAGGAGATGGGATTTCATACGGTGTCCTCATTTTTATAATGTTCTATATGACAGGGTGGTAGCATGCAGGTGTTAGATGAATGGTGACATTTGGGGAATCAGATTGATCATTCACTACATACTTGGAATTTTTGTTGCCAGCTCACTGTGGATTGACTTTGGCAAGTTTTAAAAGTCTATTAATACAAGGCAAAATGAACAATACAATCCTGGTGTGCTCTTTTCTGGCTTTCTGAAGTCTGGTTAGCAGTGATGTGCAGTTCTCTCCCTACAGTTCCTAGTCATGCCCACAGCAACACACGTGGCTGAGGCTGGGCAGGTGACTGCCACACTGGCCAAGGTGCTCAGCCCTTGTCCTTAGTGAGCTCTGAGCTGAGCGTGGCAGGGTCATGCTGCACCATCACCACAAGTGCCTGCTGCTCTACCCAGGGCTTCTCCTATACATCCCCACGCAGAAGTGCCACAGCTGAAGTGCACAATAACCACTAAGCACTGTTGCTGGTGTCATAGAAAGAGGCACTACTGCTTGCTGTTACAGGAGGGGATTGCAGCTGATCTTCACCAGCAGACCACGCCATAGCTGAAGAAAGGCAGATGATCTATGGTGTGGTTAAGCTGAATCTTGGAAAATCACATACAATGGCTTAGTTTGCCTTCCTTTTTTGGGAGGAACGTTTTCTGGGGGCAATGAGTCTGGGGCTGAGAGCAGCTTTCACACTTCATTGTCACCCAAACCTGGGCAGCTCAGTGAAGGCAACCAGTCTCCTTCAAAAGGGCTGTGTTCTGCGTAATCTTACAGGACTTAAACCACATCTGGTGTTTCTAGATGCTGCTAAAACATGGGAAACTGATAGCACAGCACTTTCATCAGCACTTGACTGAATGATAGAAACTGCAGCCATGTTCCTACATTCAAGCTGTGCAATATGCAGCTGTCTGGATAAGCAGTGGAACTTTCTACAGCCTTCATTCAGCACAGTCATCATCTTCTCTTCTTCATGTTAAGTGTTTTGTCTATAAAATATTTCTGTCCTCTTTTGTCAGAACTAACTACTAATTTATGGCAATGCTGTTGTAAAGTCATCTTTCTTGGGAGAAAGTGCTCCAACTAGAAGTGCTGAAAGTTTGAAGAAACAAATTGAAAACATACTTACCTAGGTCTATACCTAACAGAAACTCATAGCTTTGTCTCTTGAGTATAGACAAAGCAGAAATCACTGTTTCCAACTTTCTGTTCATAACAGTGATAGTCACGATCATAATATGAAAGTAGTTCCTGCAGAGCATGTTGGGAAGACCCAAAAGGTTTTTCTCTGAAATATTCATTGCTGGCAGACAAGGTAATGGTGATAAGCCTGGTTATGCCTGCTTCAAGAACTTTGCTAGTTGTCTTGTGCTACTGTTTCAGACTCCAGAAGCACAGCTGAACTCTGCTAATGCTGCTTTCTCTCTAGACCCCACCCTCCCTGCCCAAGGTCTACTCTCATTCCTGGCAGACTTTGCTCCTCTTCTGTCTGGATATATCACAATCCTGTTCTTCTTGACAGTAGCGTGAGAACCCATTTCTGATGCTAGTGAGTCACCTCTGCTATTTTGCCACTCACTGCAGCAAAGATGAGAGTCCAAGCTGGTCCTGCAGGGCCTGGAACAGTGTTGAGGATGATCTTGTCCAACCTTCTTCCTTTGTTTTCACTTCTCTTTCTTTACCACTGCAAAGAAAGGTATGGTGATGGTGTGCTAAAGAGTGCCAGGAGATAGGAAATGGGATTTGTTCTATTCAGCTTGGATGTTCTGGTAAATGCTCTTGTAAATCACTCCCTCCCTCTTTCCTTACTCCACTCTGTGTGGTTATATCTTTTTATTTGCCTCATTCTTCCTTGTTATAAGTTGTTTGTTATTTCTGTTTCAGTGCAGTTGATGTTGTCAATTGAGAGTTCACATTATGTTGTTGCCCTTGTGGCTATAGCGTGTTCCTTACAGTTAAAGGATTTCAGGAATTGTTCCTTTGTGGCTGTAGAATAATTAAACAAGGCTGTGTATTTGAGTCGTGTAGAATTTATGGCTTGTGCATCCTCTGTCCTATGTTTTTAAAAAGGAAACAGAATTATGTAGTAACTTGACACAGATGTTTAAAAAGTCTCTAATGAAAATCTGTGGTGCCTTGTCTTGTCCTGTAGTGCAGTACATCTGTTGTGGCTCAGTACTGAACCCGAGAAGCAGCAAACAGGCTGTTTGTTCCAGGCTTGCCCGTGCAGCCAGCAGACCTGGCTCCCTATCGCCACATTGCTGCAGCCTGTTTGAATGACTTGTGCAGCTTCTCCTCCAGTCTGTGCCTGGTGAGGGCAGGTGTGCCTGAATGTCCCTAGAAAGCAGTGTTATGAAGCCAGATGCTCTTAAGAATTGCCATGTCCCCGTTTGTGGCAGAAATGAAGCAGGAGGAGAAGACATCTGCCAATAAATGCCTACAATCTATATCAGATGTGACTATATTTCCAGGAGTTTAATTCTTAAATGCTAGACAAATGGGTAGGGATTTAGGAAAGTGACAGGATTTGGTTTACTCAAATCCTACAGGTGCTGATGCAATGGCTATATTCAGGGAGCAGTGGGAACTTGTGAACATGCAGTGTGTCTGCTCATTCTTTGGTGAGGCATGCAAACAGTGAGGTGTGGAAGGTGTGATTACAGGCTGCGGTCTGTTTCCTTGGGGGGCTTCAACTCTGCATGTGTTGATGCTTCATTTACTTCTCACGTTCCTCTCGGACAAATATTGTCCTTTATGTGAAGCTTTGATGTGGTGATTATTCTTGGACCTGCATGTTTTGGTGTTGATGTGTGTCTTGGGGTATATATCTTCATGTTGGTGTGGAATCAAAAACCTGATGAAACAGGATGCGTATTGGAGCAAAAGACAGTCTTGTTCCAGCCTCAAGAGAGGCCTGACATCACTTTCATAAATGCTTCCTTGTGGCACGCAAGCTTCTCAGCTGTCATTGAGTATGCTGTGTTTTGGAACGTATGCACAAACCTACACACAAATATATGCAACCTTTCTTTTGGTTAATTCCCATATGGTTTAAGTTTTCACAGTTCTGTAAAATCTCATGTGCAAATTTTGTTTTCATAACTTTTATTGTAAGTTAAAAGCAGAGTTTTGAATAATTAAGAAAATTCTCTCCTAGTCCCTTTTAAGACAAAATCTTTGATTGTTAATGACAGCATAGGGAGCTGTTATGACTCTTGGTTTTGAAAGTAACTTTGGAAACTTTTTCCTGATAATGGTTTATATTTTAAAAGCAGAGGGAATGATTGCTGCCTCCCTTTCTTTTCTTTGTAAGTCCTTTTCTCTGCTTTCCTCTTCTCATCTCTGAAGTGTTTATTCTCATTCAGAAATTATAGTAGCTGTTACAAACCCTGTGAGCCTACTGAAGCTGAGTTAGCTCCTAATCCCAGTACTCTTTTCTTCTTCTCTCATCTCACTTGCATATCCCTGTGCAATTTGTATTCCATTTGTTAACTCCAATTTGATTGACTGTAGATGTCTTTTGAACTCCATAATCACCAAAATGCCAGTGTTTCACTCTGTAACTTAGTATTACATCCATACCCTGAGCCACTATGTCAGATGTTGTAGACATCTAGATTTACTGTTTCTCTTTGTTTGAATTCTTTTTTCCCTATCACAGTTCAGCCTTGTTGGTCTCTTGTTTCTCTGAAGCTCAAAGTCAGCAAGCTGAGATAGTGGCTCAGTCCACAGGAAAAAGAATGACACATACAAACACAAAAAATAATTAGCTCCTTGTTTGCTGTTTCCAAATGTAATACCTCACTTCAAACAAAACATTGCTATTCCATAGATCACAGTGATTGAGTGCAGATTAAATTGTTGTCTTATTATTTATCTACAGTAGGTCCCTGTATGAGCCAAGCTCCAAGCATTCAAAAGAACAAGTCCTTGCTGTGAGTGTTGTTCCTACAAAAGATAGGCAGTAAAGAGATTCAGGAGAAAACCAGGAGGAGGACAGGGAAATTTTGTGTAAGTTAATGTAATGAGCATGGTAGCATTGCTTTTTGCAAAAGATTTGAAATATGGATGGAGTGAGAACACATCCAGTACATTCAGATGGGTCACATCTGTGACTAGCTCTGATTCAGTAGTTGTAGTACTTCAGGTACAAAAATGATGAGTGGAGAAGCTGACAAATGAGCAGACAACTGGGTCTTGAATAGAGATGTAGATTAAATCCTCCTCTGCAGAAAATACGTTTATATGGGAAAGCACAGGATGCATGAGGATGAATACAGTGAGGGTACAGTCTCTTACCAGTGCCCCTCAAAGATGTACTAATACTTCTCTGCTTTGTCTTTCATCTGTTGCTTTTTTTAAACATCCTTACCTTTCATCTGCCATTTCTGCGTAGATACTCTCCCATATAAACTGATTGCTGCACATCTTCATTTTTCAAGGTATTGTTACTATGAAGTATTTCTTTCTTTTATCATAAAATAAGGGTAAAATGGAAGAATTAGGAAGGAATATATTTACTCCTGCAATGTACATCCCTCTCAAATACCAATTTCAATTTTATTTCAAACTAGAGGAGCAAAGAAAATGGTGTGAAGGGATCACTGTAGAAATCTTCTTAATTATTCCAAATGTGGTTCATTGGGATTTTGGCAATTCCAAATACTAATAAAAATTTTTTGAAGAAGTAAGTTTTGGGTTTTTTTGGTGTTTTTTTTTTTCAAATAAATTTAAGGGTGTTTTCCAGATGGGACACAGATCCCAAAATGCAATGCATTGGTGCTATTGTAGTACAATGTATCTTTCTGACATCCTTTTTGTGTACCTCAGCAGTAATCTTCTTGGAATTCAACTGAGACAGTTCTTTTTCAAATTAATATTAGAATTTTTGATTTCTATTGCCTATAAATAAGTAATGAAAAATGGGGGGGAATGTCCTGCCTGATTTTTTTTTTAAATATCTTTTTTCTTTTTCCTATTTTGTTTTCCAATCTAACTGCTTATATGGCCTCTTATCATTGTATTAGCAGAATGATTCAGTGACAATGGTGAAAGATGACAAAGAGAGAAAGGAATGTTCAAAATCCAAGTGCATAAATAAGATTTCTGGGGAACATCACAAAGCCTCTATTGTGCTACACATAGCAGAGACAGAAAGGATATGTGCCCACCCTCTACCAGAAAATCCTGCAGACTTTTTTGCAGATTGCTTGCTGGTGTAATAAAAACTCTAACAATATTCCTGAGTACAAAAATGTTCCTTGTAATATGCCACTATGGTCGTTCTGCTCCTAATCGAAATAATTGCCTTAGGTGATGTTTGCATATTGCTATGGTCAGACAACATTATCACTCTCCTGCAAAGTACCTCTGGCCTGAGAGAAAGCACTCCTGCTGTGTTCCTTGTGGGCTGTGACAATCAGATGTTGATAGCTGTGCTTGAACTGTGTGGTGGCTTTTCAAGGTCAATGAAAATATTGGGCTGTTAGAGGGGGAGCGGAAGAAGACCACCGACCTCATTTTGCTGGTGATTTGGTCTCAGTTCAAACCCCTCCTGATGCATTATCGGAGTGAGTCTTTGGGAAAAAATATATTAATGCTCTCTTATTCGGTGCTGTTCTATTACCTATTCATCAAAAATATTGCTTTTGTGCATTTTTCATTATAAGATTCAACATTACCAATGTTAATAAAGAGAGAACTCCTTTTCTCTTCTTAGAAATAGAATATGTAAAGACATTGACTCTTTGATGTTTCTAAGCCAATACAATATGTATTTGAATGAGGATAAAAGTCATTCTTTTAACAGAAGATCATCCGAGTCATTTCTGATGAAACTCAAGAGCTGTCTCTTTTTTTCTTTTTTTTTTTTTAAGAGATACATAAAAATTAAGATTAAAAAGGGGGGAGCACCTCTTCAGAAATAACAGCTAATGGAAATAAGTCAGATATTTGAGAGTATTTGTCAGGCTGGTGTTTCATGCAGGCCTGTGGTGACATGAGCCCCCATTGTTGGGCTGAACTGTTGAGCAGCAAGTACCTTCTGTTCAGAGGGAAGATACCTGCCTGCAACAGCAAGGTATTTCAGGTGATGCTGTCCTGAACTGCAAATAGACAGCAGGCCATATTTTGGGAGTATCTCCCAAATTTCCTGTGTTGCCAGGGAAGCTCATGTCACTGGCTAGTTTCTTCATGTGGGAATTTTTCCTGTGGATTTTCCACAGAGGATTGGGCAATACATGACTTTCTGTTTAAAAGCTGCTATAAATTTAGAGCTAACAAGTTTTATGAGGCCTGTGAAGCCTCAGGATTAGGACCCTTCTTGAACAGTGTCCCAGCTCACTACTGTCTAGCTAATTTCCCACCTTCTACAGATTTTTCAACCCAATGTGTGTTTATCTATATGGAATTAACTTATGTTTTTTATGATAGTAGGACCGTTAAGTACCTGTAGTAGGCAAAATGTTCAGCATTTCCTGGTCAGTCTAAAATGGCTTAGGAATTACCATAACTCCATTCAGTGGCTGTCTTGACAGCCTGTCAACAGGAGGTAACAGGAGAATGACCTTCCCCCTTATGCCCACATATAATCTACCTCCTTACAGGGCATTTCTGGTCTAGGTGCTTGTCTCCTCCTTCATCTATGAAAGGCAGGACACAAGGTGCTGGCCCTGAACAGCCTCCTGGCTGTGCCTATGAGGCACTGATGCTGCCCTCTGATGCTTCACTTCTAAAAGAGCCCCTTGGATTTGGAGAGTACCAGGCAAGCAGTCATCACTTGGAGAGGCTGAGAGGCAAAACTTGATTGTTCTGAATATTTATCGTGAAAATATATTGCTGTTTCTCTGATGAGAAACAACCTACTATTCTGCATCTTGCATAAATCAAACATGCCTGCCATTTGCTAAATTATTACATTATAAACCAAGTTGTAATTACAAAACTTTAGTTGTTCTATTTATGGTCTCTGTGGTTTATTGTATTATTGGTTGGACTTGAAAGCTGAGGCTTTGAATTTATGAAGTCCACTAAAATATTATATTTCCCATCCCTTTCCCCAGCTGATCAAATGACTAAATCAATTGTTGGGGCAGTGCCAATGGTATTATGATCAATAGGGCTGTGAAATTTATTGTACATTTTTGTTGCTGTATAAAATTAGATTGCAGAGTTTATGAATGTTTGCTCTTTTGAGCTCTGGGTTTCTGGTTTGCCTGAAACAGACAGTACAGTAGTTTAGTCTTTGCTTGTTGTATAAACATTTCACCACCAAATGGATTAAATGTATCCTGTTTAAAAAAAAGTATTAATAGGTGTAGGGGCTTTATGATTTCATTTAAATTAATTTTCATAGGTATTAGGTCTTTCTCAGGCACCAAATTGACTCTGCAGACTCTGTACTTAAATGGATTGCTGAATTGTGGCCATGCAAAGAAAATGAAAGCTAATGGAAACTCTCTCGATAATTTTACCGCACTTGTGCATGGTCTTGCAATCTTTGTGTTAGACAATCTCCTGCCTTTCTCAGCTTATCTGCTTCAGATGGTTTAAACAATGTATAGTCAGATTTATTTTCACAATTAATTCTGCTAGCTCTTTTGAACTTTGGAAAAGAGGTGTGCAGGTTTCATCCCTGATGTTCTGCCAAGGGGTCAACATTCCAGGAACATTTCTTTTTGGGTATAGTCACACTGCAGAGAGGGTGCCCATCCGTGTGAGGCTGTGTAGCAAGTGTACAAAAGCAATGACAATCTGGGGGGAGAATGAATCTGAATGGACTATTAGGAACAATACAAATTTGTCTTTGACAGTCACTAAATATGTATGAGGGGAGTGATCTTTTTAAATGTGTGTGCACTGCTTTCATTCAGTGGAGAATTGCTATGTCATCAAGAAGGGAACCAATCACTTCAAAACTAGCTTTAGTGGAAAAGGCTTGGAAAGTCTTTGTATGTAGGAGCTGTGCATGTCTGGAAGAATTGTGAATCTAGGTTATTTACATCTGCTGGACAGATCAGGGAGTTGAAATTCAAGAGGTAAGTTTTAATCCTGGACTGGCAGATAACCCCAGGCATGGCACTTCAAATCACTCTGAAAAAGGAAGATAAGTGTACAGCCCATTATAGACCTTCTTGGCAAAGATGACAAAAGGCAGTACATAGAAATAGTGTGTTACAAACAGCAAACTGTTTTCAGAGTCACTGGTCAAGTACTTTACATGGTTTTGAGTTTTCTGGTGACCCTTTTTTTCCCCTCTGCCTATCTGGGGAGGAAGACTACAGTGGTAGAAGGGTGCTTTATGTTAAATTTTCACTTTAGCAATCACAAAAATATAGGATCTCAAATAAACCGAACAAGCATAGACAGTAGGTCAGCCCTAATAAGTAGAGGGAGGAGATGCTAGAGCTGTGCTCAGTTAAGATCTAGATACCACTGTTTGTTTGAATGTTGTGGTGTTTAGAAATCTCTTTTTAGGAAGACAGAATTAAAGAGACTCTCCAGGAGAGCAGAGTAGATCTGACAATACACAGAATGCTGTTAAAGGAAGGTACCAAGAAAATATTTTGCTTCTTGTCTTTGGTATTAATTAGAAGTCTTCTGCTTTCACTACAGGAGGTATAGCTAGCTTACTCAGAATGTGGATTTCAGGCTGGCAATGCCTCTTTCATGAAAATGTTGTTTGAAAAGCACATAAACCTGGCAATATCTGTCCTCATCAACTATAGAATGAGAGCACTTTTTCATTAGATGACCAAATATGGCCATACCACCCTGAGAAGGCCAGGGTTGGGCCGGGTTAGTACTTGGATGGGAGACCACCTGGGAATACTGGGTTGCTGTAGGGTTTAGCTGGGGATGCCCCTGCCCACTGCAGGGGGGTTGGACTACATGACCTCCAGAGGTCCCTCCCAACCTAAAACCATTCTGTGAAATTTTTGTTAGGGACTTAAAGATAGTATGTCAGCCAGAAGAGACCTTTCACTTAACAAAAATTTAGGACAGGTGTAGGTCTGAAACAACTTTTGCTGAAGTCTGTTTCAGTTCTATAAAGATGGTACTAGCATTATCTATTGCCTTATCATTGACTGGTTTTGGATTAGAACTTCATGATTTGCCCTTACCATAAACAGTGATCTACAAGTCATGAGAGAGGTGCAGGGGAAAACCAGTCCTATAAATGAATGTTCAGACATCAAAGGATCAGTGTGCTAACAGATATTACTTAGTTCTTCCTCCTCTGTGTCAGGGGATTTGCATATCCTGTACTATTTCCTTTCTCTGTGTAGTTCTGGAATGAATTCTACTTTGTGACAAAACTACCCCAAGATTCAATTGCTAACAATCCTTCAATTTTGAGATTCCACCCTGTCTTTCAGACAGGTTCACCTAACATGCTGAGGCAGGTGTGGACTCTGTCTGCAGGCTTCTCAGCCCTCTGCAAGGGAGCTTGTGAGCATGTCCTGGTGCTGCAGCATGGCCAGGTCAGCAGCAGCATCTCATGGGCTGGTGGATTCAGCCAGGTGAACTCATGCAAACCCAAGTGACCCTGTGGAAGGTGCTTTAGGAAGAAAGCTGTCTCAGCAGAATGTTTTGGTTTGACAGACTGCTAAATGCTGCACTGCTCTTTAGCTACCTTCCAGGTTCATGTGTGTATTCACACATCCATCTCTGTACAGGGAGGGGGGCATGTTCTCACGTTTCAATGTAAACCAGCAAAATGCCCATTGCTTTGTCTTTAGGCTTCCGTTTTCACACCAGCGTGTTAGAAGGAGGCCTAAATACCTCTCTTGGTTCTGGCTAGTGAAGAGCAAGATGTAGGCTCCTGTGTCTTCCATAAAACTACCTTGTTGCTGTATGGAAGCAGACTAGGGGTTGGAAAACACTGGTGATTATGGTTTGTTGGGTTTGTTCCTACTTTCAGTGACAGTCCTTTTTTCCAAAGTCTGGTTGTTGAGTCAGTTCATCAGCTTTCTCATCGTGCTCAACAGGGGTGTATTAGACAATATCATTCACTTTCTAATCTTGTTTAGAGGCTTAAACATGGCTCTTGGGAGGGAGAGGGTACATCATTCAAGGAACTACAGGCAGTGATTTCCTATGCGTGATTGGTTTTAAAGAACACAGAGTTGTGTAGTTGCTTGGGCTCCCAGCTGGGTTTCATCCTGTGTAGGCTGAGCTTTGATGGGGGGGGGGGTTGGAATCAGTTGTCAGCAAGAGAATGGGTTTTAACTTCTCTAGAGAGGAAGGATGAGACAGCGACTGTGGCACTTGCATCATCTAGAAATCCAGCATGGTTTGTCTGCAGACTTCCTATGTACTCTTATGCAGGGCTGCCTGCTGTAGTTGCAGCTGCCAACAGGACATTGGAAATGATATTTATTCTCCCTTAAATCAAGCTAATATTCCTTACAAATTTGTTTCCAAGTGTCTCTAATACTTAAGTAATTTAAAGCAGTGAAGCCTTGTAGGGTCTTGTCTCTTAATTGGGATTTAAAAATACTTTTGTTAACCTGAAGACAAATGTATGTGGTTTGATTTTGGTTAAAAAATAAGTCTGGGAGGAGGTGATAGCAAGGATAGATAGAAGCTGTATTAATTTTTGCTTTGTGTGAAAATCTTTCTGTGTAGCTCCAAAATTCTTGCTCTGTAAACTTTCCTAAGCTGCTTGACATATCTTTACGGTTAACATGGTTAGTTATCCTTATGTAAATATAAGTTGAATGGGTAAAAATATGCTACTGCTACTAGCTTGTGACAGTAACATAAAGGGACATTGTTAGGATTTTTTTATGTTTGATGTCTCTTGAATGTGATATCTTTATTTTTAAAATTGCATTGAACACTCCTGAAATATTTATAAAGCACAGATACTGCATAAGGGAAGAACTAGAAAAGGAGTTCTTGGGAGTCTGTTCTTACAGTAGAGGATGTAATTCTCCATTTATCTTTCAAAAATTAAGTTTACAGAGGTGATATCTGTCAAATCCAGAGAGAGCTCCATGTTGCTGAAATCTGACTTTGAGAAATCTTTTTTTGAAAGTATTAGCCTTGCCATTTCTATGAAGGGCAGCAGGCTATGCAGTAACAGCTAGTAATATGAGTGACAAGGGAATATGGGGGGAAGGGAGGAGACAGAGGACTTCAACCTGAGTTTCTTACATCCCAGAAGAACCCTTAGTTACTTGGCAATAAGTTGTTGCAGAATGTTCCTGTGTTTCCCTTTTTTACCTAAAAGCCCCCAAATGAACTCAAAAAAAAAAAAAAAGAATAGATACTGAAACCTCTGGGTATTTCACGCTGTAGAAACAAGTTTATCACAACCCACTGTTATTCTTTACTTGAGTTAGAAAACTTGATTCTTGTGCATTTGTTTATATGCATGTAGCTTTTTGCAAAAAATACCTATGTCATTTGGGTGCCTAAATTCTATTTTCAGAATATTGTCTATTCAGGACACTTGTTTGAACTGGGACTATACAGAAAATAGAAATGTTATGGTAAAATAACTAAGTTAACACTGAAAGCCAACTTGCACACCAGTAGCTGCAACTTGCAGCCCCCAGAGTCCTCATGAACTAATTCACAGTGCATCTCGGATGCTCTTACAGTCAGATTGTTCCTAAAACTGAGTCTGTAAGGTACTGCAAATGTCTGCAGCCTGGGCATCTTGGTGCTTGAAGGTCATCTTGTTGTAGTTATTAAGTACAACTCAATCTTAGCAGTCGATCAATGGTGCCTCCTCAGTGGACATTGACTGAGGGTGTGGACCATGAACATCTATCATATATTGATGCAGAGACCTGAGCTAATTGGTGTGTAGCTGTGTCATTCCTTTACCCAGAGTTACAGGATGCTGGAGTGTATAATACAAACATCATTGTAAGAGAAAGCCAATGTATTACATGATAAAGATTAGTTTATTGATGGAGGTTTGTTTAGAGCTATGGGGATAGCTCTTCCATGATGTACCAGTAAGTATTCTACAATGTAATAATTTAAAACCATTAGTGGCATGTTGTTGTCGTCTTTCATTTTAATTGTTTTATGTCTTCTGCTGTATGTTTTTTAGCACTGGCACATATGCCAGACTTTAAAGAGTCTATTGTGGAATGTTTGTCACAAACAACCAGGACTAAAAGGCTTGAGGGCATGAAATAAACATGCATTTACATTAAAAAATAATTGCTGAAGGGTTTTGCTTTTTAGCTTTGTGTTTTTCTTTTTCTCTTGGAGGAAAGGATGAACTCTTTCCTGCATTTGGTAGGGGCAGAAACATCCAGACTTGAGAAGTGTTAGGGTGAGAGCAAAACCACCCTGCTGCACCCTCCTCTGGCCACCCACCTCCACTGCTCTGTTGGGTTTAATACTCTCTCCAGACAGGAAACACAAACATGTTAGAGCAGGAATCCTTTGGTTCAGCTGCCTGACATATGGTACCACATAATCTCCATTTCGTTTTGACAGTGCCAAAAGCCAACAGCCTTGAGCAGCAGCCTTGAAATGTAACAGGATGAACACACAGCACCACAACAAAGCCGCTGTGTGGGATGTGTAAGTCTGTCCATCAGTTAAAAAAACCCTTGTAATATTTGTTTTCAAGACATTCCTCTTCTGATCACCAACTGGCTTGCTGGATGGGGTTTGTGTGATTTGGGCTCGCTCTTCTGCTAGAGGCAGAGCCATAATGCAGCATTTCTATTTCCAGCCTCCCATTGCTGTTTTGCTGACCTCTCTCTCACTCTGTAGGGAAGCAGGAGTTAACACAAAGATTACAGTAAATTTGTTCTATGGTAAACTTACATCAAGAGAAGAAGCAGGAAGGCACTTGCACAAACCAGTAATGACTGCATGTCACTACAGTGTGGCTCGTATATCACTGGAAATGACAAAGTGGTTTGAAGTGCATAAGAACATCAAAGGCCTCTTGTTTATTCAGGGTCACAGACAGATGGGATCTGGTGTATGGCAAGCCTATGTGAAAGTTATGGTCATTTGAAAATGGGAATGGATGAAACCAAAATTGGAACAAGATGTAGCCATAAAGGCAGAACATGGCACGAAGAAAGAGTATTAGCTCAGCATAGTTAAACTGAACTGGTTTTATCCCAGTTAAGAAGGGTGATAGTGGGAAATGGTTGGGTTTTTTCCTCTTCAGAAATGACTTTTGGTGACTAGAAAGCTTTTCTTCTTTGGGTTTGGAGGTTATTTGTCATATTTTGCATCTTTTAGAGACAGAGGTTTGTGGGGTTTTTTTAAGGTACTGCAACTTGAGTATTGCCTTTTTCTCTCGAAGTTGGCATGCTGATTGTGTAGATATTTTATTGGAAATCACTGCTTCTGAGAATCCTACCCTTGAATGTTTTCTCGACATTCTCATTATAAGGATAATGAAGAGATGCCTCAGATGTTTTAATTGCAAAATACTACATTCAGTTTAGGTTTTCATAACCACAGAAATACTCCAGTGGCCTTTTTAATCTTCCCTTTCTTCCTTCTAAGCCCAACAATTAAAAATAAAAGTTAGCTTGTTTTTTCTGTGGAACATCCAGGCATGAACTCCACTTTCCACCTCACCTTTTATTTCCAGAAGAAAAACACAGCCAGATTCTCAAAACAATTTTAATCATCTCTTTGTGGTCAGGCAACTTAATAGTTTGGCTCAGATTTGCTCCAGCACAAGTGTCAATAATTATGAGGATTTTTTTTCCCCAATATTTACTAGTCTCCTGCTATGGGGAAAACTTTGCCACAGTCAATTCATTGTTCGTCATAATTCCTGTTTTTTTTCCTTATTTGAAGATGGCTTGAAGTTTTAGTTTCAAATTCTCAAGTGTATGCTAACTTCACCCTAGCCACAAAGGAGGGGAGAGAGGAGGCATCTACCAAAAATGATCTGCATGTTTTCACATCCAAAACCAAAGGCATGAATAGTATCTACAAAACCAGCATTGCACACAAGAAATCATTTCCTGTGCAATTTACCGAGTGAATCTAGAAATCTACCCCAAACTCTCGTGTTTTCTATAGGTACAAATCATGGTTCTTGAATTAAATATTCCCAGATAGTTTTATAGCTACTGAATCATGCTCTAATTCATTCATCCAACATTCCCTGTTCATATTTCAGGCTGTGAGTACCATCTTGTCTGTATGAATATTTCCTGATTTGAGTTTTCTGATGTTTAGAGAATACTTCCCATAAACTTGTCAGGCCCCTAATTAATGCACTGGACCACTAGGCATGTCAAACAAATTACATCATTTTTTGTATATGTTGCAGATTCTGCGTTTATTAACTGTGTTTAATAATTGCTGAACTCAAAGTTATTTTGATTAATACAGAGTTTAAACACAGTTCACTGGCACTCTCTCTGTTTTGGGGAAGAGACAAAGTCTCAAAACAAATGTTACTGGATTATAAAATTGGTAAGAATTGAGGGGTTTTTTTTAATGAGGCTTGAAAAATCTCAGGGAAATAATCTTTACCATAATTAATTTGCAGTTTCTGTCTCCTCTCTATCCTGCTGGCAGGAAAGAAAACAGGAGAAAACAATGAACAGTTTAAAATGAACTGCAGATTCTTCTCTAATTCTCCTGTTGAGAATTAGTGGAAGATACAGAACTAGTAAAATTCAACTAGAGATTTATTTAGCTTGAGATTTCTAGTCTTGAGAGCAAGAGTTTCTTGAGATAATAAAATAGTCCAGCTTACTTCCATGTGGAACATGTTTATTCCAGCTGAACTCTGCTTTAACCATAGAGTTTAGAAAGCAAGAGTTTTCATTCTTGTAGCGCTTCCAGTTTCATCTACACATTGCCACAAGAGTTTAGGGGGGAAAAAGCAGAGCCCAGGGAATACTCTAGTTCATGTGGAATGGTAGCCTTTGAATGATGCTATTATATCTGTACCACCACAGACAGAACTGCCTCTTCACTGGGAGATTCAAGACTTGCAGTGATTTTTTTGAGTCACTTGCAAGCCAAAACTCCAAGTAGTCCACTCCATTTACAGCTTATTTCTGTGGGTTATGATTCAAGTAACTTTTTAAATGTTCTCCTAGAAAAGCTAATGCAAATCCTTGGCTCCAGAGTACTGGTACTTTTAGCAAGCATTTGTTAAGTGGGAAAGGAGAAGTCTGGAATGGAACAGAGTATGGAACAGAGTATTTCAGTTGTAAGGGACCTACAATGGTCATCTAGTCCAACAGCCTGAGCATTCAGTGCTGACCAAAAGTTAAAGTATGTCCAGCAGTGTCCAAATGTCTCTTTAATGCAGACAGGCTTGGGGCATCCTAGTCCAGTTTATAGGTTACATGTTTTTTGGTGTGACTTACTGGTTAAAGCTAGATGACTTGGGGACAAGAGGACTCGGTGCTGTTTCTCCTAGAGTACAGTTTTCTCTGTACACTAGGTTCCCACAACTGACTGAAAAAAACAGACATTAGCTCAATAAAAGAATTGTGAAATAGTTTGGGAAGTCTAAACACCATTAATGAGAGAGCAAAATGATACTGTGTCTAGAAAGGGTTATCCTGCAGTGTAGTTATTCTCAGTTTGATTTTGATCAGTTCAGGAGGTGTAACTTGGGTGTTGATATCCTGAGCTAGCTTAAAGCTAACAAGAGGGCCTGCATAATATCTATTATTTAGTTATGTTCTACCTTAATGTGTAAAATACCACTTAATCATGGCTAATCAGTGGGTAAGTCTGGTGCTGAGTCTTTACAGGGAGGGTGAATTTCATCCTTATGCAATAGATCTCTGTGGATCTACAATATCTTCTGAGCTACACCTCTTTCATATTGCAGGAAGCCATCTCATCTCTTTCAGGAAATACGGCTATTTTTTTCTAAGTTACGTGTGCTTTTTTCTTATATTCTATGGTTGCTGAGTGATTCATTTCCCAAATGTTTACAGAGAACATCTAGTGGAAAAGTAGATAATGACTTTTTAAAATACCTATTTAAAGAAGATGTCTCAATAGTGCTGTGTAATCCAGAGGAGCTTCTCTCTTGTGGCCAGAGCCCATGCCAGAGTTGAATAAGTTTTAGTCAATCAGAAGGAAGGGGTTTTTTTGGCAGATATATTTGATTGCTTTATTGCCTAATAGGTTTTTTTATATGTGGCAGATTTTAATTGAAATTGCCAGATGGAGTAGCTGTTTTTACTCCTCTTTGTATTGTTTTAGGACAATCTAAATGATTACACTCTCATTATTTTAATTTATGAATACTGATTAATAATTTGGTGAATATGTGACAGTGATATAATTTTATGGCTAAGTAGAAAATTTATCTTGTCTTCAGTCTTACATACTTTAAACATACCAAATAAAAAATTGGTTTTAAAAATAGACATTTTTTTCAGAAGTAGATTCCAGTATTAATTTCTAGGCTTTGTAAATGATACAGCCCACATACAGATTGTGATTTTTTTAAATCCTGAAAAATCTTTACATCAGGTTTATTTCACCTTTTGCATTCAGAACTTATAAGGGAAGAAACTCCCAGGGATTGTTTTTTAAACAATGTAAGTCATAATAATAACAAGTCTTCTGAAGAAGTAGGGTTTTTTTTTTTTTGGTTGCATATACTGTGTTTTGCTCAGGAAAGATTCTTCACACAGGACAGAGCTGGTTTTGGGTGACTATGTTGTTTTTCTTCTGTGTGTAAGGAAGTTCTGCTGCTGCTGCTGGAAAGAGGTTTATGTATCTGTAGCCACATCTCTGCCTTCCTTGAGCCAATTTTGACAATCTTGTTTAGTTTTGCAATTGTATTCAAATGGTAACAGACTGTGATTTGAAAATGTTAGTATACATATGGTATATGTCTGGTTTTTGTGGCTGGCTGTGCAGAATATAATGTACAAGCTAGTTCAGCAGGTAATCTGTGAATCCAAGTTTTGTTGCATTCACACACAAGTAGAATTGTTTTCTGATACTGTGGTGTCTTTCTGATGTGATGAAATGCTTGACATGTAAAATCACCACGCAGATCAGCTCTGTAACTTACAAATATTTGCAGTATTCCCTTTTCTTCCAATTGCTTTCATACCATATGTATCCAGTAATAACTAGGTGTGTTTGCTGCCAGGCCTGTTCTGTCAGTCTGGGATCCAAAATTAAAGCTAGGTTCTTCACAAGAAATCATTGTTATTCAATCAGTTGCAAAAAATTTTGTTCAGAACTCTGAGCCAGACTAGAATCCAAATCAGTCTTCTATAGCTGCACAGATTTTACAGAAATAAGGTAAGTGGAAAATGATAAAAATCTGTTCCTGTCACTAGCAGCAAAGACTTATAGCTCTGAAATGGATTTCTTGCATAAGCTAATGATATCCTAATCACACTAGGCTTTTCAGAGTTGTGCCAACTTTACCATGTTCATCATTAAACACTTGCATTTGTGTTGTGACAGTGTTCCTAGGCTGTAATTTACATATTTAATGAATACTGTAAGACTACTCTCCATGGTTTTATATATTAAGTCAACTAAACTTAAAGCTTGAAAGCTGATTAAGTAGCCTGAAGGTATAAGGCTACCTACCCATAGTGATCCAAATAACTTTCTATGGAAGCATTCCATAGATGTCCATGGATTCATATCAGGCTCCCTATGCAGTATAGATACTATATATGTATATCTACAGATTAGAAAGAAAGGTTAATGAAGATTTCTGAGGTCTATGAAACTTAGGCAGGTCTATCTCAGGAAGTATGTGTTTCAGTGTGCTACAACATTGGGGTTTACATTATGAATCAGGAGAAATGGTTGCAATTATTAACAAATGAAAGATGTTTACAGAATAGGCTTGATGCTGTGCTTTTGTCCATGTGTATATATTCTGCTGTGTGGAGATCCAGGAAGATAAATGGCTCTGTGTTGCTAAAAATAAAAGGCCTTTTAAAATCCTTCTAAATAAACTACTAAGTTTAAGTCAAGAGACTAGAATGTGGGAAAAGATCCACTGAAGCAGCACTTAAAAATAAATACAGCAATATTTATTTTCCTTGTAGTTCATGTTGGATTTTAAACATTCAGGAAGAAATAAAAATGTTTCAATGCTGAAAAGTTAAAATGCTTTTAAAAGACAAAATGGACAGTCTCGGTGAAGAAGTTTCCACCTTATCTGGGTATTTTCTCATTGGCTTTTATTTGTTGATGTCTTTCCTCTTTCTGTTTGGCAATAGCAGTTAATACAGTCTCTCTTTGCTTGTAAAGGACCTGGTAACCTTCCATATTTGCAGAAAAGAAGTTGAGGTGGAGGTGGTAAAACTGATTGAATGAAGGTTCTAAAGAAAGAATAGTGCAGAGATGGAGTAAAATCACAGTGTTTCAGTCTGACCTTGCTATTGCAGCTACAGAAGCTCCATGTGGATGTAATACATATAATGGGAATTATTTAAAGGGTGTAAGTCACCATCTTAATAGGTGAAGGCAGTTCAGTAAGAGGCTTAGGTGAAGCAGGGCCATCCTGTAATAGTGTGTAGTTCCCTGTCCAAGTCAGAGTAGGGAATAGCGACAGTGTGCAGCTGCGTGTGTATGATGCCAGAGCTCCTTTGTCTAGTGGTACTTCTCAGATAAAATATACAATAAGGAAACGCATGCAGTTGTTGACCTTTGAATGTATATTATAGTCTTTCATTCCATGGTTTTAAATAGCTGTTTTCTTATTATAATTTAATAAATTTTATGCCTACAAACCTGGAAAAATTGACTTGTTCCATCAATTTCAATGGAACACAAAGTACACTCTGTACTCTGTTGTAGAAGTTATATTCAACTTGATAGCATTTAAAATAGTCTTTGAGAATTGCTGACACAATGATTCTGGGTTCTTCTTGCTTGTGTATAGCCCTAACACCGTTTGCAATGAGAAGTTTATTTGCTGAACCAGTAATTATTACTGTAGTCACACCAGTCTCTGGCCATAATGCTTTTTAGGTCTCAATACATTAGCTTCAAGAGAAGGGTAAAGATCATTTCAGGGGACAGTTTGCCCTGGGGGATTTCAAGTGATTAGATAAGCATATTTAGACTGTTCTATAGCTGTTGAATGACTGGCATCTTTTGTAGGGAAGCATGGAGTGCTACTGGGATGGATGCATTGATATAAAAGACAAGTCAGGCTCATAGCTGTTAGCTAAACCCATCTGTAAAGCAAGATGAATGGACCTTTGGATATCTTCTTGTGTTACTGTGTATTGTAGAAAATATCCCTAGTAACACTGCAGAGCAGTGGATCCTCATCTAATAACCTAACATTAGTTCAGTCTTCCGTGTGAGGGTTGCAAAAGGTTTACATGACTAGAGAAAGTTAGTTATTATTCAGGAATGGGCATCATGCTTTGATAAATATTCATGTCAAAGCCAAAGAATTTTGGAATTTGTGTGAGTTCTGACTGTGAGACTCTAGCTTAAAAATATCCCTTCTTTTCAAAGTCATCTTCTTTTGGTGTGCAGGAACCCTGCTGATGCCTTTAGGTTTAATGTGACTGAATGAAAAATGTTAACGTAGCTATTTAGGGCCTGTTAAGCCTCAATGAATTCTGCTAGTTCTGAGAAGGTATAAAAAGAGGAAAATGCTGGAGAGCACCTTCCTCAGAAATTATCCAGTGGTATATTGGGGCTGGGGAATATCCCTTTTGAATTGAAGGGATATCTAATCTAAAGAAGTTTTTCATGAAGCTTGTGTAATAATGGTTATGGGTAAAGGTGATACTTGCAGTAGGGGGGGGGGAAATCTCAAGATCTTGTCTAATTTTAACTGCTATTAATTTTTATGGCATTTTCTCTTGCCTTTCCTAAACAAGGAATCAAACCTTTTAATACTTTGCCATGATATATATATTTTATCTTAAGAAGGCAGTGATGAAAGAGAAGGGGAGACACGGTGATAGTCATCACTGATGGAATGGAAATTCCATCATGGCTGAATTTGACCTGCTCTCTATTAAGAAAATTATTTTTAAAGCCTGGTTATAATAAGTAGTTAGGCAATATGAAATAAAAATATGCATTAGAAAACCATGCTTATGAGTGGCATAATTTTTAAGCTATCATTTTACCTTGGACCTGGGGCTCATAGTGAAAATGCTTGAGATTTTGAGAGCCCAGTTGCAATACCTCCAAGCCAAGCAGCATAATTCAGTGATTGATGGAATTCTTGGGGTGGAAAGAAGAGTAGAAGACAGCTTTTAACTATAGCCCTGTGGTAACATATCTGTGTGGTCATACAGCACCCTAGAGAACTCTAAAAAACCCCTGAATTAATAAAGCTGTGTGAGGTGAGAAAAGCCTTGTTGTAACAAACCAATAGAGTGTTGTCAGGGGCAAGAGAGAGGAGAAAACCCCAAGAACTAATATCTACTTTGCTAACAGAGTGTTGTAGTCAGCCAAATGGTCATGTATTCTGTGCATTCCTTGTATTTTTCATTTGTTTTCTTGGTTAGTGTACAAAGAGCAGCAGTGATGGACAGAGCCACAAACCCACAATGACTGTATGTATTACAAAAATACGGACAATGCTTACAGGAAAGTGACACAGCACATTTAAAATGTGTGGTAACGTTAAAAATGTCTCTGTTTATTCTGGTTCCCACACTTTTGGGAGTTACAGGCATATGCTTTTCCCTTGGCATGAATCTGACAGAGCACTTAGTGCCTACTGAAGGCTAAGTCAAGTATAGCAGCAGGGCCAGGCCCTGAGGCCTCAGTAGCAGACTTCATCATCCATCATCCCCTGACAGATGATTTTCTGGCTCTTTATTACATGGGGAGAAATGTTCACACAAGGCACAGTAAATATAGATACAAGGAAGGAAAATCTCCTTCAGAAAATACATTTGTTCTTATCAGTGACCAAATTACCATTGTTATTTAAAGCATTTAATTAGCTAGTATAAGGAAAAAAAGCCAGGGAAACAACATTAAATTTAAGTGGCAACAAGAAATCAGAGCTGCACTATTTCCTGTAATCAGGTTTCCTTGGAGCAAACAATGTTAGGTATTTTTGTAAAAAAGCAAGCACACAGAAACAAGTTACCTTAACTTAGCTAAACAGAAGTTCCAGTATTTTTCTGCACAGGAAGGTATTTTTTGTTTTGGTGAAACTGCTGGTAGTTTGAGGTATCCTGGGTGAGGTGAGTATATCTGTATATTGGCACTTTTGCGTGTGTCTGTGCCACTTGGTATTCAGGAAGGGTGGTAACTGAGCTGGAGCTGAATGGGTTCTATAGGAGGCCATGAAAGGGTAAGATACCAAACACTTAACACAGTGTGTTTACCTATCTGGGAATCAGTATTGAGGGACCCTTTGTAATCTGCTAACTTCATAGCCTGGCAGATGAAACCCATACAGGGCCCTGGAAGGTGGCATATGCAGTTTAGAGAAGAGGCAAGCTTACAGCTGTCATCAATGGCTGGAGTAGTCCAGCCAGATATGTGACAACCTGAAAACATTCTCACCTGAAACAGTAAAGATTTATTTTTCCATTTCTATACTTACTCATACAAACTAGTGCAGGAAGTAAGAGTCTGGGGTTTGCAGGTAACAAAGGAGTTTGGGAGTTCTACAAATCTAACGGAAATATATCAGCTATCTCAGGCCCGTGAGCTAGCATGAAATAGTATGTCACTTAAGAATGTTTGTATGTCTCTGTTTCCAACTGAAGAGTATGTTTCCACGTAGTTTTTACCACTTTGCTTCAGAGACCCTTAGCACAAGCTGTGTCTGTGGTGTTAGAGCTTTGCTATTGTTTTGTCCTGGCAAAAAGCTGAAAATTGGGAATCAGCGTGCAGGCTTTTGAACAATAGACATCACAAAAAGTTTTGGATCTGACCCTTGCTAACTCTGCATTATATATTTCTTTACAGGGCAAAAGTACTTTCAAACTGGTAGGTCTTACTGAATTTTGATAAAGCAGTCATGTAAGGACCCAAGACAGGTTTATCTAGTAAAATTAAAGGTTGTTTATTATTTAGCACTGTGATAATGTTTTTGCATATTGAAGAAAAATGTTTATCTAGAATTCTTACATCATCTCTAGATACTTATATACAGCCACTAGATAGCCTGAATAAATGGGTACTTGCTAAATAAAGTGTGCTATTGACACTCTGCTAAACAGAAGGAATTGTCTGGCATTTACTGTGTATGCCATAGAAAATTCAGATCATATCCTTTATTTGCTTTTACTGTCAAAGTCATCCAAACCACTAAAAAGTCATGAGCTGTGGAAGGAAATTCTAAGAGTTCTCATGTGGTCATTCCTTTAGTATCCATATGTTCAGCATCTTTGCCTTGTTCTATCTTTGGTAATGTGGTATTGCTTTTCAGGGAGAAGAGACAAAAACTTGCAGATAAAACTGTTTGGCTAGCCTACTTAGAAACAGGGTTACTGAATTATTAAACTGAGCAGAATGCTCATTTTGCTATGGTTGTGGAAGCAGGCAGGAAATTCTGCTTGTCTCTTCCTTCTTACCCACTCTTCCCAGCTGAGGCTAGAGAGGTTCCTTCTTTATCTTACCTTTCCAACCATCTTTTAAAGCTCATGAAAGGAGATCCCTCATTTGAAGTGGTTTCCCAAGTCTGAGCTAAAGCCAAGGAAAATGAAAACACCAGTTACTGACCCAAATTCTGCCAAATATGGTGCTCTTGTCCCATCCTGGTGGGTGACAAAATAAATTCTCTGATGTTTTTGAGCACTGTAAATAGACTCCAGCTGGCCATTTTTAAATGTGTGCCATTTACAGATGCCCTCTTTTCTGCTTTCATATCTGCTAAACTCTGGTGGACTAAATGTATAGCAGCAAGTGTGTAATAAAAACAGACTTCATTGAGTTTAAGTGTTCTTTTTTAATAGCACTAGGTGGATTGAACCCATGTTATGTATTTCTGCTATGGCTAGAAGGAAGCATGGGTCTGAATTTCTCTGTGAATAGTCCTCTATAGTTGTTTTTTTTTCCCCCATCTCTGTTTGTCAGCTTGTTACAGTGTTGTAGTTGATGTGATCCAAAATATCAGCAGGGATATGTATTCAAGTGGTGCCTGGTGTCCAAGTCTCTGTCACAACTAATTACTAGGTGGCCAAAGCTGATTAAAGTTAGCCCAGTTTTGAGCATGGATTGGGGATTGGACAAGATGATCCCAGAGGTCTCTTGTGGCCTAAGTTACTTTAAGATTCGGTGTTTCTGTGTTTGGTTTCCCTTTGTACAGTATTCAGCTAGCAAAATCTCATAAAGGCAGGCTGGTTTGTCCATAAAAGCTCAGTGGCCTTAGGCCATGTTGATCCACCCAAGTTACTTCTTGGCGGGAGGAGCACAACCTCTGCTTCCCGTTTTGCCTGCTTTTGTAGCTGGTTCTGGGTCTGGTATGGGGTTCTGCCATGGTGCAGAGAATTACTCTGCTGGGCAGGTACTCGCTGCTGCTGTGGTTGAATAGTTGGCTCAGTAAAACAGATGACTACATGCTTTGAAGAAGCTTGCTGCATGTGCTGGCATGCTAGGCAGGCATAATAATAATGTCAGTCTTGCTCCATGGCCTTATGGTATGCTCATTTGTGAACTTGGGCCATTCCTTGCAGGAGTGTTCCGAAGTGTTAAGTCATCCAGAGGGAGAAAACTGAGCAAATAATCTGAGCTACAGACAGGGCCCATGTGCTTTTTGTGTATTTGTTCATATGCTGAGCACACTGAAAGAGTAATTTAAAGACAGGTGTATAGCACTCATAGGTGCTGAACCTGGAGATTAAATTGCCTTGTAAATGAGAACCCCAGTGACAGTGGTAGAAGGAGATTGTGGTTTAAAGCAGACTGGTCAGTAATTAATCCTAGCTGAGGAGCTTCCTATGCTGCCTTGCATTGACCTTCTGCAGCCTTAGCTGTGATTGCAGCTGATTTGAACTGTTCTGTTTGCAGCTTTAGAAAACAGCCTTTCCATAGAACAAAGTTTTTGTAACAGTTTCCAACTAAAAGGCCTCATGTGTAGGCAGAGCCACACATCCTATCTCAAATGCAGAAAACCCTGACAACTGAGGCCCGAAAGATGTGGGGAGCCACTTCCAGAGAGCAGATGGTGAGAAGGAAAGGAATGTTCTTGGCAGTGATAGAGAGTTCTAAAACACCTTCGCTTTGTATTTTGTTTTGCCTATTTGGGGATATTTTTCTTTAAAAAGAAAAAAAAAGGTATAAACTTGATGATATTATATGCTTGTAATGAAGCAGGAATGTCTTAGTAATCCAGTACCTAACTGTGGTTACTGTGATGCAACTGAACTAATCTAATCTAAAATCTAGTGCTTGAAGTTTGGGGATGTGAAACATTCTAGATTAAAGGAGATAGGTTTTAGAGGTTTTGGTCAAGAAGGACCAATTTCCTAACCGAAACTTCATTGTTCTTGTGAATGAATAATGATTTAACTAATTATTACTATACTTGGGGAAAACCAGAGCTGTTCACTGAATGTATTATTTTGCTTTTTTCTCCTCTGTTCCTCCAGTGAAGTTATGCTTTTTCATTCACTAGCAAAGATGAAAGTATCATTCACTGATATGATAGTCTACCCTAGTGAGTTGTAAAGGGCTGAGTGAAAATGCACAGGCAGCTCCAGATTTCCTAGCTTGGTTACTTTTTTGCATGGCAATTTTAGTTTTATACTTTCTTTGGCTTATTAGCACAAACATTCTTGAAGGCAACCTACATCAGCTATTTATGTTCATAAACCTGTTCCTGTTTGTTCCAGCAATCTCAGCCAAGAACATCCCAGAACTGACTTTTAAAAAAAACATTTGTTTATGGGAAATTTTACACATTAGATTTTCCAAACACTGAACTGGAGAGTGATCACTGCAAACATCTGAGAATACTTTAGCTCTTCTAATTCTCTCATGATGACTTACTAGTATCCAAAGAGGGAATAACTGCTTGTCTTATGAACTGGTCTGCTAGGTTCCTTCAAAATGTGTTACAGTCCCAAATTTTCTAAGCAGACATTTGTATCTTAAATACATTGTTATGCTCCTCCTGAGCTAAAGCTAATGTTTTTTCTATTCATTGCACATGTCAGAACTAGCTTTTCCAAGCATATCAGGTCTACTGTTGGAAACTTTTAAAGAGAACACAAGCTTAATGCAAGTCTTTTGCACAGAAGTGGATTTTGTCCTACTTCAATCTCTAAGTAGGTGTAAATTGATCACCAAACTTGGAATTCGTCTTTGTCTTTTAGTTCTGGTTAAAATAAATGCTACAGAATTTTAAAAGTTCAAGTGTTCATTAAAATGCACACAGCACTGCCCCTGGGATCACACTTAAAAGTATTTGTAGGTAAGCAATATTAATATACAATTTGCAAAGCAATAACCCATTTCCCAAGTGAAAATGAAACACTGTGAAGCTAAGAGGTAAATAATAAATACTGATGAACGGGGACTCTGGAAAATCACAATTGGAGAAAGTGGTAAATCCCAAGGTTTTAGTTGTTTTGCTCTTACTTATTAACTTAGGCACAGAGTTTTGCTGGTTTTTTTGCAGGTGCCCTGGGGGAAAGGTCTATGTCGCTTTAGATGAAAAAGACAGTTTTCAAAATGTTACCAACATGTTCTGCCCTCTTCACCCAGACTCAAAAAAAATAGGGAATTTTTGGCAAACAATAGAGGCAATAAAGGAGAGGCTCCTGCCAATTATTATTGGCATTATCAATAATAATTATTTACTGGATGCCTCAGGAAAAAGCAAACCAGGGTAATTCATTCCTTTACTATTTCCTAGTATAATGATCCCTTGGAAATGTGTAGGAAAAATAGCAGTCTCAGAAAGCCTGCCCACTTTAGAGCAAGTCCTTCTAACTTCATTGTGTCTGGCAAGGACTCCAGCCCAGGAAAACACCACAGTTTTGAATGTTATGAAACTGCCACTAGACTTACAATTAATCACATATAAAGGTGCTGCCTGGAACTTTGGTTATGGGACTTGTTTTGATCAGTGAATAAATCTATGACTCTTAGAAGAGACACTCCAATGCAAGAATAATGGCAGAGATTTCAATCACAGAGCCTCTGGTGACAGTGATTGCTATCTGACCTCCCAAGAAAAAGGTGATGTGAGCCAGTGTGCTCAGAGCAAACCATTACTCTGATGTTACAGTATTGTGAGGTCGTTAGGATGTAGAAATGCTAAATGGCTGTGACCTACCCTCAGACCAATACCATGATGACTGACTGGGAACTGCCCTGAAAGCAGAGAACAAAATTTTACAAGGGTTTGAGTTCCAAAAGTGACCAAGCAATTCAAATTTAAGGCAACTATCTAACTGGATAAATAATGTAAAACATCTAGGCTGAATAGAAATAATTAGTAAAGGCCTATGTTATCGTCCCACTCTGAGCTGAGCACTCAGCACTTGTGTTTTAGAATAGTACTATAGCTCAGAAGTAGCTCCTATCATTCCTGAGCCAAATTCAGTTGCTTGCTGAACCACAGTATGTCTGTGTTGAAAAGAACTACCTTGTTATAGCTAAGGATTCAATATTTGGCTTTCTAAGCAATGCCAGTGTTTTGAATAAGAGACTCCTCAGAGTGATTTTCACCTTATTGACATCTCCGAGTCAAGAAAAGAAAACCAATTTTAAGACAGTGAACCAAAATTCTCTTCCCAGCTACACTATTTCCTGGAAGATAAGAATTAGCAATATGTATAAAGTAGGGAATATACTACAAGGTCAGCCAAGATGCCCCCTGTGGATAGTTAATCTATGGTTATAAAATTGTATTGTTCTTTGTATTGGTCTTAAATGACTTGTACATGTGTCCATTGTTGTCAGCTTAGAAAGTACAGTTGTGCAACTTTGGTTCCAAATGCTTAATTGTTTTGTCATATGAAAAGAACTGAAAGCAGCCCAGTTTCTTCAACAGTTGTGTTAAGCCCTAGATGGCTAGGTTAGAAAGAAGTCTTTTCCTAAACATACTTCACAGGGAAGCTGTGGGAAAATGTTTTCAAAACTGTTTAACTCTTGCTGTTCTGAGTACTGTTTGGGAAGAAGCCTTCTGTCTGCTTACAGTGAGCTCATCTGCACACTGATATTATTATAGGTGCTAAAATTAGGTGGATAATCAGTCACTGACTTAGATAAGCAACCACAGCCTCCTTTCAGCAAATAATATATGTATTAGAGTTGGTTTAAGAACAGCCTCAAGTATACAATCAATGTGAGTTCTTTGAAATCCAGTAAGGGGATCTAGTAAGGGGTTCTAGTAAGGGATTCTAGTAAGGGATTCTCTCTGTTAATGCAGAATCTGACTGGACAGTGAACCATAGAAATAGTAAGGTCTGCAGGATGGATGAGGACGGAGCCAGTATACTTTTTGGTGCAGGTGGCTTGTCTTTGTATTGGTTCCCCAACAGCTGATTTTGTGTTTTCTATTGTGGAGGTCTGTCCTTTGTACAGGCTTTTCTCCTTGGGAGCAGAGAATCAGAAGAGAAGTCTTTCCAGGATAAAACACTGCTTGACTTGATATATTGCAGAGAATGGTGGGGCACCTTGAGTTTTAGATTTGAGGGAATTCTTGTTTTTCAATTTTGAAATGGAAAACCTCACCACCACCCTCTCCCTGAATCTACCAGGCTGAAAACCTGAACACTGAGGGACCTGAAGGACCATGGAATACAGGTTATCTGAGAAGTGATTAGGGCTCTGTAATTTGCCAGGCTTCAGCTCCAGATAAAGTTGGGAGCATCAGAGGCATTAAATATAGTTTGTAGCATCTGATCTTCTCCCATGGAAGTCTTCACAGCACTAAAGCTTGCAGAAGTAGAGGTAAAGCCCAGCTAGCCCAGGGCCAAGGAGTGAAATGAGCTCTACATTGCCACTGACCAGTGCTTGCCTTGGCCTGCCCGGAGTTTGATCTACTTCCATCTTGCAGGATGTGTGGATTTTCCTCACCTTGCATTTACAGTGTGGTGCAAGGCATGGCAGAGCACAACTGAAGACATGATGCACAGTTTCTCATATGCAGAATGAACTGTGTTCTTAGACTCTCTTTCCATACTCTACAGACTTTCTTCATATGCATAGGTAGGAAATGCTAAAATTACTTTTTAGGTACATAGTTAAATTCCCTGAGGGGAAGATGGGGTCCCATGGGAGTGGTTTCAGACAGAGTTGGCTGTTAAACTCCATTTCAGAGTAATTCCCACATCCCTTAGGCTTGTGGCTTCAGGTTATGCCTAGCAGGTGTGGTGATCTCTTCTACAGCTGCAACCCCTTTCTAATCTTTTAACACTTTTAAGGAGCAATTAGTAGTTTGTTTTACTCCTTTAAACCAGCTAAAAGGTCTTGTGTTAGGAGAAGCAAATAGTAGCAGCCAAATTTAGGCTGCTTTTCTATTTTTGAGTGGCTTACAGGACTCCCAGTATGGAAAGAACATGAAGCTGAGCATTCAATGATCTGGTGAGTGATAAAGAGGCATTGTTTGCTTTTCACAATGTTTGTTGTGGTTCTTTACCCAGTATTAAGATGGGTGTATGTGGGAAATTAGTTTGGAAATGCAAGAAACAGTGTTCTTCCTTTCTGCTTTGGTTCCTATCTTGTTCTCAAACAGCAGGGAAAGAATTGTATTAAAAAACCCCCACAAAACAACTTGGTGATGATATTCAAAAGAACTCTAATGTTGCTGTATATATTGTGCTTCATCCCATGATTTAGTACTAGAACTTGAAGGTCTTGGGGAAAAATCTTCTGGGAAGCAGCCTTGTTCACAAGTTTGTGAACTTTAGATACAGTTGAAAGGCAAAACCCCCACAAGAATAACACTGATCATTTGGTAAGTTAGTGGGAGGAAAAAAAATGGGTGGCTAAGGAGTTTTATTTTGTATCTGGAATGCTAGGATGTCTTCCTAAACTGTTTAGGGGGAAAAGACTTGTATTTTTTTTTTGTTTTAAGCTTAGGTCTCTGATTCTCTAACTTAGTAACAGTGGTGTGTAGTAATGTAATGTAAATATGTGCATATAGAAAGGATTGGTGGCTACAGTGGCATAGTCAGCTCAGTTGTTGCAAGAGATGAGAACTAGTTAGTGTAAAGGAATGGGAGAAAAAAAATCTCCAAAAAAGTGAATTTCAAACTTTATAAATGGCTCAGGCATCAGTGAACTAGTATTGCTTTCAGGCTTGTCCTGATGCACTCTGTTTCAATTGCAGATAAAAAATAGCTTTGCATCATAATCAGTCTTTGGCCAGCATTGTCTTTTCATCTGTGTGCCTACTGCCCTCAGTGCTGAGCCTTCAGGCCTGACTGAGAGTTGTTTCCTGTACCACATGGTGGGTAATAACCCAGGAGGCCTCCTTCTCTCTAAACTAAACCTGCTTCTTTATTAGGAGTGCAGAGTTGCTGCGTCTGGAGATTGCACTCAACCCATGCGCACACAAAATAGCTTCACTGGTGTCCAAACTCCAAAAACTGAAAAGTCGTATTCTTTCTTCCAGAGTCTGTGGGTGGGTGCTGCAGAAACTGCCTTCACATGAGTATTTCAAGACAATGCACATGCTAGAACAAACAGCTAATCAATGAATAATTTTTAATATTAGTTGTGTATACATGTCTATATGCACCCAAGCAAATCTGTTGGAAGCTGTAGGGAACTCTTTCTGGAGTAACACATGACTTCCTATAGTGAGATTTCTTGCATTTTATTCCAGTCTTGTTCTGTCACTATTAGAGACATATTGCTGAGCAAGATCAGTCACTCATCTGGCACTTCCAAATTATGTTTACCTGTGTTGCACAGAGACTGAGGATTTGGGGCAATGAAGAATGCTTGGTGCATATGTTCTTTCTGTTGAAACTAGAAACAGATTAGCAGCTTCACTCTGTTTTGCTTTATAATTCTTTGACATGGATTCCTAGTGTCATGCTGGTTTTTTGAAAAGGCTTTTTGGTTTAACAAAATGTAGATAATTGATTTGACATTTTGAATTAAGAGAACTGCTTATCTTGCCTAAAAGTGATGACATTTTTTGTTATTGTATTGTCTTTATTAATACACACACAATGGTTTGTAATGTTGAGTCTCTCTTCCAAAAACACTAGCTGGTTTAAAAAGTAGAATAGCTTGGAATATAAGGACAAAACAATGAATTTAGAGATGGAGAGTCAGCTGATATGATTTAATTCATATTTATTCACTTAGGGAATAAAAATGAATATTTGAAAAATATATTAAAATCTTAGTCTCATCATTTTGCTGCTGCTTTTGGCATAGTTGCCAAGGGACACAACTACATTAGGAAAGAAAATCATTTCGTGTTTGAGATTCTATTAAATAATCCCTTAGTTGATTTAAAATTTACTCCAAAACCTGCACTTTCAAACTTGCAACGTATTTATATGGAAATGCAGGGGCAAATCTACCAATACTTACTTTCTAGCATTGTTTGTATGTGGAAGTTTGATATTAGTGTGTCTATCCACAGCAGAAATAACTGAAGCTTATGGTACTACCAATGATTGAATGCTGAGTTGGTTTTTTTGTTGTTTTTTTTTTTCCCCTCAAAATTGTGCTGTTTTCATGACTACATGTGGATCTTTTCACATGGAAACAATTGTATGCAGAAAATTGCTGGAGCAATTTTGGAGGCCATTTTTAATTTAAAAATTTGCCCATGCATAGTATGCCCTTGTTTCTGCCTAAAAATCTATTTCAACAGTCAAGTAATATAAGTTCTTTAAAAAAAGAGTTTTATAAGGGAAATTCTGATACTGTCTTAGCTATTTGCATTAGCAATTTTACAAACAGTCCCTCCCATGCATTTACACTGACTTTTCATTTCTTTTGCCTTTCTCCCAGCTGCAAATGACTTTTTTTGATGGTTAGTCTTTTTGCCATTGACTGTTCGTGCACTGACAAGAAAATGCTCTGCTGTTTCCTTTTTACAGCAGGTTTTCATGAGAATTAAACCCCAAACTAGTTATGTTGATGGGGGAGTATTTGAATCATTTGGTCAAAATTGATACAGTTACTTTCCAATTTTAGGACTTTAGTTTAAAATTTCTTCTTTCACATTGAATGCCTTTTCTCATCTAAATGGTGTTCCTGCCACATTCATCGATTTTTATGGTACACTGTAAATGGTTCTCAAGTCTTTTGTGGTGATTTAGCCAATTTATCTATTAACAAAATTGTAATACAAGGACACAATAATTTTCTGCTCCATGCCAGAAAGTTTTCAAGTAATAACACTTCTCTGTCAAAGATGCTGCGACATCCTAGAAAGCAGTTTAAGTAGATACTTTCTGCCATTGGTTATGGTGCTTCGGGAGGTTTTCAGTGAAGTAGAGCCCCTAATTAAGCATGGAAAGCAGCCTAGTGTCTTGTAGAACTATTTAATCTTAAAGCAGAAATTAACTAAGTTATTTCTCAGACAAAGTAATTAAAATCCTTCTCATGATTTTAAATATGTATTTCCTTCTTGATTGCACAACTGATTCTCAGTACTTCATTCCTTACTAACTGCATGGTTTATCTTAACATATGCACAGGCAAATTCAATTTTGCAGTAGTAATTAGTATTCATTTTGAGGGCAAAAAAAAAAGCAGCAACATGCATACATAGCAAGGTTTGGTATTTATATATATTATGCATGTACTGCAAAGAAGAGATCACAGATGTAAGTAAACCCATTAGCAATATAGATTATTGCATTATTTCTGTAAAATTCTTGAATTGCGCTCTAAGAATTTGAAAATGGAGAAAGAATCACAAGACTAAATATTTGAAAGTTCAGGTAGCATAATGTGAATTCAGAAGTGGAGTAAAATTGAGTCATGTTTTTAGGAATTGTTCAGGAATCACATAGCCTATAAAACTCCTTGTCATAAGGTTTTGCAGAAAGTAAGAGACTTGGAATAAAAACAATTAGACAGTTAGTAAACAGAGCTAAGAAACAGTAACCCTACAGAAGTTCTGTGAAAATGATTGTGTGTATATATTTATTTAAAAGACAGTATGTTCCCGTCAAAAACCAATGAATGATGTATTATAGCTGTGGGGTTTGTTTGGTGAAAAAGGTGGGTTTTTTATTCATCAGTGATTCTGGTTAAGGGATTCCTGAGGAGGACTGAGATCACAGAAAATTACGGAATACACATTTAGGTGGAAATGTGTATTTAGAAAGAGATAGGATGTAAAATAATACTTAGAGCTTTAGAAGTCATGTAAGACTCTGCCTTGCAAGGACAGTTTGACTGGTGAGGTGTGTAAAAAGATTTTTCCTTGTATGCAAGTGTTTCCATAGGTGCATAATGCATGGGTTTTTTCCCACCTCTCTGAAGCAGCCAGTGGTAGCCCCACTTAGAGGCTGGACAGGCTACCACTTACCTGACCCATAGGAACAATTTCTAATCTGCTGACTTCAAATTTTCTGTTGTATGATCTACTGGTACCAGAATTGCACTCCCATCATTCAAGTGAAATACAGAGGGTGTTTTGTGGGCAGAAGGAAGGCTAGTGGGGGTGTACTCCATCTTGTTGTGGTTCACAGAGCAGCAAGCACATTCCTGGGTTGCATGCAATTGTTCCTACATGTTTGCTGATTACTTGACAGTGACTCTTGAAGATAACTAACTCTGGTAACAATTACTGCCCTGGCTAAAGATGTTCTGTCTCTCCACTATTGTTCTTCAGGATTTAGTTATAACTCAAGTCATATGTTGTGTTCAGAATCAATAGAGTGAGTCATTTTATGGTTATTTGTAAAGCTATGGGTAAAAAACTCATTACGAATCACTTACATTTACATGGTCTTGTCTCTCCTTGACCTGAAAGCTCTATATAGCAAGATGAAGTTCTTGATTAGGGTAGCAGGATGTGATGTTGCCTTCATCCAGTTGTGACTCTTCAGAAAGTAGCCTGTGTAAGAATAAGAAATACTGTATAAAAAGGTACATGATTAATCAGTACATGTTTGTTTATGTTTTAACATTATCTTCCTTTCTGGGACTAGAGTAGCGATGAATAATTTTTAACATCAGAGGATGCAATCAATGAGGGTTTTGACTGACTAAGGATTTCTAAGTTTTCCTTCTGAAAAGCTAGTTGACATTCATTAGAACTTAAAAAAAAAATCAATTTGTTTTTACTTGAAAACCAGAAAGTTAAGCTGAAAGATGTTTCATACAAACATGCCGATGTTGCTGAAATCTTTTACACAGAATCAAAATGAATCATCAGCTTTCTAACTTCACTTCAAGAATGCTGAATGCATCATTTTGTATTTACTCTTGTATATTTAATACATATATGATGTTGTAGTCCTGTGAAAGTTAATACATTGATTTCATATTCAGAGGAAAGTATATAATGGTATTAACTTGATTTTTTTTTTTTTATTCTTTTTTTTGTCACAGGAAATTCCCTGTGTTTATTAAGAGAATGAAAAGGGAGGAAAATCCCAAATTTCCCAAAGAATTCAGATTCTGGGGTTTTATCAACTCTGTGACTGTAGCAGCTGTATGAAAAGCTGCTTTTTACATTTGGTAAATTAATTGGAATGTACTATCTCAATATTTATGATCTGTTGAAGTAAAAATAGTGAGATTCTTCTGTTTGTCCCCAAAATAACCTAGTTCTGATGCCAGCAGGAAGGTCTGCTTTTACAAGCTGTACAATTGTTTCTGAGTACAGAGTCAAGAGGAAGAAACAGGTTCATTCAAACCTGTGTTGCTGCTCAATGCTTTTTCAAACACGTGCACTCAATGTTTTCACTTTATCAGTATTTAGCATTTTGTCAGAGCAAGCTGTCTATAAAAGCATTCTCATAACTGGCCCCTTTCATTTAGAAAGAGGCTTGCCTGGCTCACCTAATATCTGTGCAGATCTGTTCAGAGAACTTCCAACCAGGAAAGGGAGCCTATATCCTCCTGCTAGTGGATATAAGAAATCGTTACTTCTATGGTCTCTTTTTCCTGCTTCATTTGTATGGAACACCCACCAGTTCTTCCTTGTCATCTCTTCTCTCGCATCTCCATATGCTTCTCAGTTGAGAAAGACTTCTCAATCTATGAAATGTGTCCACTACTCTCTCCTTCAAAGAAATTCCTTAAAAACCAACCATATTTCAATGATAGTGATTCCATACTGATATTGCTCTTTATTGTGTGTTATAAAGATAATTTTAAGAAATGATGCAGCAGTGAAAAAGGCAATGCAACCTTGGGATGCATTGGGAGTGGTATTTCAAGAGGGAATGCTGGTGCTATTATAGAGGCTGTGGTGCAACCTCAGAAATATTGTGTAGTGTTGGTCACCCATGGACAGGAATGTTCAGTAAAACTGGAACAGATGTAGAGAAGGGTGATAAGGATTATTAAGATGAATGGAAGAGCCTGTTTTGTGAGAACCACCAAAAGGATTTTACTTGCTCTAACACTGCAAAATAAAAGCTAAGGGCTTTTTTTTTTGTTCTGTCTAGAATATGTTTGAAGACACACAGGAAAGTACCTAAACTAACTGAGAACATAGAAGAAAACAATAGTTCTTGAATAGATTTAAAATTGAAATTATTTTTTTCACTCTGCGACTAGGCAACATCTTAATGGGAAAATACGGAGCAGGGCAGGTTTTGTATGCTGTCATGGAAGCTATGTGAAATGTTGGGGAAACCAGAACATCTGCCCTAGGAAATCCATTCCTATGGATCCTGCAGCATTGTGAATTTTCTCTATTAATAATTTAATTCTTTTATATCTCACATGTCTGCTGTAAAACATTTAGCCTCATGCTCAGACATTCCTTGTCTTCCACTTACTTCCTGTTTGATATTAGGTAGGTCACCACGTCCTCCTCTTTCCCATGTGTACAATGTGTATATTAGTATTCCTTACCTCAAAGGGATGCTGGAAGGATAAATATAGTAATGGCTGTGTTGGCAGAGGCAAGTAAATATTTTATTATAGACAAGGAATCTCTTTGCGTTCATACAATTTCTCTGTTACGTGGTATCATTTGTGTCAGAAAGCCTAGATAGAGCACGCGAGAATAACAATGAAATGTTTGGTTAGTTCACTTACAGATATTTGCATATCCGTATTTCCCAGATTTTATGATGTAGAATGTAAAATTATTCAGAGCTTGTTCTGGACTCCCCAGTATAAGACTGACCTGGGCATACTGGGGTGAGTTCAGCAAAGGTCCACAGAAATGGTTCATCAGTGTCTGTCTTAAGAAGGGGTGACTGAGATTGTTCAGCCTAGAGAGAGCTCAGGAGGGGCTTTATCAATGTGTACAAATATCTAATGGGGTGGCAGAGAAGATAGAGGCAGGTTCTTCTCAGTGCTGCCCGGTGACAGAACAAGGGGTCATGGGCACAAATTTAAATAAATAGAAGAAATTCTATTTAAACCAAGTAAGGAAATTCCTTTTCACCCTAAGACTGGTTGAACACAGGAATAGATTGCCTAGGGAGGTTTGTGGAGTCTCCATCCTTAGAGATATTGAAAGCTCAGCTGAACATGTTTGTGGGCATCCTGCTGCAGCTGATCCTGCTTGAGTGGGGGTAGGTTTTGGACTGATCTCCAGAGATCCTTATCTGCCCTGTGTGATCCTGTCTGTGAAAATGAGTGAAAGAAAAGAAAAACTTTCATTTGCTCCAGAAATTTTACAAGCTAATCTTTTTATGTTTCATACATACTGTTAAACTAAATACAGCAGGACAGAAACCTGATACTTGATCAAGCTTAATAGCTCTCTGCTAGCTAAATGCATGGCAGCTTGAATAAGGTATGAATAGTGAATTTCATACCCTAGTGTCACTTGGACTTCTGCCATTGACTTCTGTGCAGTCAGGTTTTAAGTATAAGTGACTCAAAGTGGAGAGCCATTGTTGTTCTTAGAGCTGCTGGGTTTGTTGTTTTTTTTCATTCTGGATCAGTATTGATTTACTTCTTGAAAGGGACGGTTTAAATGTGTGTGCTATAGAAGTATCTAATGATATTTTTGCTTTATGCTTTGTAAAACAAAAAGAAACATACATCCTGTAACAGATCTAGCAAGAAGAAAGCAACTTATGGCTTCTACATCAATTTTATAAAATATATAACCTGTGAACAAGGGAGGGTTAAGTTTATATCTGAGTTTAAATTTTCTCTAGTGACAGCTCCGAACTCCAAAGAAGCAGTCTCTTTCCCAGGAAGATATCTTCCTGATTAAGTTGCTTCACAAAATGAAAACCTTACTCTTCTAATCCTAAAGGAGTATTGTAAATATATACTTCTGTTCCAGCAATGTAATTCTTCCCAAAACAGTAGAAACATATATAAAGGAAATGACAATGATTCCTTGAAGAAGCCTTTTATCTTGGCATTTGCTTGAGAAGGAAACATTCACCTGCATCTGACAGATGAACCATGCTGAGGTGTGCTAGAATAGCTCTACTCCCAGTTTATAATTCCAGAGGCATTTTCTTTTGAAATCTTTCTAAACATCTTGTTAAGGCAAGATTCACCATTTTTTAAAATCAACTGATCTATCTGGAAAAGAACAACATCAAGATCTGACCCAGGGAGACTCCTTCCTGGACAGAGCTTTTTGTTCCACGATGAGAGACAGAATCAGAGCTGTTCAATAATAAAAACCAGGTTCCTGAAGTGGTTTGGAGGGAGAGGGCAGACTCAAATTAGATTTATTGCTCATTGTAGGGTATGATTATATGTTGTTGTGAATTTTCACGTGGCCATTGGTATATGCCAAAATTTTGTGAAAGTTTAATAGAAGTTTGAGTATGAAGTGCATTTACATTATTTATTGTTCTATTCTGCTGCTGTTTAAAAAATAATAATTTTGTACTATCCAGTCAGACAGCTAGAATTATTTAGTGATCAAATGCCATTAATGGCAAAATGTGAAAATGGAATGCAAATCAATTCTTTCCAGGAATAGTTTTAGACTAATTGGTCAGATAAAATCTGTAAATCACAAACACATTTACAGAAACTAGAAGCTGCTTATGAAATGTTTGTAAGAGATTGGTTTGGGGCCCTTAAAAAGGACTATTTAGCTAACTGTCATTAACCTACATTAGCTAGTCACATCTCTTATGAAGTAAAACAAAACCCCACTCATATGTACTGTCATTGTCACTTTTTAATGCCAACCACAGCAGGATTTATTCAAAACCCAGTTGTCAGTCCTTACAAAATGGCATTGTCTTGTAAGGCACTAAGAAGGAGAGACAAATGCTTATAACATAAAATTAAGAGATATGTGGTGCCAGACTAGGCAGTACCTCCAACATGCTGTTAATTGGTCTGCACCTCTTTCTTTAGAAGATTGCTTCATGATTTTTTTGACAACAATCAAAGAACATTTCTGTGACCTCACTTACATTCAATCCTTCAGGAGTGATTTAACTGCCATGGTAGTTGAGTTGGAGGCATGCTTCTGCTGGCATCTCCAGTGCCTTCTAAACTTGCAATAGTAAAAAGCCTAATACTTTAAAATGCAGTGTGGTATGATAGTAGTATGATTCCCCTTTACGTGCTTGCTTAGGCTGCTGTCATGGCAGAAAGCTAGCAATTAGAATATCAAGATTACTTCTCAGACTTTTTTACGGAAAAGATGAGGAAATATCAATTGAGTTGCAGACACGTTATGTTATTGTGGAGGATTTTGTGGAGTGGGTATTTCTCATGGAGTAAAATACATTTTCCATCCTCTGGTGATTCTGAGGGGCTCTGACAGTGCCCATGCTTTCTTCTGGATGCATGTTCTTATTTTCCTTACTTTCTTATTAGTAAGAGAGGACTTAGAAGAACAAAAGACATAACAAAGTAATGGCAAGTGAATGCAAAGTGATGTATACTGGAGGGAAGAAAATAGTCTATCACTGTTCTTTGCACTCTGCTAAATTAACTGCATCAAGTAGGGCAAAGGAATCTACTATCATATTAGACATCTCAGTGTCAGCTTCTTAATTTGAAGCTGCAGATAAAAAATTAAAAAGAATGATGAAGTTGCAAGAATAGGTGGCACATAACAGTAATGCCATGGGTAGTCCTGTGTGATTTACTGTGTGCAGGTATTGATTACTGGCTCTCAACATCATAAAACTGGAAGGGATGTTGGAAAAGTTAAGGGAACAAACTGTTGAGAAAAGACTGCAGCCAGATGGAAAAGATTTGCTGATTTGCCTTGGAAAGAAGGGATGACCACTTAACTAGAGTCTGGAGGGCTTGGCAGCTCTGCCTTCCATGTGCAGTATCAGAGCTGAGATCTGTTACTGGGCTTTACAGGAACTCACATCAACTGTTAGGAGGAAAACACTATGGTGTTAAAGGTCTTTCTTTAAAGTTTTATGTCTCTTGGAGTCACTACTCTTTAAGAGGCAGCTTTATTATTTTAACTAGTTTACAAGGAGACAATATATGTGACTGTATATATTTGTCCAACAGAGTTACTTTTTTCCCCACTAAGCTTGCTCTTCTAGAACATTGAACGCATAGAAAAAAAAATTTATTGGAAATTATTGTATTTGAAAAAGGTCTTAGCTACTCCCCAGAAAGCAGAGAAGCGAACATAGGGTCAATTTACAACCTGACCTGAAAACAAAAAGTTGATAATCGGCCATCATTGCTTATTGTATCTATGATCTGATTTGTTGAAATGGTCAATAAATCTACTATTAGGAGAAAAAGTGCTTGCATGCATTTTTTTGTTAAAAAAAAATTAAACAACAAAATAAAAGATTGATTGACAAGACATCAATAAAGCTTTGAGCATACACTGCTGACCTTTTTTCTTTGCACTGCAATCTGTGTTTATTAGAATTCAGCTCCTATAAATAGGTTTCTGTGGATAAAAAAGGAGGCAGCTTCTTAGGAGTTTTGTTCAATAAACTTCTGTGAAAATTCTAAAGACTTAATACATGGCTTTCAATTTAATTCATTCTGTCTTCCCTTCTTAAAATTAAGACATAAGTGGGGATGAAATAGGTTTAGCTAGTGGAGTGTTTTTTCTAAAGCTGTATTCTTAAAACTCACCTTTCCTTTTTAATGTCTGCTACAGCAGTTCATTTGGAACAGACAGGATATATATCATCTCATGCCTGGTACTGTAGGCTATTTCTGCTCTTTAAATAAAAACATATTACAAATCTGTGCTGCACTTGTGTTGTAAGCACTGAGGTTATTGACTTCAAAAGTAGAGCTGGAATGAGGCTTTGGCAGGCACTAAAGAATACTGACCAAGTCCTAGGACCCTATTTTCTGTTTGATCTTTCCAGGGAGAAAATCTCTTCAGAGCCTTTGAAAACAGTAAAGGTGGTACAGCAGCTATGTCAAGTCTTTTAATTTTATTGATATTTTAGTGATATTCCTGTATTAGGACTTTTTATCTTAAATCTCTGCCTTTCAGAGACTTTTCTCACTAGACTTTGAATTTTGACCCTTTTGACTTAGGGCTTTCACTTTTACTTATAGAATCATAGAATGACCAGGTTGGAAGGGTCCTTAAACATCATCTAGTTCCAACCCCCCTGCCATGGGCAGGGATGCCAGTCACTGGACCAGGTTGCCCAGGGCCACATCCAGCCTGGCCTTGAACACTGCCAGGGATGGGGCATCCACAACCTCTCTGGGCAACCTGTGCCAGTGTCTAACCACCCTCCAGGTAAAGAACTTCCTTCTTATCTCCAATCTGAATTTCACCTCCTTCAGTTTATAGCTATTCCCCCTTGTCCTAGTACAATCAGACCAGCTAAAAAGTTTCTCCCCTTCTGTTTTATAATCCCTCTTTAGGTACTAGAAAACTGCTATAAGATCCCCTTGAAGCCTTCTCTTCTCCAGGCTGAACAACCCCAACTCTCTCAGCCTGTCTTCTTAGGAGAGTTTCTCCAATCCTTTAATCATCTTTGTGGCCCTCCTCTGGACTCACTCCAACAGCTCCACATCTTTTTTTATGCTGAGGAGCCCAGAACTGGATGCAGTACTCCAGGTGGGGCCTCATGAGGGCAGAGTAGAGAGGTAGAATCATGTCCCTAGCCCTGCTGCTCATGCCTCTCCTGATGCAGCCCAGGATGTGGTTGGCTCTCTGGGCTGCAAGTGCACATTGCTGGCTCATACCCAGCTTTTCATCTATCATGACCCCAAGTCCTCCTCTGCAGGGCTGCTTTCAATGAGTTCTTCACCCAGTCTGTAGTCATACCTGGGATTACTCCTACCCGGATGCAGGACCTTATACTTTCCTTCCTTTTCTCCCTGTGGTGTTTTGGTTTGTGGGTTTTTTGGGTTTTTGTTGTTTGTTTTGGGGGGGGGGTGTTTGGTTGTTTTTTTTAATTAGCTTTTGTTTTATGTTTTGGTTTTGGTTGATTGGTTTGGTTTGCTGTTTTTGTTTGTTTGTTGGTTTTTTTTTTTCAGAACCCTTCTCTCTTCATTAAGTTTGACAAGAAGATCTTTTTTACTAGATAGTGATTGTTTTAGGGGTTTGCAGAGTGCCAAACAGGAAAAAATAGCTGGTATTTCCAACACAGGAAGAGCATCTGCAGTACATGTGGGATGGTCCCATGATGCATGAAAACATTCCCAGAGTGCTCAGGCTTATAGGTACCTGGACAGCTGGGCTTCTGCCATGTGCTAGTATTGAAAATTAGAGGGGGTTTTCTTCTTTCAGACACTGGATTGGGAGCTGGGTTAGCTGTTGATATTAATATAAGGTTTTTTTAGATATTGATGTTAACTGATTCTATTCCTCTGCTTCCCTCTCATCCACCTAGAGGTAAAAATGCTAAACTATCTTTGGCTTGTAGTTCTTGGGTGGGATGGACTGTATACACAGGAGATATTATCCTAATTTATCTTTGCTGATATGAAACCTGAAAGCTACTGGGACAGAAATATTGATCATGATTAATCCTCTTAATTTTGGCTATGCTATGTCATGATTAGGATGCAGTTGTGCACAAGGCAGGTAATAATAGTCTTGTAGACCAAAAAACTGAGAAGGTATGTAGCAACTCTGCAAAGAAGATGACTCAGAGAGTGTCTGTTTTCTCCTTTCTTAGGTCTACGGGGGGGGGGGGGGGGGGGC
>VWZO01013361.1:1812108-1861275 GCA_013396975.1 Bucco capensis | reverse complement strand
CCCCCCCCCCCCCCCCCCAAAGCATTTTTAATGTGTTACAAAGAACTATATCAGTAACAGCAAGAAATTTACTCAGGTTTTGAATGTTTGCAGCAAGTTTTTATAGTCAGTCTCTGACTTGGCTGTTGTGTGAGCATGACACTGAAGGAAATCTCTTGAAGAACATTTTGATGAAGAGAGAAATGGTTTGAGATTGTAAGTAAATAGAGGCCAGGGCTCTGCAGAGTTTTCATTGTTCTTTCTCAGTAGTTTTTCAACTGAATATTGTAAGGCTCATTTTTGCAATCTTTAATTTTAGTTGGAAGTTAAATAACTACCCACATGTACCCCACCCACCCTAATTTTAACTCTATTGTTTCCTGGCTCAGTCTCTGATTCAGTTACTGTTGAGGCTCTGGCCTTGTGTCCTCATAAAATAAACTGGACAGATAAAATGCTTTGGAATAAATCAATGTAACTTTTTCCATGCCTCATTTAGCAAAAGGTGCCATTTGCCAAGCAAATGTGATGATATTTTTAATTTGGCACTGAGAAGTTTGGGGAAGACTATAATAGACTATGAAATGTGGGAAGTAGTTTATTCTCATCCTGTAGCAGGGTTCTAGCTTGATTCAAGGAGGTCAGCTTTGCGCCTGATAAACTAACAGTAAAAAACCCAAAGACATTTCAATAATGAGATAAAAAACAGAGATGCACAAACTACTTTAGACTGACTTCAGCAATTTAGGAATGACACGGTAACTCATTACTTATTGAGGGGGAGTTTGCAATATGGAAACATCAGCCAGTTTCTCCAATTCTCTTTTGAGCTTGCTTTTAGTTAAAGGGACAGTAAATCCAGAAACTTAGTGCTTAGTGTGTATGGTCTGTTTACTGGATGCTATAGCTTCAGTGGAGGATGCATTTGTCAGTGCATAACATTTAATGCTGTCAGTGTTCGAATGGGAACTTCTTAGGTGTTGAGGTTACCAGCCTGGGACTGGAAGTGTCAATATTGTCTGTTTCATGGTCTTGCATAAGTTTTCAAGGAGTCATACAGAAAATTAATTCTCTCTGGGAAGCAACCACACAGGTTATGTTGTGTGTTATATTAAGTGTATTAGCCATGGTTGGAAATGGTGAGCAAAGGAGCAGCAGAGTGGAGCTGGCTTGAGCCCTCAATAACGAAAGCACATGGATCTGATGGAGCAGGTCCAGAGGAGGGACACAAAAATGATCAGGGGGCTGGAACACCTCTGCTATGAGGACAGGCTGAGGGAGCTGGGATTGTTAAGCCTGGAGAAGACTTCGAGGGGGCCTACTAGTGACCTTCCAGTACCTAAAGGGAACTTACAAGAAGGCTGGAGGGGACCTGTTTGCAAAGGTCTGTAGTGAAAGGACAAGGGGCAGTGGCTTTAAATAGGAGAGGAGTAGATTTAAACTGGACATTAGAAAGAAGTTCCTCACCACAAGGGTGGTGGAACACTGGAACAGGTTGCCCAGGGAGGTGGTTGAGTTCCCATCCCTGGAGGCATACAAGGCAAGGCTTGCCAGGACTCTGGGCAAGCTGCTCTAGTTGGGGATGTCCCTGCCCACTGCAGGGGGGTTGGACTAGATGAGTTCCAGAGGTCCGTTCCAACCCAAACCATTCTAGGATTCTATGATTTTGGCTTAAGATTATGGCTGGAGGCAGCTTGCCTGCAGCTGGCTGGGGGCAATGTCATGTCCTGCACACGCCCTACACCACCAAAAAGTCATGTGTGTGTTTCTGTACCTACAGCCAGGGCCTAGCACTATGTGCTTTTCTCCTTAAGCCGGGCAATGCTTTGGGTGCTGTTGGCTTCTTGCCTATTTTACCTTCTCTATACTACAGCAGTCATGGAGAAAGTCGTGCTCCTTCAACACTGCTTAGTGTGTCAGGACAGGCAAAGTTCTGGGTTTCTTTAAAACTTTACTCTCTGCGTTATTCCACCAGTGCAAGAGAGTCAATGGATTGATCCCAAGCATGTAAGACAATCTTTGTTTAAAGAAGAGGAGAGTTATATTTCAGCATTTTTCTGACAATTATGGTAATCAAACTAAATTATCCATAAACCAGAAAAAAGTATCAATTTTATGTTTGAAGGAAAGCTTTTTATTAAAAGATAGCTTTGTTTGGTATTTTATGCCTGGGATATAGCCACTTTAGCCACCCAGAAACCAGACTGGTTTGTTTTTTCTCTATTATTGCTTGGCAAAGTTATTAAGTAAAAATATTAGAATCTGAGGTAATTCCAAAAGACGTTTTCTTGCCCTGACTCAGTAATTCTATCTTCATGAATTTGTGTTGTCTCATGGATTGTCATACTGGTTATATATCTCCTTTAACCACAAAAAGCTTTTTAAAATGGAGAATAACCTCAAGTTGTAGACCTGAAATTCAGTTTGGGTTAACAGTGATACTTTGAAGGACCAGAAGCTTTGCTATCCCCAGAGATTTGGGGGAGCAGAAGGGCAGGCAGCTTGCTGGTGGGATGGTTTCTGAAGAACTGCTCCTTGCAAGGACAGGGAGTTCCTGACTCCCTTCTCAGGTTTGCTCCTCTTGTCACAGTGGTGTTTTCTCTGCTATTGCATGCTTGTTCCTGTGTGTTAGTTTCCAATAACTCATGTACTGTGCAGAATATCATTTTACTTTATGCATTTAAAGATATCCACAATATTATGAATTTATCTCTCTGCTTTTTCTTTTGTGAGTGGCTACTGTGACTTGCTCTTTATTCCCTGAAGTTAATCATTGTGAGTTTGTCACTAACTCTCTCTCGTAACAACACAATGTCTTTTTGGAGGTAAGGGGGCATAGCTTCTTTAATAACTTGACTACGTAAACTTTTGTTAAAAGAAATTAATTTAAGCTTTCACACACCCATAATGGACAGTAATAGTCTTGAAAACATTCCTTCTGCAGACTTTGAGGAAAGTCAGAGCTTCAAACCTGATCTTTCAAACAGAAAAATTGACTGGCTGAACGCTTCCAATTTATTTTGCTGAAATTTGCTATTTTGAAATTTGAGTTCATTGCCTGTGCAAATAACAAGCTAGGGTTCCTGTTTCCAAATGTAATTTCAATGGCAGGATTTATTTCAAGGATTACACTGTATTCATTTCACTTACCAAATAAAAAAGACCATTCCATTGAAATCCAAAAAATAAACCTAAATCAGTGTGAATTTTTTTTGTAACATCTATCTTCAGCACTGAATGAAAGAATGAAGTTTGGAGTAATTCCTGCACTGAAAATTAAGATATCTGGGTTCATCCCTGGCTCCACTCTTGTGTTTTGCTTGAGAAATTGTATCATCTGTCTCAGCTTCAGTCTGTATAACTAGGAAAGGTGCAGAAGTCTTGCGAGAGGCTGTTTCTCATAAAAGTAAAAAATAAGAACAGTAGTTTTAACTGCTAAATATAGGGCTGTACTTAATGATAGTCAATTTATGTGATTTATATGATGCATTTAGCATTTTTTCTTCATGTATCATTCAGGTTTCTACAGTTATATTCATGATTGTGTAACTATCTGCAATATAAGTAGAGAACAAAGTTCAACCTGTGGATTATTCATAAATGACTATAAATACCAGTTAATGGGTAGTACTTGCCCATAAATGGTTGGTTGTCTAAATCACATGGTGGTTTTTCTGCTCGTTGGTTAGGTGAAAACCCAAGAGACTACTAACTACTACGCAAACAGCAATTTTCAGTTAGTGGATGCTCTGAGATATATGCAGCAATCTGGATACTTGTGAGCAATGCATTATTACACAGTCCTTCAATGACAACTTCTGCAAATCTTGCACTTAAAAATGATTGATTCTTCTATTATTTGGCTATCCTGCATGTTAGATTTATTTTGTAACATTTGATATTTGAAAAGTTCAAACTTAAATTATTTTATAATAATAAAGAGCAACTCCAGCTTCTCAGAATTCTGTAATGTACAAAGGCAATGGACACAGCGTAAGGACAAATACTTTAAAGCAGGACACATGCTTGCCTGCTCTTGCGTACCTGCTGGGTCTTGGCTTCATTTGTCACTTCTGGTGCTTTGTTTCCAGCACAGTATCAGAAACACTATTCTTTTGTGTGCCCCAAGATTACACATGACAAAGGTAGTTATTATAGTTTTTTTAATCACCTTGCCCTTGAACTATAAAATGGCCTGTTCCAGGAAATGCTGTACAAAAGGCTATATCTAGGTTGTGTTTTGGGAGATTCTATGGAATCATTAGTAGCTTGACGTGGAGGACTTTGCATCTTTAACTTGCTCAAGTGTTTTTAGCATTGTTTTGGGTTTGATGAATACATTTTATTTTCATTTGTCAATCTGCTACTTTTTCCCCAAAGAAAGTCTTGTGACTATGTTTACAGTCTCCCTCTCTGAGGAGAACTTACTGATGCCTTTTCTAGTCTTTGAATAGCATTTTTCCATCTGTTTCTGCTTGCCTGACTCCAGTTGTTCTATTGATTGGTTTTGCATACTGTGTTTCCTTACCATTTATTATCTCTTGTGAATCATAGATATTTACCAGATGTCTCATTCTTCTAGTATTTCACCATTCAGTCAGTCTCGTGAAGTAGCAGTAGTCTCACCTTACAGACAACGCAGACAAAAGCCTGAGAAATTTTCCAGTGGTCTTAGAAGTTTCTGAATACATGGATTGACATGGTAGCCCCAATTCTGGACTGTTGCTCTTAGCTTTCTATCCAGCATTTGAAAATTGAGCTGATATTGTGATGATGTTTGTAAGACTGGTTCATCACTTGGGATACAGTTTGCAGTTCTGGGAGATGTGCTAGTGGTTTCCCTATTTGTGTGTGAGGAAACTCTGTTGTGCAATGGGACGACTGAGTTGAACCTTGAACCAATGGTGCTACTTAAGTGAATGAGAAGACACTCATCCTGTACATACAGATGTGCATAGTAAAAGTCTCTTTATGGTTGAAATTAGGGGTTTTATATAGGTTTTGAAAATATTCAGATTCTCATGACCATTGTCACCACTACTGCATTTTGTCCCTGGAAATTAAATTCCAAGGTGAACTTCTGTGGTCCTTTCTCCAGCTTTTATGTAAGATGTAAGGCCTACAAACTCTTTATTGTAAGTCTAGATTTACTTAAATGACTTCAGGAATTTCACTTCCAAGTCAAATACTTAAGTGAGGGATAATTCTGTGTTCTGTAAAAATAACAACACATTTTGGGAGACTCTGACACACTTCTTAGCTCCAGTTGCACTCCTTGTGGTATCTCCTGTCCTTTGTTAGTAAACAAGAGGAGGAACTTTGGCATTGAGTAGTGCTCATGATTTTCAAGCCTAGAAAAAAAATACTAGCTGTCATAGACTATGCTAGTGCTTATTCAGGAAAAAAAAAAAGTTTTTGTAGCCAAATATCCCAGAAGCTTTGGTCAGTTGCAGGCCAATTGCTAAAATTTTCATTGCTTGAAATTTTGGAGAACTTCATGAACGCTAAGTTGTATAAATATTATATAATGTGCAGGCTGTAGCAACTTATTAAAGTATGTAGCTGCTCATTGAGGCATGTCTAAGCTGCTTTTCCTCACAGCTTTACTGAACTTGAAGAATCTACTATGACTTTAAAGTACAAAAACCCCAAAGCAGATCTATAGCCTCCAGGGCTGTAAGTGTCGAGTCCAGCAGGTTTCACTCCTTGCACGTTTCCTTTCTCTAGGATAAGTGAAGTCATAAAAACTGTTCTCCTATGCCTTCCTGGTTGCTGTAAAAGGAATGTGGCCTGCCCACAGGTTCTGTGCCCTGGTCATTTCAGATGCTCAGCTCTTCTGTTTTGTTACCCTGGACACTTAGCTGAATATACCATGCACTTGCTTTTAAAATTGGGAAAAGGAAAAAGCAGCATGGAGCAGTATTTGGAGCTGTCTGAAATGGGCTGCTTCTGCACTAAGTCCTTTTTCAAAGGGAGAGGATTCTTTCTAGTAATGCTTTTAGCCAAAAATTTGTTGGTGTGCTTTTAAAGACACTGAATGCTAGCACAGTAAGTTGGCTGTACAGATCTAATTATCTCAGCTTTCTTTCTGAGATTTTAAGGTTTCTTTTGGCAATGTTGTTTAGATTTATTCTTGAAGCTTCTAATGAACTGCATTTGGAAAGAGATTACATGATTTATGTAACATGTATTTTCTTTGTGATCTGCCTTGTTAGAAACTATGAATTGCTTAAGTGCTTTTTTGCTTTGAACTAGCAAGAGTGTGGCAGCATCTCTTGTTGATTTGTGGTTTGTTGTATTTTTGTTTGGTTGGTTTTTGTTTTTTTCTAAATGAATCTAAAACATTACTTATGCACCAGGCTGGTAACCCTGTATCCTCACATGAAGGACACCTCTGTGGTGATCCTCTCTTTCTAAGAGTGAAAGAGCAAATCAGCTTTTCTTCACCTTTGTCTGCACTAATGAGAGCTACAGGAGGAAATAAACATCAGTTTTCTCTGACAGCATGATGACAGTTTCCTGGATATTGAGCTATCAACACTGACATTATTTAATTGCAGGAGTTCCACAAGAGTAAAAGATTTAGCCCAGCCACAAGCATGAATGCTCAGCTTGAGGAACACTTTTTTCCATATCTGTGTAGTTTTCATCTCTGAGCAGAGGTTCAAGATGATCTTGACACTCGGATAATATTTCTTGTTCCTGAGAGGGAGAGTATTCCTTGAGCTGTTGAAATCCAGCAAGCTTATGGTGAGTTGCTAGAGATAACAGGAAGGATTTGTGCAAGTTTTGGAAATACCGACCAAGTGGAGAAATGAAACCACTGAGCAATTAGGTGGTGGTGTTCTTTTGTTTACTGGACTGTGTTTCTGAAGGTTTAGTGATGTTCTGAATCTGAAAAATCTGGTGTTTTGAATCTCTTTCTCAGAAGTGAATATATTGCTTGGCATGCCATATTGCAAAATTGTAGATGAAAACATCAAGGAAAACTAATCTTGCAATGACTTTTTATTCTTTCAAGTAGTTAACCTTAGTGTTTGCAGTGGTTTCAGCCATTAAACAAGTCTCTTTTTTGATTTTATTTTAATTGCAAAAATACTATATATAGTCTGAACCATAAACAGAGCTCAAATCACTGACTATGCAGTTCATCCTCTCACTGGAATTATCACAGGGATATTTTGTAGTGTTTGTGACATTTAACTTTTTCAAGGAAAAAGAAAAACTGGATCTCAACTAGTTGAATACTTAATGGAACACACATATAAAACATGGAATTCTGTACACACAGTGTACACGCATGTGTACAATGCATTTTTAGATATAGAATTTAGTATCAAAAGTCAGAATTGTTTTGCTGGTTTTAAACTTCAATTAAATTTCGAGCCTAAAACTATGTCCAGAGAAGGACAATGAGGCTAGTGAGGGATCTAGTGCATAAGTCTTATGACGAGCAGCTGAGGGAACTGGTGTTGGTTAGTCTGGAGAAGACTCAGGGGAGACCTTATTGCTCTCTATAGCTACCTAAAAAGATGTTCTAGTGAGATGGGGGTTAGGTCTCTTCTCCAGGGTTGACAGTGAGAGGGTGAGAGGAAATGGATTCAAGTTGCAGCAGGGGACAATTAGATTAGATATAAGGAGAAATTTCTTTACTGAAAGAGTTGTTAAGTCTTGGCCCAGGCTTCCCAGGAAGGTGGTGGAGTCACCATCCCTGAAGGGGTTTAAGAAACACTTAGATGAGGTGCTTAGGGCCATGGTTTAATGCTATGGTAGTGATAGGTATGGTTGGACTTGATGATCTTGGAGGTCTATTCCAACCTTAACGATTCTGTGATGTTTTCTGCACTCATTTTCACAATGTCTTCTGCCTGTAACTCATGTTTGAGCAATGTTGATCTTAGGTATGAAGGAAAGAGGAATGGTGTTTGGAATTTCTTTTCCTGCCACTGAAATCAGGGGAAAGAAAAAGTGATTCAAGTGTTAATTGAGGAATTAGTTCATGTAAAGGGTCAGTGGCTGGGCTTAGTACTTAAAAGTATTCCTTCTCAACAAAAACAAATAAAACGTGGAGTTAAATAGTGCAAGTTCGTGCCTCAAATGATTTAGAAAGTTAATGCATTTAACCTGTGATTTTGTGACACTGTAATGTAATATCTGCAGTCTTATGCTATTCAGCAGAGTTTAAAAAATGACATTGTAAATCCTTCTTTGTTACACGCATTTTTGAGGGCTGCTTTATACATGGTGTCAAGCCCTTGTCTGCTGGGTCAGATGAATTGAGAGTACCTCAAAGATGTAAAAAAGGGGAAAAAAAAAAGACAGTAATGTAGAACAGCTACAGTGGGATGTCATCAGTTGAAGCCCATGTTAAAGTGTTGGGTAGCTAATTCTATGAACATCCAAAGGAATGATTGTTGAGTGATGGAGAGCACTTTCTAGCAGCCTCACTGAGTGTTGCTGGGAGGTACTGAGCAGCACAGAAGGAGGAGGAGCCGTAGATAGCTTAAACCTCTCAAGCTGTGGGCCAGTTACTGCTGCTTGAGTAACAGAGCTCACAGTCCTTGATACTGTGCATGAGGCAGCTCCCATAGGTCCCCCCTCCATGCTATAATGTGTAAAATGATGACATTTTGAGATAAGCCTGCATCTTACTATTTGGCAGCAAAGCTGCAAATAAACAAACACACAAACCCCAACCAACGCAAACCCCCTACAGACATACATCTCAATAGTCACCCTGTTTCTTACCAGCAAATTACACTCCCTTGTACCTGTAATGCAAGTCTAAGTTTTTGTCTATAGGAGTGTGCTTCTGACTGAAAATCCGGTTGCCCTTTGAGATGTATGAGAACAGGAATTTGAGAAACCAAACAATCTTCAATTCAAAATCCTTTCTTGGTTAAGTGAGACGGTGCATTTGTATATATGTTGAGAATATTCTTTTTAATGGCTGTTATTCTATATAGCACTGCCTGTGTCTGAATATATTCATAAGGAAACTCTTAATAAACTAACTCATGTAATGTAACACACTGTGCTTTGCTGCTGCAAATTTAGCATTATCCTGGATTTATTTCTTTTTTGTTTATTTACAGAGAAACCTACAGCAGGTGCCAGAGCTCCATGATTTCTATCAAAAGGTAAGAACTACTTTGTTCAAAGATACCCAAATGATATTTGTCAATTCAATATAAACCTGGTTGTAAAAAAAAAAATAAAAAATAAGGATAACAATGATACATAAAAACAAAATTTAATGAAAAGAACTCACATTATGAGTGAATTTCATGAATCATGTAAAGGTGTGCATAAAAAATTGAATATGTACACTTTAGATCTCAGATCTGATAAATATTTCATTGGATTAAGAAATGCACTCTTGAAGCTTACCTGTATATGAAACATAAGAATGCATTATGGAGGTAAGTAAGGTACTCTGTCAATTAACACACTTGTGTATGTCTCTCTGTCACTTAAAGAAAAATCTTTGAAATTATTAGACTTAAAGTGGCTGTATCTGTGAAATTTTAAAATGGGAGCCTTTGCATGAATGGAACTGCCAAGGTCACCAGTTACTTGCATGAAATACATATCATTGAGGAGAAATATAACACACACTCAAAATACAGCCTTAATGCTCTGATTTGTCATTATAGGTGTATGGTTTGGGGAGGATTAGGGCTTGGTTTTGCCATCACTGAAATCAGAGCTAAGATTACACTCGACTTCAGTGAAAATAAAGTTAGTCTGATGCCTAATTCCTTTGACAGGCTTGCCGTTGGCCCCGAATAACTCCATTGCTGGAACTTTTAGAAAGTCCCACTGTTGTGAAAATGCCTTTCTGGATCAGCCCCACACTTAGATGGGGTGCTGAAAGTTTTGGGAAGGGCCTTGCACTGGATTTGGTCCTCTTGAACTTCTGAATGTCTGCGTCACTTTACTGTTCAGCCTTCTCTTGGAGCAATGTTTCTGGATGTGGCTGCCTTTGGCATTAGGCTGTTTTTGCTTTGGGTTTTTGGTAAATTTATTTTTCTTCAGTCTCCCATTTATAGTGCACAGAGGAGTTTTTTGATGGGAAGTATCAATAACATATTGAATATTTCTATGGAATGGATTAAGAAATGTGTAGATGTGGTGCTCCAGGACATGCTCTAGTGAGGGCAGGGGTTGTGTGGTTTGTTTTTATTTAGGTTGTTGTGTTGTTGTTGTTGTTGTTTGTTGTTGGACTCGGTGATCTGAGAGGTCATTTCCAGCCATGAATGTTCTGTGATTCTCTTCTGTGATTTGAAAAATCGAAGCACCAATAATCAGTTTTGTTTCTTCAGGTTTTATTGATACATTTTCACATTTCTTGTCTGGTATTGGATGAACAGATGTGTGAAAGTGCTAGCAATTCAGTATCATAGAAGGAAAGTGACTCTTCAATATAGCAAAAGAAAATTTCACATCTGAACAAACTGAATGATAAACTAATGCTGAGTTATCAGTAGGTGGGATGAACTCCTCTGTAATAATTCTTTAGAAGTAATGAGATATAGTAAAGAGTGGAAATATGTTTCTGCCACTTCAGAAAGAGAATGGTTTTGCTTGTTTTGAAATAGATGTCCCTGTTCGTGTTTCTTTCATCTGCCTGCATATCTGTTTGTGTGGTCCTGATCTTTTTGGTATGAGCTTCATTTAGGTATTGAGGGGAGGAGGGACAAGCATTTTCAGTGGTAGAATCATCTTAACTAATAATACAAGTCATGTATGATGCTTTCTAAAGAACATACACCGGTTTCTAAGCTAATCTTGCTGCTGTAGGTACAGTTTTGAACAGCAGAGCTGCATAGGCGTATGATACAACTATAAAATTCTGGTAGTGTAATTAGTATCAGAGTTTGGCTCACTGGTTCTGGGAAGACTTTGTAGCCATTTCTTTTTTTTTTTCTTTTTGCATTAAAAATGTGCATGTGGTTGGTGTGGTTTTACAGTGATGTGACTGACATCAGCGCCTACTTTAAGGATCAAAAAGCTATGATTGCATTGCGAATATTAAGTTGTAATGCTTCCTTCACATCCTTTCTACCAGGACAATCTTGAGTATCTCTTACAGTTCGTCATGTTGCAGATGTGTTGCATGTTCTCTCTGCTTTTCCTTGCTGAGCAAGGCTGTTCCCGCCTGCCCAGTTACCAAAAATAAAAGGAAAAAACTGAATCCCAATCTGTTACCCACACTGTAACATCCAATATTGTTGAGTGTTCTGAGGTTCGAAGATGAAAGAAACAGACCATAAGTCATGGAGTTAGAGGACAACATAAACAAAATGACCTTTAGTATCATGCTTGCCATATTCTGATGAATAAATTGAATTCATGTTTAACATTCAGATAATATTCCTGGCAGAGCAAAACATTGCCACATTAAATGTTCAGATCAGAAATGTTCAATGCAGACTAAATTAAGTTGGATCTTAGGACAGCAAACTCAAAATGAGTAACATGTGGCAATATTTGATTTAACAAAAAAATTTTTTTTTTTCCTTTTTTTTTTTTTTTTTTTTTTTTTTTTTACTCTAAGTTTAAAAGTATAAAGATACACATGCCACAATGCAGTGCCAGGAACGTTAACTGCTTTTGATCTCTCTCCTCAGATATTAACATCTCCCCCCAAACTCCCCCTTGTTTGGCGTCTTAAAGAGTTTTCATACCAATAACGACACAGAGAACAGCAGTCTTTGCTTCTGTTTCTTCAGCTTGTTTTCTTAGTGTTGCATGATCTACGCCCCAGAGAGGTCAATTTTAATTAGCCCCCAGGCACTGCTTAATATTTAGGGCCAAATTTTCAAAGAAGGCCTCAGTTGGATTTTGATTAGTGAGCGTACGATCGTTTTGTGTGCTGTTGAGCCTCCCAAACACATGTATGTTTTTGCCTGCCAAAGTACAGTACTAAACTCTTTGAAGTGAAGACATGGTCGTCCATGCTACTGACATGTGCGTTCTTTGTTTGCAAACGGGATGGTTGCACATCTGTGTGTATCCGTCATTGATGATGGTTGTACAGCTGCACCTGTATTTGATTGTGGAAATGAAAGGGTAGGTTTGGAACTGGAATTTCTTTTTGGAAATGCGGTACCAGTTTTCTGTGAGATCAGTAAGATTCTCAGTCTTTCCTGGTTTGCTGTTTTTGCAGTTTGATCTTCTGGGAAGTATTCTACTCTGTAGAAAGCCCAGTTTTGCTGGTATTGAGAGTAAAACGTAACTATATCGTTAGTATATTAATAAGAGATTTCTTGGCTTCATAGGAACATCGAGTTCACAGAGAAGATGCATAAATCTAGTCATTCTTGAAAAAGACCTTTAGTCATTCAGGCTTAAGCTGTGTTTAAGGGAGCAGGAACTTCATGCACCAGTCCCTTTAGATGGCTGTGGTGATTTCTCACTATTATAATTCCAGTAGGAATGCCAAGCATAAGCATAGAAAAATGCATTTTGCAAGCCACAAATGTTGGTGCTAACCTAGACCGCTATGTCCGAAATAGTAATGATTTACATAAGTATTGCAAAGCAGCAATACCCAGTACTTTGATGCCACTTATACATATTACACTAAGATGGGGGAGACTGCTAAAATGTATCCCCAGTTATTACTTCTGCATGTGGTTATATTCTGAAAGATTCAAAATATTTCAGTCAAGATCAGGACTCCATGTCTCTTATAGGAGAGGAATTGGTGCCTGCCTGAAGGATTGTTTCAGTCCTAACATCAATTATATATTGGTGTTAGAGAAATGCAGTCAATGCTGTCCAAACACGACTCAAAATTGAAGAGGAGGATTTTCTGCATTACCCTGCCTCTGTCAAAGTTGCCTCATTGCAACCAGCTCAGATGTAGGTTGACTTTTTTTTCTTTGTGGTTTAAGAAATCCCTTTGTAGTTCTCAATGCACAATATCCAGAAAAACCGATTAGGAAATGCATTAGCATCCAGAACATCCTTGATAGAAACAAAGACTATTTTAGGTATGGACTTTTCAGTGGAAACAGCAGGATGCCGTTCTTCACAAGCCTTTTCTCTGCTTGCAGTGTGTGCTGTAGGTTACAGACCTGCCCCATGTGCGAGGAGCAGGAGTTGGAACGTAGCCTTTGGCTTTGGAGTGAGCAGAAATGGGCCTGTGATGATTTAAAAAATAGGCGGGTTGGAAGGCAGCAATCAACTAGTAAAAGTTCATAACCATGCAATTATGGCATAGTGACTGTGCAAGCTGAAATTCATTGGCCATTTGAGGCTCTCAAGACAAACACCAGCCTCTGAGAATTTCTGTGTTTATTTATAATTTATTTCAGGCTTCCTGAAAGTTCAACTTTTGGCATATCTGACTCTATAGCACAGAGCTTCAAAGAGCACACAGCCAGAAACTTTACAGAGTCGCCCAAGAATTCCTCTATATGTGTTCATGTATGTGTGCAAATTCACTTGCAGCCTGTAGGATGTGCACATCAGCTTTCTAAATTTATTCATTTGAAAAATAGTGGTTTGGCATGTAAGAATCTGGAATGTAATTATCATGAGANTGTCCCTGCCCAGTGCAGGAGGGTTGGACTACATGAGCTCCAGAGGTCCCTTCCAACCCTAACCATTCTATGATTCTATGAGGAAAAAAATGCAGAGTCATGACTGTATCTGTACACTGATCACTTTTAAGAGCCAAAAATAATATGTATTGTTAGTTTTTGAAAAAGCAGAAGTGGCATCCCCAGTCCTTGCATAGCCTAACAGTATCTTTGTGAAGTGAAGTTAGCTTTGGAAATTGTCTTATGGCTGATAATAGAAGAGAATTTAGGAACAGGGAGAAAAAGAATTAAAGGAAAAGGTGTTCATGATTACTTTGCTTCTTCACCTTTCAGTCTTGTAACAAGAGGTTCCAAAATGCTATACTGCATGCTATGTTTGTTTAAACTTCTTGAGACTATGCAGAGATTTTGAATTATCTTTCAGGCACAGGAAAACCATTGACATCTTGACAGGACAGTTTGTTTTAAGAACCAGAAAGTGAAACAGAAAAAACCTTCAGAGTACCTTATTGACCTTTGTTTGGAATAATACTTTTTTTTGTCTGTTTTTAATGCTGCTTATCCTTTGCAACATTCTGAACTGTCTGAGCAGTAGCAGGAGAATCAAAGAAAGCAGCTAATAGGTGCTGGCTTACGTGGCTTCATCTGGGCACCATGCTGTTCAAACTGTGCCTGACTGATTGAATACCAGTATGTGTGGGAGTACCTGTCAGTTGGGTTTACTGTTACATTCTCATTTGTAGAAAGAGAATAGAAAGGCTGAAACATTTCTGTCATGTTGCTGATGTTCAGTCCAAAACACAGCTCAGACACAATGAAACCATACTGGTAATGAATAATGCCTACTGTACAACAGAAGGAAAATGTGTTTATTTTATAGGCCTTATTCTGTCTACCTGGTATAAGACAACCCAAATTCTCAGTAATTTCTTTTTATTGTTATTTGTGCTGACTCTCAAGTTCTAGCTTTGGTACTAAAGCAAGAAGATGACGTTCTTTCACTTGAGCATTTGGATACATAGTGGAGAAAACAGTTCTTCTGATACAGAAGGTAATGAAAAGTCTTCCAACACCGAAACAAAAATGTTACTAGAAACAATGACAGCTTGTCAGAGTGAAAAGTAGGATAACTTTCAGATGTGAAAGAGCAAATGCCATGTGAATTGAAATATGTATGACTTGACTTAGTGCTGGAAATGTACTTGGTGACTTAGTGTTTTTGTTTTGCTGCTTTGTTCAACCTTGTAAGGCTCCATTTGGATGGTTATGGGGATTTTGTGAGAAATTCAAGCAAACAAATGGATCAGCTGAAAGATGACCATAGATTACATTCTGTCATAGAAACCCCTTTCAGAAACTCTGACTCTGGAGAACACTTTGATAGAGCAGGATTAATCCCATTAACTCTGAATCTTCCGCAGAGGAATCTCTTACAATCATACTTTTTTAGTCAGGGTAAAGGCATCTTTATAGCCACCATTGGCTTGAAGCTCATAATGTGAGAATTTGCCTTTGTCCAATGGTCTAGCTGACTGTGAGCAAAGCATGAAGCTTGCCAAGCCATTTCGAATCTCCTTCCAAAAGTCCTGTTGATAAGAGGAAAAAAGCCTCCTCATCAGATATTACTTCAAACATCTCAGTTGCCCTCCGGCAGCTTGTCTGATATGAAAACCCTTGCATTTGGTCCCTGTAGGAACAAGGATTATCTTTAAGGATAAATTCCTCTTAGAATTTACAAGTGTAGACTCAGTACCTTGCATGCTCAGTGTAGTGCTCAGTGTAATCTAGGGAAGGGAAGATGTTCTGAGGTGTATTTTCAAAACTGTGATAGGTCATGAGCTTGTCTGCCACCTTTGTTGTGTTCCTCTCTAAGAGAAGGACCCATAAGATCCCCCAAGGCCAAATCTCAATCTCTGTTTATATCTGTTCTTAATGAACAGTATAGCATCAGTGCCTTGTGTCCTCCATGGCTGGCTGGGCTGGCATCCTCCAACCCTTCTTCCACTGTAAGGCTGTACACCCTTGAGGAGAAGAAGAATGAGTCTATTGCCAGGAACAGAGAACTGCACTAACATGTTCAGTAGCTGCTAAGCTTTGTAAGATCATATTATGATTTCATATGTCAAATAGGAAACCTTAATGTTAGGATGGTCGGATAAGTTTCTTAATGGTTGTTTTGGAAAGGTATGTTCATACAGAGCAATGCCTTCATTGTAAATATCAAACAGTTTCAGCTGGTTTGCTACTAGTGCTTTTAGTGTACTCTTTTGAGAAAATGTGATCAGAAAGCTATTGAAAAAAATGTAGGCTGTTGTGAACTTTGGCTACTTCTCTGTTCATGAAATGCAGATTGGCTGTAAAGCAAACCTCTCTTTTAGTGCCTGGCACTACTGAAACAAACAGATTTCTGTCTCTCTATTGACTTTAGTTGTGACAGAGCACTGTCACAACGCTTTATTCAGCAATTTTAGTGTGTAAGTTCTGTGTAATTTCTGTATTCCAGTTATACCAAGCTGCTGTCTGGATTGTTTTCACCATTGTTTTAACAGAGCCTTTTTGTCCCTTCTTGTAACAGACCTACAATGCGTTAAGATAATTTTCAAACGGATTCTTCTGAGAGAGTCCCTGAACTTTGCTGCAGACCAAATGAACAGTTTGTTAGGCTTTCAAGAGTGTTTCTTGAGCAATAGTAACATTAAAGACAAAACTGCAGATGAGGCAGATCTTTTTACCTGAACCTCCCATCGGCTTTCTCCTGACTAGCTGTGACCATCCTCTTGCAGAACTGGGTAAAACCAGACAGAAATAGGTCATCTATCATCTCTTCTCATGGTCTTGAATATACATGGCTGTGCAGGCCTTGCCATCTTAAACCTTCCTTGGGTCTAGAGCCCTTCCTCAGTTGATGATGGCTTTGAGTCTACCATTCTTTCCCATTTTCTGTTGTCCATGCTGAACCCATTAAAATGCATGGAGGCGGAGGCTGAGGCTGGACAATATTTCCAAGATGCTGCCTTTGGTAAAGGTGTTTTTCTGTTGTTCACCAAGACCCACAGTAGCTCATGTTCTCAGATGAACCCTGAGGCTCTGTAATGGGTGACCTGCTAAGCCCACAGCTATTGTAGTAAAGCTGTCAAAAAGTACAGCAAATTTGGACTCTCTACAAGTAGAATTTGAGATCTGTCATCACACTGAAACCTTTGGTTCTTTAAGTCACATTCTATAATGTACAGTTCAACGAACAACATGTTAATGTTCTGTTTTCTAAGTGTTGTTTTGACATATAAATGTTCAAAACCATCTTGAGTTAATTAAATTTAGAAGCTTCTAAGTGAATGGATTGTGATGACAACTCATCATCTAATTACCCATAATTAGGAGTAAAACAGTATTAGCTAATAGAAATAATAAATAATTGTGATAGGGAAGAAAACTTAAATGTGCTGTCCAGCAGCGTGGCAATTTTTCTCCCAAGCAGAATTTATACATGAAAGCCCTGAATATAGTTCTGTTTAATCACATGCTGTATATGCATAGGCATTATTCACTGAATGTTTTAGGTTAATAAGAGCTGGTCTGAGAATAGAAAATACTAAATGATGTTTTAGGCTGATGAAATCCAGAAGTTGGGGAATGCTTGTTGGAACAAAATAATAAAGACGAAATAGATAAACAGAAAGGTATTTTTGCATCATCTACTAATCTTATCAACACCATTAAGAGGGGGGGGAAAAATTCAAAGGTCCTAAGAAGGCAATTTGGTTTGATTTTTATCAGTGCTCTTTGCCAGTTGTTAGCTGGCAGATTTTAAACTTGTAGAAATCAAGTGTGAGCAAGTTCCAGTTGTTGAGTTACCTTCAGGACAGTTGTGGAGACAGTCTTTTTAGTCATTTTGCCTGAATGACTATCATCAGGAGCAGTTTTATTTACTCACAGAAATATTAAATGGGAAACATCTGTTTCTTGATGACCTAGAAAATAATGTAGTTGAAACCTAGTTTTCTTTTCACATTTAAAGCTAGGAAAAATTTTTAATTTCTGTGCTTCCTTCTGTAGTTAGTAGTTAGTAAAGTAAGTTAGTAAAGACTCTTTGCAGGAATGAGTTCCTTACCACAGGCATCACTAGCTGCTGCCATTCTTATTCTCAGTACTTAATCTGTTCCTCAGAAATGAATTATTTATCTGTATCTCAGGTGAGGCTGAACCAATCCTTCCTTTATTATTACTATATATATTATTTTTGATGTGTATTTTGCTTAGTGTGCTTTGGAATAATAAAATTTGAAACAAGTAATGGGTTTTCAAGCAGGTAACACATCCAGTTATGTATGTTCTGTTTAATGTGTGCTTAATGTTGCATGCATTTACCATAATTACTTACACAAAGAGAATTAGGAATATAAATACAAATGAAAGGCAACTACTTTAGTTATGGCTTATGCCTAGCTTGGGACTACATGTAGAAAAAATCTAAAGGATTTGTTGAGGAAGATGTACAGATAGAAGTGACAGCAATATTGGTATGAACACAAGATACTGGGGATGCAAAAGTCGGTAGGATAGGTGTATACTTAACAGGTCTGCTGGACTAAGAACCAGACTGCAGAGGAGTCATGGAAAAAGTATTGGAAAAGAAAAAAAAAAAAAGAATAGAAATTTAATCTTTTTTATTTTTAAAAGTGGTTTTAATAAGGAATCTAAATTTGTGGTCACCTTTGTTATATTTCCATAATTATTCCAATATTTGTGTTTTTACAAGAAAGGGAGAATGATTATTATCAAGTATTCCAGTTGTAAGATTTGAAGACAGCCTTTCATAATTATGTTTTTATTTCCTTGACAACTTCTCATTTTCCAAGATCAATTTTTACTTCAAGAAATGATCCATGGATACTACCATGAGTATTTACATTTAGAGAATGAAGCAGGAGCATTTGTAAATCCTTACCCTCTTAATTAATGCCAATCTTCAAGGTTGTGTTTCCCAGTGATTGATAATAAAAAGGTTTCCGTGTGGCATGGTATCCTTTGCAGCATGAATCATACAAGACCATAAAATTGTTAGCTACATCATTATGGCTGAGGGTATTGTACTAAATGAGCACATATTAGAAAATGAAATGGATGTTTTATGTGTTCTCTCAGCTAGAGTCAGGTACTGTGCAAAATGTACCTCTCTGAACAAATCAAATCCCTAAATGTGTTTTTTAAAGTTTGCATGATTAATTAGAGTTCACTTTTTCCTGATTGAATGCAATGAATTTAATTCTATGTATCTTTATTTCACGTGCTGGCTGTTTGAGAGCTTGTTTTGCCAATCACATTAATAGAGAGAGAAATGTGTGTGTTTGCCTGATTTCAGTAGCATTATTTACACGTATAATGTTCTGTGTAAACACTGATTAGGCAAGACATTTTCCAGAACAGCTACAGTTAGATAAAAAAAAATGGTTTTTCAACTACATTGATTTAGTTTTTACAAGTCAGCTCTAAGGGGGTGGAGAAGGAGTTTGGGACCCAGAAACCTTTGGTTGGAAAAGCTGCAGTATCTCATAGGAATTTTTGCTTTGTAATTTCGTGCTCACATACAACTTTAGGGACTAGACCTCCTGGTCAGATGTGTCCTGCATGATGCTTTGCAACATAGGAGATGCAGTCCAGCTAGAAACTTCCACTGACAGCATAAGAGCATGCAGAGTGCAGGTAATCCAATGTTTTCCATGAAATATATCAGGGCCACAGCACTGAGGACTGTCTTAATACCTTCTGGAGCACTTTCCTTAGAGTCTGTTTTTACCTTTGGGATCTATATGATCCCAAATAATAATCTTACCAAGATAAATGAAAAATTGGATAACAACCAAGAATCCTTTTGCCTACTATTGGTGGCTGATCAGGTAAGAATCACAGTGCACATGTTTTTTTACCAATGTATTATTACAAAATTTGTAACTTTGCTAATCTCACATGGCTCTTGCATTACATGCTTTGTTTCTCCTACTATGTCCTTTCTTCATGTCAGTGTTCATGTAGGATCTTTGACCATGAGATGCTGAGAACTGGACTCATCACCTTTTTGATGATTAGATGAAAATTTCTCTCTACATACTAGAACTGATGAAGACTTTTTGTAATGGGTTTTCTAGCCTTTGTGGCATCATAGAGGTAGATCTAGGTTAGCAGATCTGAGACTTGGCTTAGTCTGCTGTATTGTCAGTTCTGTAGCGCCAGTCTCTCAAAACTTCTAGGACAAAAAAACCTGAACTCTTTGCAACCTTGAGGGATTTGCACTGTTTTCTAATGAGGTGGAGGGTCTAAAAGTATGAGAGTTGAATCCTAGAGGCAGGATGAGATGACTCCACCCCAAATGTGAGTGAAACACTGCCAATAATATTCCCTCATAATTAATTCTGTGTCTTGTATGCTAAGCTAAAAATATTTCCAGTACAACACTTTAATATCATCATCTGTCAGCCACCAGTCCCTTTTTTACCTAAGCAGTAATGCACCCTGATGGACGGTACCAAAGCTCAAAAAAATAAAAATCTTTCATCGTTCTTGCATAATTATGATTCACTTGTTAGGCTATCCAAAAGGGAAAAAAAAAATCCACAGAAATCTGAACATATGGAGAAGGGGAAGCTATGTTTAGACTAAAATGAGATGATCAGTTTGCCTTATCTACTGTGTTTGGCCCATAGTCAGTATGGGTGCTGTGTCAAATATGGCTGTAAATATTCCCTTGGCGCATATGGAAACAGGTGTTAGAAAAATCCCTCAGATCACTCACTTGACCTGTTAATTAAGTTTCACTGTTTACCTACGGAAAATTCTGGGGTTACTTGGTGCTGAGAGTACCCACAGGTCTGCATGCCTCCTCTTCCAAATTACCATGACTTAAAGCCTCCTTAATCTTGAAAGGATTGATGGAAGAAAGAATTGTAGAATTATGTTGGATGGTTTGGGTTTTTTTTGCGGTGTAATCCTATCTGCTATAGCAGAATCCTCTGGATAGAAATTGTTAACTTCCTGTTACTGTAAATGGTTTTTAATAACATTTTGTGTATCATTGTTCTTACTTCTCACTTGGTAGCCAGCAGTTTCTAATTAGTACATTAGCAAGAACTGTACAATATTAATTCTCTTGTATTTGTCTTGAATTTGCAAGGAGCAGATTAGTACAGAAAAGACTGCTTGTCCCTTTAAAACAGAGGGAGAATTTAATTACCATATCATTTTCTTTCTTACCCTGAGTTTTGTTTTGCCAAACAGAGAAGCAGAAGAGACAGAGCTGTTGGGGTTTTGTGAGAAAAGGCAATCTGCAGATTAATACAGGTGTTATGAATTGTAGCAGAAATATAGGTGCAGCTAGGCTGGTACAGAGCTGTTGTAAACAGAAGTAGGAGATTGTAGGTTGTTTGGTTTGTGCTTTGTTTTCGTTCTTTTTCTGAGTCACCTAATTAATTCTTGACAAGCTTGCTGAATTGTTTGTCAAATTAAAACAAAGAAACTCACAAAGGAGAAGTCTACTAGAACAAGTGGCAGGAAGAAAAAAAACCTTTGCACACAAGGTCGCCTAAAGAGACATTTATGCACTGAAGAAATCTATTTTTCCAGCTATTTTAGCGTAATGTAATGTTTCACATCTGTCCTTGTGCTTTGCTTTGTTTGGCCTTCGACCACTGCAGATGAGGTAGCAGTACTGCTGAAAAAGTCCAAGCACTCATTATTCATAATTTCAGGAAGGTGTTGCAGAGTGGAGGAATTCCCTTTGCAGGCAGGATCCTGGGGATGGGGATGTGCCACAGCCATTGTGGGTACTGTGGGAACAGAACAAGAACCTCAAATGGGCTGTGGAGAAACTGCTGGGTATCAGACCACTTCTGATTGTCTCCAGCAGGGAAAGGGAAACTTTTTCTTTTTGTGGGCAGAAAGAGGCATTAAGAAAAGGATATTAAATGAAGTCTTGGGGTTGTTTTTGTTTTTTTTTGGAGGGGGGAGGAGCAGAGTTTTTACCAGAAGCACTTTAAGGGGAGGAAAATGAGATATATATATATATCTATATTTTTTTTTTTCCCAGGGCAGTTGGTAGAGAGATGCAGGGCTAGTTTCTTGGCCCCTAGCTCTGGAAAAGGCAGAGCTGTTCAGCTTCTCCCAGTTTTATACCTGGGACATACAGCAGATTTTCATCTTCACTAGGTTGGAAGTGAGAATAGGGGGAATAGATGAAGTTAGTGTCTCAGACCTTCATGTGTCTAGCATCTAAGTTAATCAATCAGGTTGTGTAGCCCTGTGTAAGAATTGCCATACCTGGTCAGACAAGAGATTTATCTCCTCAGTATCTGTCTCCAAGAATGGTTCATCATGAATATCATGGAGAGAGGATAAGAACATAGCAAGCCTACAGTAATGCTTCCTCAGGATGCTCATGACTGTATATGAGTTTGTTTCATGAATTTCCTAAGCAATTCTCAATTTAGTATCCTTGGATGCAATTTTTCTTTGAAGAATTGATCTTTTTGCTTTCTGAAGTAGTGGAAGCCATTAGCATCCATCCTGTTCTGTGACGGGTATTTGTGTGACTTAACTGGGTGTTGTGTGAAGGGTGTCTCCATTGGTCACTAAGAGCGTGCTGCGTGCCTGCTAATTGCATTTGGTGTCCCTGACTAATGGGCTGGGAGGAACCATAGATGATCACTCCCTACTCAGTGTGGCCACTGCCTCTTCATTTTATCACACTAACAGGCACCTCCCCCTCCCCCCTGAAGAACCTCACTGAGGAGAAAGTAGGTGTTTCACCATAGAATATGTAGAGCTCTGAGAAAAGGGGGAATTTTCCTTGGAAAAGGTGCTGCTGTTTCAGATTGACTCTTCTCCAAGAAGAGTCCTTAGTCCTTTGGAAATCAGAGAAGAAAAACCAAGTCCCTCCAAAAGACTGTGTAGGATTTTTCCCAAGAGTGCCTGAAGTTCAATTTAGTACCCCCTGCAGCTGTCATCTTTACACTCTTGCCTGAGACAGAAGCTTGCTGGAAGTGTGAAGAGTTGCTGTTTATTTTTAAATGAAATATGCATACTTCTAATCCTGGCCTTTGGATAATAACACCCAAATTAAACTAACTTAGAATCTGGCAAATTTCCAGACACTTCTTTTTTTCTTTGCTACATTTCTTGAATAAATTTTCTTTTACCCTCTGCATGTTTAATGCTTGAAGAGAAGGGAGACTTTCTTGTAACAGTCATGAAAAGGTGCCTTTCATAAAGTGATTCACCTTCTATTGGGGACAGTCTTAGGCAAATTGAATTAGGAGGAGGAGACATTCTAGTTTACAGAAGATAGAACTGGTGGTTTAAAAATTTAGGGATTTATTCTCTTGCTAATACACGCTCAGAATTCCCAGTAACAGCAATGGAAACTGTGCACGTGAAGAAAGAAAATCAGAGCAGTGAACTTGGCTAGAGCAATGTTGTCTTCAATGTATTTACATAGGATGCATAATATCATAGGCAGCTGTGCAAACCTTGAAGTATGTTTAGTAGGGTGTATTTTTATGCATATGAAATTACAGCAATTTACTTCTGTTTAAAATTAAAGGAATACAAGCTAAACATGTGCCACTCTACTATCAGCCTTGTAATCCAGGTTATGACCTCACTGAACAGGGGTGTTGATCCTGTAGGGGACCCTCAGGGCTGATGCACTGGGATCAGTTTGTTACCCTTCTGGGTCTGTGGCTGCACAGGGTCTCTTCCCCATGCTGTGGGGTGGGGACCCAGAGAGCTGCCTGAGTGCTTCTTACAAGTGAGAAGGTGGAGTGCTGCACTCCTAGAACTAAATAATGCAGTGTAAGGCACAGCTTTGCTAATTCTTACTTAATTCAGAGTCTCATATTTGGTGATGTGCCTTGAGACTGGATCTTGAAGTGAAGTGAATGTGACCATTCCAATTTATTTGTCCCTTTTGAAAGGGAAGATGGGAGGAGAGGAGTGAAATTAAATGGCAGTTTCTAAGTATCCTGGTTCCAGTGAAGATTCTACATAGGAGGGCAAAAAGATCTTCCCCTTAAGATAACTCTTCTAATTTAAGTGTTCAGATTTTTTCTTGATAGTAACAAAAAGTTTTCCTACATTTTTTTTCTTCTCTCTGGGAAATGAGGGGTTCTAATTACACTAAACCCCACTATTATTGACTTTATGATAGCTTCCCTCTGTCTACATGGCTGCTGTGTATAGAAGGCTGAAACATCTCAAATCATTACAATGGGAATAAGCTTGTCTTTGAAGGAACAACCAAGATTTTCCAACTTTGACCAGTGTGGAAGTCCTATGACTGTATATTTTTCAAGTTATTTCTCTGCTGCTCTTTTCTGTGTTGCCAGCAGAGTGAATACTATTACAGTACTTTCTTAACAAGAACACTCTGTGCCAAAGGTTTTAAAGTGTTTTATTTTAATGTCACAGATGATTAAATGCTTTAGTGTGACTGACAAGCTTTAGTAAATTCATACAAATTAGATATACTAGCTCTTAGTAAAATAGATTTTTCTAAACCTGTTTTGTGTGAGAAGAGAAGGAGCAGCTAATGATAGTAAAATACATTAAGATGCTGGCAAATTAAAAAAGCCACTTGCAGCTTAGCAGTAGTGATATGACAGCTTTCCATGAGGGTGAGGTTGGAGACTCCTAATACAACAGAAACACCCATAGGGGTTTGCTGCAATATCATTTTTAGTATTGAGCAAGCTGAGCTGATGCTTCCTCAGGATTAGGATATCTTCCAGCTTGCTAGTAGGAGCAAAGTCTCTGCTCTCCTGTCACTTTGGAGGATGCTGGTACCGCTGGAGATACCAGTTGTCAGTGATCTTAGTGTGCAGACTGGTATAAAAACTATAGGTAGGCAACAGTAAAACATCTCTGTTAATGCTTTTTGCTTTATTAACTCCAGTGAGCATTTAAGTACCCACCGAAGATCCCAGAATGAAAGGTCTGTTAGGCGCCCGAACAAAGCTTTTTTGGTATGATTATTAGAGAGGATGGAGAATTGGGGAAAATAAGCCCCCCCAAAAATCCCTGTAGTGATGACAAACTGTGCATGTGCTTTGATACTTTGGCATAGGTGTTCTACAGCTAATGAAGCTCATGTGTGTGTTCTGCCTGGTAACATGTGAGGCACTGATGGCTTCAGGCTCTCCAGTTTCCTACATGAGCTTTTTTTAGAAAGAATCTCAGAAATTCACTAGCTCTCACGGGAACTGAAGCCAATTTCTGGCCTGTACATACAGTTATGTGATTCTCTATAGGAAAAGAGATGGTACGGGGGACTTGCTGCTGTCATCCTGAGTCGGTTCCGTATGGTTATAGTTGCACACATGTGCTTGAAGGAGTATTTAGAATGCTCTTGGTGCTGAGGCATAGAGACATGGCTTGAATGCTTTTGGGCCTTAAAGGCAGCTGTTCTTGGTGTCGTCTTCTGGTGATGAGTTGTGCTGTTGAAGAGGAGGAAAGGGGACACGCATCTTGACAGCCTTTGTGCTTTAAACAAAATTTCATGGCTGCTATCTTGGTCAGGAAGCTGAATCTTGCAGTTGGGTACCATGTAGCCTGAAGGAGGGTTAGGGGAGACAGATTGAGGAGACACCTCAGCTGAACAGAGATTTTTTTAAAAAATTTATTTATTTTTCCCAAGAAAGGTGTTGAGTTAATCATGTTTGTTTTGTGCCTCTGTTTCCCAGCCTTTTTGAAAGGTGAAACAGAAGCCTTGCAGAGGGAGCCTTTTATTAGGTGTTTGTGCTGCATCCAGTCTTAAAAATGTTCCCATCTGCAGCCACAATTGCTGTACCGATAATAACATAGGGTAAATATGTTTCTAGCTTGAGCATTAATAACAGCAATTTTATCATTTTGTGTTTATACATCATTACAGTGTCAGTCATTTATCTTTGCTTTTAAAGCTAAGCATTCTCTAAAAATAACACTTTTTAAAGATGCATATTAAAGTCAGTAGTCTCTGATTCTCCCTTCAGGATGAAAGGAAAGGGAGTGCATTTTATCATTAAATTATGATTTAATAAGAAGAATAAAGGATTCTTAAGAAAAAGTGTTATTAACAACATTGTCTTTTTGATCTATGGAAAGATAAGTGTCCTCTAGTGGAGGCAGTACCTCCTCTTCTTCCCTTATAAACCTTTGTTCTCTTCTGATGCATATTAAGCACCAGATGAAAAATTCTGTTTGTCTGTGGTCTAACAATGAAATACCTTGTAGGAAATGAAAAGGTCAAGCTTTCCCTGTCAGTGATTTATTATAAACAGTGCCTCCTCCTTTTATTTCATGATACTTTGCATTTGGATTAGTGATGATACATCACCAGCTGCTAGATAAAATATGAAGTTGGGAAACTATGGTCAAACATTTCTGCTGAGGAATGACCCTGTAATCAGCTCCCAGCACACATGGGTCTCACTTGATTTATCAACCCAAACCTGGGATTGTAGAGAGGGATGAATTAGTTTAAAGATATCTAAGGGATAATAGCTAAAGCCAAAAGCACTGTAGGAAAACCGTTTGTCACTGGCCTCCCCTGCCCTCCTTAATTGCAGAAAAATTGAGAGTGGATACGTTAGGCACCTGATATAAATCATTGGTCAAGTAACCAGCGATGTATCAAGTGGGGGAGTTGCAGGCCTTTTTCTTCTCCTTTTTGCAGGCAGGACGCTTGCCGTTTTGACACCAAGAGATTGTTGGGCCAATATAGTTTAATGCACATCTGTCCTAGTGCTGACTTCACCTTGGCCTTCTGTATGACTTCATGCATTTTGTTGTTCATTCCAGTTTCTGATGTGCTGTTTTCTGTAGTTTTGCATTTGGGGACGATTCGTCCTAGTGTTTTTTTTAGCTGAGAGTGTAACAATTAAGGAATGTGCAATTGCACAACACGTGTTGTAAATGCTCCCTTATTGCAGAACATACTTGAAAGTTTAGTGCTTATGGAAGCAAGTATTACCAAATGAATTAAATATCTGCAACTCGTTCATATTCTTCTCATTCTCAGTAGTTGTTTAACCCCGTTTGCCTCTCCAATAAATGCATGTGCTTTAGTTTACCAATTTTGTACACAGTTTAGGTAGAACTTAATGATATTTGATTTCTAACGTTATGTATGTGGTCTGCATAGATAAGCATGTGCATGTACATGAATTCATAGAATTTTGGAACCTTCTGCTATGGGCATCTTGCCTTCCAGTCCACATCAGGGAACAATTAGAAATTAATTCAGTTCATGTACTCTGTGCATTTGAAAAAAACTGTGAGAGAATAACATCGCATTTTCCTCTCCCTCAATCTAAATGTAGTAATGAGATTTTTCAGAGAGATTTTCCAAAGCATGCATAATAGTACATCCCTTATGCCAGTATTTATTCTTATTCCATGTGGCTGTGCTTGTGCCTCATTTTTCCTAAATAACCTAACTTTGCTAAAATTTAACTTTGGAGCCTAAGTAAAAATCCAGTTGATTGCTTCTCTGTTTGCTTATTCGTTGCTTGGATAACATCGTGGTGAGCATGGTGCAAAATCCACTGTAAAATCCACTGTAAATCTGTAAACAAATCGGTGTCTGCAAATGCCCTCAAATGAGGAGATAAAGAACAAAGAATTAGAGAAGTGAGTAGAATGAAGGGGACCTCTGGAGGTCACATCCCTTTCTTCTGGACCTGGTTTACACTTCGCATATGCCCTTGGCTAGAAACCATGAAAATATTAAGGGAGTCACGTGCTTCATTTTCTGCCCTCTTCTAATGAGACGTAGATACTCAACTGCCTTATATTGCTGTTGTTTTTCCTGGTTTTAAAGTTCATCATTGCACTGAAAAATCGGATGTGCTTAAGAACATGACTGATTATGGATCAAAATGTCTTTAAAATTGGGCTTTAGTGAATAAAACATTAAAAATATTACTTGTTCAATATAAGTGCAATATTTCAAGGCTGAGTTGTGTTAACTGAATTTATTATTAAATTGTGTTGTAATTCCTTTAAGCTAATGCATGAAAATGACCTCAAAATCAGATTAAATCTAGTTAAGAAGGTGATTATCTAAGTCCCTAAATGTCTTTCATGCAGAAGCTCTTAAAGAATAAGACTTTACACAATCTGGAGAACATGAGCATCATCATTTTAACCACAAAAAAAAAAATAATTTAAGAAATGAGAGGAAAAACCAACAACAGTTTTTGTCCATGTTAAGTGACTTTTGTCCATCATTATTAGCACATGTTTTATGCTGTATTGAGCACTTACTTCTCTGCATGAAGGTGAAGCACTGCTGCAAATTGCTACACCAAGAGACTCTTTTACAATTGAATCACAGGGCACTGTGAAATTTTTGGTTGAAAATGCTTGTCAGCATGCTGTAAAGGATAATGGAATTTGATTTCACAAAGCATATTTCATACTCAAGGTGTCCCAAACCACTCTACAGATGAATGAGTTAAATGCCAGAGAAGTGGTGACTGTGTAGGTAAATGTGGCGCCTATTATGTACTCAGCGATAGCTTACATACAGCTGTGGACAATGGAAACAGGTTTTCTCTTTTATTATTGAGGGTCACCCAGGTTAGCCCCTGTTCTTTTTGAAAAGCACTCTGGGATTTCTAATTTCCACCTGGATGATCACCAGAGACAGACAGAAAGGGCCACAGTTTAATGCTTCACTGAGAGGATGGATGAATGATTGTTGGATGATTAATGGCTGCTCTGTGCTGAAAGATGACAGCCTGTTATAATGGAGATAGCTAACATGTAATTTTCTGCGTACTGCAGTTTCACAGCCTCAGCATTCCCACATAGTGGGCATTTCATGTGGGTAAAAGACACAACAATGAAGACATAGTTTTTGGTTAGAGTTTGTCCCCTTCTTACCAGGGAGAAATGCATGTGGTAAAACACACTCGGCTCTGCTTGTGCTGCTTTTGCACTACAGGCTGCTGCTAAAGAGGTGCTCCCAGAGGCTGCCCAGTGTGTTGGCTTGAAAGTAAGCACAGCATCAACGAGAAATATTTCAGAGAGGACAGAGGCATCTTTTATCCCATATCCAAATTCTTGCTCAATGACCTGGTCTGAGGTTTGATGAAGGACTGATAGAGGTGGCTCTGCATCCAGTAGTGCTTTGCAGGGAGCATGGACACTCAGTCACCACCCCCAATGGGGCTGATGCTGTCATTCTATTGTATTGTTGAGGTTTTAACTGAAAGATCAATTGTTGCCATTATTGGTTGAGTGGTTACTGCAGAATAGCTATTATGAAAAAAAAAAACCAACGAAATGTCACAAATGGTTTGCTTAATTTGATTATATTCTTTTTTCCACTTGAAAATGTTCTTTCCTTTTGGTTGATCCAGAGCATGTTCATAGCCAGCTTCTGCTATGCCCTTGTTCACAGAAAAGCAATCTCAGTTGTACCCAGAACTGTTTTTTAGAACCAAAGTCATAAATTCACATGTGGGCACGTTATTGCATAAAGTGTTCTGTCAGTGAGGTCTGAGGAACTGTTTCTGGTGGGTTTGTGACTGGTCACTGTGCCGTTTTCACAATCATTAGCATTAGGTCTGGGTGCTGTTGCATCACCCATGAGGTCTAATTTGAACTGGGCTTGGCATGATCACAATTCTGTTGAATTAGTTAAAGCACATTACATAGGCTTTGTCCAAGCTTTATGCTTTTATAGTGACTGGTAAAGTTCACTTTTTAATATTATGTAGCTGAATTACAGAAAGCTTTCATTATCTTTTAATAAATCCGATTATCTGTTTAATGAAAGGAACTTGCAACAGTTTACAGATATTCTATGTGCAAAACAAATATGCATACCTGATAATTTGATGTTACTTGTTAACCAAAGTAAAAGGTGAAAGCAAGGATGAAACATTGAAACCCAAGGGTCAGATGAGGAGATGTTCTTAAGACAAAATAATAAAGAAGTGTTGGTGGATACTGTTTACAGTTGATTGGCTACTGGAAAGTTTGTTGAAATTATCATCAAAAATTTTTGTATGTACCTACATCTGTTTATAATCCACTACGCTTAGAAAATCCATTTGTGTGTCTTTCTCTTAGCTAAGGAATTTTTCAATGTTAGAATATTAATGTGAGTTTTATTTGATTCTTAATTGAAAACAATGGATTGTTCAGTTGCATTGATTATTGCTGTTTTCAGGTGTTAAAATTAAAGCATAGTAGAATTGATCCTGCTGTCTTCATTCAAAGTTTAGTGATTTTGGGGAAGTGGAAATAAAGGACCCCTGAGTTTATTAGGCTTCGTCCTATTTTCACGTGTGTGTATATATATATATGTAGAGCCATAGGTAATAAAAATACTGAAGCAGTGTTATGAGGCTGAGACTGAGCAAAATTTAACTCACTTCATGTGGATTTTTTTTAACTTAATGTGAAGTGAATCATTCATCATTTGTAAAAAAAAAAAAAAGTAAATCTCAGTATTGATGGTTTGTGTGTTTTATTAGTGCTTCTTGATATTTTTCAGTGGTTTACTTAATAGATAAGAATCAAAATAGGGTGTTTTTTGTTTGTTTTTGTTGGGTTTTGGGGTTTTTTTTCAAATCTTATTACATTGAACAGAACATATTTATGACTTGAGTTTTCTGACTTTTTCTTCCTTTGTATCTTCTAAGTATCTTTACTGACTAATAGCATCTGACATAATTTTTCATTTAATTGAAAGGATTGTGAAGTGCTTTATATGCTTAATGATGTACTTTCAAATCACTACCCTGTAATGAAGTCTCTCAAGCTGTCCGTTAAGAAAAATGGAAGTTTGGAACAAGAAACAAAGACTAGTGCAGGCATTAAGACTGCAGCAATAATGTAGGTCAGTGGAATGGAAATTTGTAATCTGATTGAAGCTCTGGGGTTAATATCCCAAATGTTCCCAGAGCACTGGAAGGCACATCAGATCTTTAACATAGCAGCATACTGCCACCTAACATCACATAAAGCATATATTCATTTCACCTTCAATGCAGACCCAGCCTGGAATTTTCCCCATATTTTAGACTGTCCATCAAAACATAGTGCAGGTCATAAGTCTAGAAGGGCTGGAACCAAGGAAACCATTTGGATAGAGGCAGTCCTTCTGGGCATGAACAAGCTCTGAAGTCAGTAAAATTGTTTGAAAATGAGTCTTGGATTATATCACTGCAAAGACATTTGAGACAAGCTTCCCTCCCTTGCCACAGGCACCCATGTGCCTGATGAAGGCAGGCATTCCATCTGAGATGAAGCCGAAGAGGTCTCTGCCACCATGTGATTACTTTGCCTTAAACCTAGTAGCAGACTCACTGGTGCATTCATTTTCTACAACATTCCAGTTCCAAGAAGGTTTGCTGGCTGAAGTAATTCAGAAATCATGTCTTTGGTGAGAAAACGTCATTCTGATGGAAAAGGTATGTTTATGAGAGCAGCTTACCCAGTTGAGTAAGAGGGAGGAGGATAGCAGTCTTCAGAAGTATAACCTAAAGATGATGTAAGGGCATTAAAAAGGATGAGCAGAAATTGTCACATGCTTTAGCCTTCCTTGAGTAGAAATGTCTCTTGGGAATTCTTGCACTCTAGCCAAGATAAGGGGAATGTTTGGACCCAAATGGACATCATACAGGTAAAGCCCCTAAAGAGATACACTCAAAAAGTGATGGATATGCAGGTACCAACACCTCTTCCTTCACATATTTAGAGATTGTTTGACAATCTCCCATCTGTGTATTGACACATCTTGTCCCTGTTTACTTGTAGGATCTGACAGGATCACAGCTGCAATACATTTAAGATAGAAATAGATTCACATTTCTACTTCAGTGCTCAGGTCAATGGAGTCAGTTCAGAATTGCATTTATGCTGAGAGAAGAATGTGGCAAATTGCCCACTCTGTCCAGCACATTAGAGTTTAAAATAATTTAGCTAGCAGTTCTGAATACCCATTTCCTGCCAATAACCTTAGAATACCCCATTGCCAGGAGATATTTCAAACCTTACTTTGTGAGTCTCACCTTGTAGTGGTACTAGCCAGTAAGCCTTTCTAGGGCTTCATTGTTAGTACTTGACTTACCAGCTTTACTGATGGGAGACACACGTGATGGAGAGAGGAAGAATAAGCCCTCTCATATGTATGCTGTTTATAAAAAGTGAATTTACATTAAATGGAAGAGTCTCAAGCTCTTGGATTTTTGGTTGATTTTTTTTAAAAGTAGGTTTTAAATATGTTGCTTGAAACCTGAAGTTGAAAAATAGTTTTTAAGTGAATTAAGAAATTAGTGTCCTTTGTAAAGTACTCAACAGCATATTAGTTTGAAGACATAACGATTAAAGAGCAACTAAGCAAGCAAAGCCCAAAGTCCTTACTTCAGTTTTCATCACTGATCATAGCTTTGTTCTTGAGTTCAGTTGTAGGAACTTTGGGTAAGACCTTACCCTGAGCAGTATCAAGTACCTTTGCCTTCTATGTCAATGGCAGAACTCCATGCTAAAGTACTTTGGAATTAGAACTGGTCCACAGTGAAGCTCTATGTGAGGCTGATTAGAAGTCTTGGATAATGAGTACTTTTTAAATAGAATGAACTGTTGTTCTCATGTTTGTTTTAATGAAAAAGATTAGGAAAAGAATTTTCTTCTAAAAGTTTAACCCTCACGTTTATGCAATAGTAGGACTTTGAGTTTAAATGCAGGCAATATGATTGAATTATTTGTGTAGCAGCTTTCATGTTGGTTTTTCCTATGGATTTATTAGTGTGTCAGTTTTTGTGCTGGAAGCCAGATTCTTCTGTGTATTGCGCAGTGCTTAGCAGAAGACCTGGTTGGACTCTTAAATCAGCACTTAAGGTGTAACCCTCGGTGGGATTCATACCCTTTACTTCCCAAACTAATAAGATTTATAATCTGAGTTTCATTTTGCAACCTGATGCTTTCAGTTGAGGTGATTTCTTCTTTAGGGACTCAAGATGTTGTGGTTCATATAGCATAGGCAAGAGTTGAGTTCACACATCCAAAATGTCCTCTGGCAACTTCAAGCAATCTATTAGACTTCTCTGTATTCTTCTATACTTGCAGGTGTCAGGTTTGGGATGCAACAGCACTTTTACATGCAGAGCAAACTGTTAACATGTCATTTGTTCAAGGCAAACTGTCTGTGACAGTATAGTCTAGCTAAACAAGAGATTTATGCTATCAGTCTGTGTAAGTCTGTCTGAAGTCCCTTGCCTGTGTGAAAAATACAAGGGTCTTCCTTAGCAGACAAGATATGCTCTTTACTGCAGAAAGAAAATACACATCAGGAAGAGAGCTAAAATATATGGTATTTTTATGGGCACTATAACCTAAGAAAGCTTTGACCAAAAATGGAATCAGTCCCCAGTGTTTGACATTTCTTCAATGGGTAAATTGCCCTAATGTGATGTTATGTCTTTCCTCTAAATGTTGCTTTATCACTTCTTGAGTTATCTGACAGTATATAGCCTTTATCAACTTTTTTCCTTCGTGTTACTTCTGTTTAATCCTTGACAAACACAACTCACGTGACATGGCTGTCCCAGAATGCTTGTGACAGTTTTTTTTCTTGCTTATTAAAGCTACAAGCAAGCATGACAATGCATCATTTTCCTAATCAAACTAGCCACTTAATAAAAATACAAGGAAGTCAATCTCTGTTCTTCGCGTTTGGTTTTTAGGTCTCACCACTAGGTGTGACAGCTCTGCAAATATGTAAACAGATGATGACCTTCAAGGTATACTCCACTCCAGTTAATGTTACTAGGACTAGTTCAATGTCTAAAGCCAGGAAGAAAACTAGGGAATTTTGTGGTAGTTTTTGGTTTTTTTGTTTTCCCCACAATTTGTTCACTAAGCTGCTTAAGCGATACGAAAAAAATCTTTGTTGGATGTTAAAATAATTGTTAGGGAGCTAAAACAAAAACATGTAAGGAAGGTATTAGAATATTGAGAAACAGTGGCTAGATGTTATCAGTTTGGAAATTTGTCAGCTCATGCCAGTAACTCAAATGTCTTCCTTAATCACTCACCATATGCAGTTACAGTGGTAGGAAATACTCTTTGACCAACTTCTTGGAACTACTTTTGTCCATTCTGCTTTTCTTTACTTGTTAGAGATAATGGAATCTGTGCATTAGTCACTCTTCTTGGCCTTTCTGAGATCGACAGTGTGGATAGAATAAAAGTTTTGTTGAGGAAAGGAGGCAGTGCCTGGTATACACAAGCCTTCATTTGATGAAAGAAGAATACCTGGGCTGTGGTGACCAGAAGGTCTGCCTAGGACTGGATTTTAGAGATTTGTTGGTTTGCTAACTGGATTGTTAATCTTTCCCATTATCAGCTTGGTTTCACGCACTCAGATCTGTTTGCTGATAAATTCTGAATGAAAAACTTGCTTATCTCAGTCAGGGAAATTTTGTAAAGATTTACAGTTAAAGTTTTTATTTAAATATCCCTATATATCAGCTCTGCATTACACAACATATATTTGGCCACACTACTGTTTGTACTCTTAATTATACATTTTCCAGGACTATATTTTTTGTAAATTGTTCATGCTACATTAAAATGGCTGTGAATTACATATACTTCATTCTCAACAGAGAATATACTACATTCCTCTTTCACATGCAGCATGAATTCTTTTAATTGGCATTTCCCATCTGGTTCAGTGGGAACTAAAACTAAAATGTAATGTACTGTGTTAACTTTGAGTTCATAAATTCAGTAGCAATATGTTTGCGCTCTACTAATAAACAGCTCTCACCACCTTAGGTGATAGTGTATTTTAAATTTTGTTATAAATATTTCATATAAGTATTTTAAATGTCATTTTACTATTAATCATTTACAGGCTCATTTTTTAAAAGAAAATACAAAACATAGGCATTATAAATTGACTTAGAATTATCATGGCTTTTATGTTTAATTGTGAGATTCTGTACATTACAATATTTCACTCGTCTAAGGAAACTGCGTTCCTTTGAAGTCTGCTTTTCTGAAGTCGAAGATTACATATTGTTTGCTGTTTGAGAATTTGAAACCTAAGCATTGAGTGGTTTAAGTGATTATAAAAATTAGATAAAGAACTGACCAGCACCCACATTGATTCTGATTGACATTGCTTTACTTCCCATAGAACATCTTTACTAAGTATTAGCCAGACAGGTTTCTTCTTTCCTTAAACTAAGTGAAGATTGGACCTCTCATTTGATGAGCACAGGCAGGTTATGTATTATACATTCAAGCTTATGGTTGACCTTTGGATGTGCATAAATGAAAAAAGCAGCTGTTTGAATTGCACTTTGCAATCCCTTGGGATTAAAAATTGGGATGCCATTTAATACGTGCTTATTTAGTGGATATGATTTGTTAGGCCCTTTCTAAATATTGAAGAAGAGAGAATCTTTCCTAGAGGATCTTACAAGCTGTCAGAAGGAAAATGGGGTAGGCAGAAGTTAAGGACTAGGGAAAAACAATGGAGACAATCATATATGATTTTCTTTCCCCCTTCAGAACAGCAGTGATCTCATGAACAGTTACTGAGTGTGTACGTATTAGTGTGTGCAAATAACTTCAAGTGTTTCCTGTTATGTCTTGTGCTCCCTAGTTCTTAAAGATTTTCCATCTTAGCAAAGTTTTGTAGGGCTTCTGTCTATACATACATGTAACTATTTTGTAAGTATTGTCATAGAAAATGTCACTAGTGTGCTACATGTCCTCTTTCTTAAATCATGAAGATGCTTGTGAGAGCTAACCTAGTAGACACTGTGTGGATGGATACAGCAGTGCCATATGACAGGTCTGCATGGGTGTTATGCTCCTGTTCCTAGGGCTGCAGGGCACCTAGTCTTCCTGGCCAGGAGAAGAGCTGCCTAGGCTTTGGTCCTTCGGTAAGAATAAATAAATATTGTGGGTGGAATTCAGGTGTATCATCAGAGAGGCTGAAGTGGTTAGAAAAGTGTAACTAGAGAAAATTCAAAGGGAGAAAATACTGCTGAACATGTTCCATTAAACAAAGTACCCATTTAGCTTGTTGTGTTATGTAACATTGCTAAATAAATCTTCTCCCTGTCCCGAGCAAGTGTTCTTGGGGACTTGTGGTCTAATCACTGGATTTGCTTATCCTGGAAGCACAGTGGAATGCTGTCTGACCTTTATTTCCCGATGATGTAGCACAAATATTTATTCAAATGACATTTTTATGCTGACAATAGTGATAGCTTGTTATGGTGGAACACGTAAAGTTAGCTTTGCTCACATGTTGCCTTCATAATGCAGATACATTAAGCAAACAGGGTTGGAGACACTGGTGTTGATAAACAGTCATGTAAGTGTCTGCTGCCCCTCCGAGAGTAAAGTGGGCTCTAATGTTTAATTTTTTTAAGTCTTGTACAGTAACATTCTCAGTGGATAATCTTACTGAAGTGCAAAGGTTAGGAACCCAGTGAAGTCATTTAACTTTTTCCAAAGGTACATTACAGAGCCTCCTAACCTATAATAATAGGAATCCGAAAACATGGGAGGGTGACCAATTATACTTAAATCTGGTCAGTGTTTTGTTTTATGTGGTTGTATGCTGGCTATTTTTTGACTTGTTTGGATCATACTGGCTAAGTGTTCCTGTCCAGTAATACTCATTTTACCCCAACCAGCTATTTAAACCAAGTATATTCTGGTTTTGTTATTGAGCAGAAGGACAAGCACTTCCATCATGGTTAGTTGTTTTGTGGATTTTGGTACCCACCCATTTATTTTGGTTTGTCCTAATCTATATTTATCTGTGGATGACAAGATGAACTTGAAAAAAGAACATGTTTAAAGTTGCATACCAGCTCCCAGGATATAAATCATATTGGGCTTTCAGCTCTTTCAAGCTTTCATAAACAGTGCTTGCTGAAAGACTGAATCATATTTTTCTGAGACTTTAGTTCATGTCAAACATTTAATTTTTAACAACAGTGGTCAGTTTCCTGATGTGAACACATGATGCTGGCCCCAGAGACTTCAGCTTTCTTTAGCTGTCATCATAACAATTTTTCTTTTTAAAGATATGCTCACAGCAAAATTAGAACTGGGTTAAAGATTTTTAAAGTAATTCAGACCACAGTGGTCCTAAAGCAATGGTCTACTTGCAGTGAGAGTGGAAACTCTGAACTAAGCCTGCTCAGCTTGCCTAAGAAGAAAATAAACTAAGACATTAGAGTTAGTCAATGACATACCGCTCTGCATAGTGGTAAAGGGAAAGGTTGACCTCTCTTATGCTGTTTAAAGGACTAGATTGTCACTTGTTTCTGTTAAGACTTACTGCAGAGACATAACAAGAGTTGGTGAAGAGCATGCTGTGGGATCCAGTGCCTCGCAGGGAAGATGAAGTGGTGCAAGGATTTCATTATGGAGTACCCTTGCTTCTCTCCTTAGGAAAAAAAAACACTAACTCAAACAGGAATTATTTCAGGCAGGGCTGCTGCACAGGGAGGTCAGGAGTGTTTATTACAGGGGTTCCTTCTAGTTCTATATTTAAATATACAAAAGGGAATGCAGGAATACATTAAGCATTGTTTTATTCCCAGATTTCTCCATTACTTCTAGGGCCTCACAAATTCTCATTTGCTCCTTGGTTTTCTTGGTTTTATGATTGTCTGAGAATCTCGTCTAAATTTCTCTCTAGATGTTTTCCAATTAATTTATGCAGAGCTAGGAGGAAAATGGTGGTTTTTCCCTTTACATGCTAAAGGGCTATTTACAAATTGCCTCCCCTTGAGGGAGAAGGGAAGTGGTGCCATAGTAGTAAGACACCTTTCTTATTCCCCACCTCTTCTTTCTTCAATGCAGCTTAAAAAATCAAAGTAAACAAAATAGAAATAGGTGGTAGACATTGATTTAGGGGGATCTAATAGTTAACTCATGGCTTTTTTTCCGAGTCCCAAAGATATCCAATAATAGACTTTACTAAGAGCTTAATACAAAATCTGTTGAAATTGATCAAAAGATGCCCAATGGCTCCAATATGTATCGCATCTCAAATGAGTGCAGATTGATAGCAGCTTGCTCACCTTAAAAAAAAACAAAAACAAAACAAAAAAAAACCCCACAACCAAAAAACAAACCCCAAACCAGAACCCTATGCTAGTTGGATTTCAATATAAACTTCTTAACTCATATTGGATTCATTGTAATTGTTTAGGATTTGGGTTTGTTGGAGAAGAAAGAAATCTTATAATTGTGTACAAATGACAGCAATTTTTTGTAGCATGTCTGACTTGAGACTTCAGAAAATGTCATTGTTTCTCCCAGCAAGTGAAGAAACTTTAGCATAATCTTGCATTTTTATATTTTAGTGATTATTTCCATTGCAAACTGGAAAAACGAAGTCACAGTTCATATATGCATTTACATAATGCAGATTTCTCTAATCTTACACTTCTCACTCATAACTCAGACTTCCCAGTCTGATTTCATGCTAATTTAGACTTCCAACTTTCTATATTTTGTCAACATTAAAAACATGCCTGTAAGTAACACAGAGCCTGATTTACCCTCCTGCAATACCAAAGTGACTTAAGTTAACCACTAGATTTGTTTTGGTGTCTATGCAGAAACAGAGTTTAGCTTGTAATATATGGTTTTCAATTTTAGAGCTATCATAATAGTAACTAATTTATCTTCTTGTGAAGAAGTAGATTTATTTTAAGCAGGTGAAAGGACACCAGTACAGAGAAGAGCTTTTGACCAGTATATAAGTAGATCCAACCTGACAGCATAACAACAGCTCTGACTTTGCTTTTGCACAGGAAAACCAATAAGGGAGGGAGAACACTGAGTTTCTCCCATGCACTAGTTTAGTAATCAAACATTATATAAAGACAGCTCACTTTATTTTGAAGTCGTGTCCTCATAATGTTTTTTGGTCTCTTTAGAACCTTTTTATTCAACAATTTCGTGCCTGCTGTCTTTTCTTTTCATCTAAGAATTCCTTCCAAATGCTATGAGGTACACTAAAGAGTTCAGCAGTTCCCTTCACCATTGTTGCATTAGCAGATTTCATTCTCAAAACAATTACTTGGCAGCATGAGGTAACAGAGTCATGTCTGAAACCTTTTGTCACAGAGCGGGCTTGTCAGAGACAGTCACTTCTGATCTTGACTTGTACACTGTATTTGGCATTTGAAAGTGTTAGTGTTGGGCTAGCTTTGGATATATTTTTTCTTTTCTAACTGTGCAGCTGAAGATTTGATTATGACATTTTGATGTTTTTGAACTGTTATTTTTCAGTATAGTCAATTCACAATACTAATTCCCCAGTCAGGCATTTAAACTGTAGTCTGTTAATTTTATTCTTAATTTCTATTTGAGAGAGGAGAAAAAAACATACCAGCCAACCAAAAAACTCCACAAAACCCCCAGCCAAACAAATGAACAATACCCCAAACAAACCTTAGAAGGTTGTCGTAGCTGTTTTTCTGGTGAATACTAGAAAAACTGAACTTCATGCTGCTGTCTGACATGAATCTTTTTTTTTCTTGTGACTATTTGATGAAGCTGATATTCCTAAAAGCCATCCCAGGTAATTTGTTACACCTCCTTTTATTCATCAATATATGGTATTTTTCCACCACTCAGGAGATCTGTGAGAACAGGGACTCCATATTTCCTGCAGATATAATCTTCTTCCAATGTTTGAGATACTGTTTTGCCTTTGTTCTCTGAGGATTTGTAAGCCTCTGTGAGCTGTATGGGATTCTCCTAGTGCAGGGAAGGGGGAACTGGGTGAGGAAGTCCTTAAGTCCTAGTTTCTGATGGCTCAGGAACAGGACTGCCATGGAACAAGCAATCACACATAAATGTGGGTTGCAAGCAGGCAAGTGATGGACAACTGGGAATTCCATTGGAAATGTATTGGTCAACTGGGGTCCTTCACCATTTTTTTTTTTTAAATTCATGTACATACCCTCAGAATGTTTTAGTAGTGATAAATTGGGCACTTTCTGCCAGAAACATGTTTCACAGGAAAATTTCTGAGCAACTATCATTATGATTTATAAAGTCCTCAAACCAGGCTACCCAGGAGACCACCTGTAAGTTTATGCCACAACTGAGATGAATGGAAACACCTGACCTGCTTGGCCCTTGTTTCTCAATCTCTCCCCTACACTGCTGTTCCCTGCCCCAGACTGCTGATGTCCATCAGCCTTCTTATGCGTTTGAATGAATGCTGGTGGAAGCTAGCATGCAGTCTGGGAAGTGTGGAATTTGAAGTGTAATGGTGTTCTGGGTAGAGATCAAGTGAAATGTGGGAGAATAGGCTGTGGAATTGTTTGGAATACTTCTGTGCAAGTCAGGTAACAGTGTTCTTTTGGGTGTGAATCAAGGCTGTTGTTTGACGAAAGGTTTTGTGCGTCTATATGTAGGCAATTCACAAAAGTACGTAAAATCCTTTTAATGTGGTATAGTACCTTATAGCAAAAATAATTTTTTTGTAGCAGAAATGATTGAATGTGATCCCTGAATAAAAATATGAAGAAAGGTCTTTCTTCAGCTTCAGTAAGGACTGAACATGCAGAATCATCCCTAGGAAACAAATCTGTTGAGTAAGCATGCATCACTTTTCCGCAGTCAGCTTTCATGTCACAAGAAAAAATAAACAGAAGTACCACAAATTGGTTGGTCTGTGTCTCTGTTTAATTTTGTTGAGGTAATTCTTGCTCTACCCTTCCTAGCCAACAGATTTCCTACTGTGTTTTCTTGTGTTTCCTTTTTACTTTTGATCTTCTTCCAGTTAACATCCAGTTCTAATATGGGAAAATGATCCTTCTCCATAGGTGGCCACCCGCAGCTTGCTGTATATAGACCAGCAGAGCTGGTCATTTTGCAGAGGTCACCTATTCCTCAAGTACAGCCTCCTCTGGAGGACAGAGCAGTTATTCTCCAGTAGCTGTGCAGAATGATTTGAATCCAGCACATGAACAATCATTGGAAATTATGACTGATGCTGTACATGATTACAGTGTTGAAATAAGTATTTTTCTTTGTGGAGAAATATCACAAGAGCTTTTATTGCTGGGTTTAGATCTGCACCAAAAGTTCCCTCCGATTACAGAGTGCCCCCTGCTGAGATCCTGCTCGGCGCTAAGGCAGAGCGGAGAGTGCCATCTACTGCTCCTTACCTATAAAATGAATGATTCTCCCTTTGTGTTAGAAAGGCTTTAGTGTTGCTCTTTCCAATGTGGGAGTTCAGGGTCAGTTGCTGGCCTGTGTGTTTGCCAGCCTTATGTTTCTGCACCGACTTGTGAAGGTTGCATTGCAGCTGAAGGTGAACGGTGAGTCTTCCATGGCAAGGAAGGCTCCAATGAATGACTACTCAGCAGTGCTCTGTGGGTGTGGGAAAGCGATGTCCTGCATGAAATGTCATTATCATCCATTCTAACATATTATATGCAGCTGTCAATGATGGCAGTAGTAGCTCTTCTACCTGTTTTCCTGCAGATGTTGACCTGTTGTGGGTATTCAGAGAGGCTGGGTAACTTGTGTGTGTGATGGAAGGACCACGGAACACGGAAGGAAGATTTTTCTAAATTCAGGATTGAACCGGAAAGAAAATATGATCTACCATTACTGGTGTCAGGGGTTAGAGCCTCAAAGGTTATGTTAATGGTTGTTATTCTTGTATCTGCAACGCAGAACAAGCTCCTCTGGTGTAAGCTGTACGCCTCAGGATGCATATTCCTCAGGTGTAAATAGTTGTATCTTGGATTCATGTATTTCTTTATCACACAGAAAGTTTGATCCTTTCCTAATCTTTTGCTTACTGATCTATACCACACCTTTTGCAATCTCATCCTTAGTCCCTCTAGAATGGAACTGCAATGCCAAGCTTGCATCACCTTGTAAAATCTTTCCCAGCTTTTCCAAACAAGGAGCTTTTATCTACTTGCCTGCTACTTGAGCAAGGACTTTAGGTACTTAAACTGGATGCTTGTCAATTGCAGCTTAAAAAAAAGGAGGGGGGAGGTTCAGCTGGTGTGAGAGGGTTTAATGGTTCTTTCACTACGTGGGAAAAGAATATTTCATACAGTAATATAAAAGTACTGCTTTGGGTGGGGTTCACGTTGTACATTGCGTTAAATATCTGTCTGCATAGGTGTGGGATTACAACATTTTAGAGTGTGAGTGCTTTGTCTTAGTTTAAGTAAGCCTAGAAGTGTAGAAAAACTTGGGATGCTCACAAGTGCATATTGGTAGTTTTTCTTGATACACAGTTTTGAATGCTTTGACTTATCTTTTTACTCCTCTTGGTAGCCTTAGTCTTTGCTTTTAAATGGGGAACAACAATATGCTAATTTCCATGGTAAAAACTCACTGTCCTGATTATTTAAGCAATGGTCTTCCTAAACCAAAGAAGAGTGAAAGCTGTGACTGTGTAAATTGCAAGAAGTGGTTTTGTACCATAAATTAAGCCATCAATGTAATTGAGTTCTTGGCTTGAGAAGCCGAAAGGTGGACTCACTTTCCTGAAAAGCATTGCTACAGACTTTAGAGGTGTAAATCTTCGTATTAAATTGCAGTGGAGCCAATGGAATGTGGGATAAGAGCAGAGGGATACCTATCAGGAAAGAGAGCTCTGCCTTTTTTACCCTTTGTGGCCAAATAGGAGAATATTCTCCTTGCTGAGTCAAAAAAAACCTCATTTATACATTCATCCAGACCTGTCCTTCACTATTGTGTTAGGAAGACCATGGTATGATCTGTATGAATGACCATAAGGTAGACAAAAGACAGCATATAAAGAATACCCAGGAATCAGGCTTTTAATTATGTCTTCATATATTCATCAAACCCAACATTTATGCAGTGTTGCTGTATCACTGCAGACCTGTTGATATTTAAACTTCTTAGGCAAAAGCCTAAGTATGAATGAATCCAAAAGGCTTTCTAAATCGTCAGAAACACTGCAGAAGAATTGTAATTGCATAGCTCTCCCTTTTTGCTGTGTACCGTGTGTAATGGTTCTTTAAAACAGCACTAATGTAGCAGCCCTTCCCCTTTGTGGATTCTTTACAGCATATTTCATTAAACACATTCGTATTTTACTATTTCTGCTGTACTTAAAATTATGCCCAATAGTTCAAAACGATCTTAGGCTGATAGTTGTTGAAATGCTATATAGCATATACTGCTCAGTCATGGGGAACAAGGACACTTTTTTACATGCATTAGAATGATCAGAGGTGCTTAATTTGATTTTGCTTCTTTCCAGAGACTTACTGTATTTTAGATGTATTTGTAAGTGCATACAGTTGTGGACAAGTATGAAGAAGCTGAAATGCACTGTCAAAAATGCTGTGTCCACTTCCTTTTCTCTTTTGTCACATAATGTATATGACTGGCCAGAAAATTATCCTTTGTCCTGAAAGTCAAGCTTTTGAAATTTTTATTATGATGCAAAATATGAATGAAAGAGCAGGTGCATGCAGTGTGTCTCAATATCTCCTGTAGGAGTTGTTCCACTTGGTATTAATAATTGAATGTCCATCTGGCTATAGGGAGCAAAGGAGAATAGAGCAAGAATGACAAAATAGCCCAGTGACCAGAACAGTCATTTGGGCTACAGGGAAACCCAGGTGCAGTTCCTTCCTTTGAATTGTGCTAAGATGTCTATATTTCTTACAGGACTGTCTTAATCACTAGGCTAAGGACTACTTTGGAACTGCTTTCACTTGCTTGTACATCTCTGATAATTGGGCATCATTTCCAGTCAGAAGGTTATGAGGGCAAATCTTTCCTCAAAAGTTAGTATTTTTCAATAGCAAAGAAGAGTTTTGTCATGTTTTTAGTCAAATCTAATAGTATAGGATTTATAATAATAGTTTGTCATGGCTTCCAATGTATATCAGTGGTAGTCAAGCTTAAGACAAATACAATGAAATAACTTATGGGGAACTAGAACTTGAGAATTTAATTTGCAAGAGTAGGGTGTAATATCATTTATTTCCTATAACTGCTTAGTCTCTAAATTTGACATCTTAAAACTGTTGGAGTTGTTATAATTTCAGATAAAATGTCTTCCCACAGGCAAAAGATAATTTTTCATAAGCTTTTCAAAAACTAATAAAGTAGTAATCTACAGTATTTTATTATTTAGAACCCTAGCCTTGGGGATATGATTTGCCAGGGTTCTTTTATATCTCAATTCAGGGTATACTTGTGAGCAGCCCGTGTGAATATATCTGTCAGTCTTTTCTATAGGTTTTTTCTTTCTGCCAAACGCTGTCTACATTCAGTCCATAGAAACACTACCACCTCTTTAAGTGGTACTGCTCCCTGCAGAGTTTTTAGCCTGTAGGAGATATGATTAGGGGGTGATAGTGTTAAGCACTCCTCCTGTATCTGCTGGCCCACTATGATAACCTTAGGGTTACAATGCATGTCTGACAAATACAATTCCATTGTGACTAGCGCCTTATGGCAATTTAGGAGGCTTATTCATCATTTTACAACAGACTTCTGTCAGGGATTTTGCTTATTTGCCCTTCACTGGTGTACAGTAGTTGTAGGTTTATCTCTAGGAGTCCAGCCCTAATAACCAATAACAAAGTGCTTAAGCTCTAAGCTTCTGCGAAATGGACTTGCATTATACTCCAACTGCACCTTAGCTCTCGACTGATAAGACAATGTGTCTTTGAGAGAGGGAAGGATTTGTATGAACTGATCCTTTACAGTTTGGTGTATGCATTGGTAGAAGATATGGGGAAGCGCATTATGTTCTAAGCATCCAGATCCTAGCTCTTTACGTATAAAATACATCCTTGCCATCGTTAGAAATGTTTCCTTTAAAATATGAAAGTGAAGAGATATCTTGCATTGGAAATTGAACTACAAAGTTGTTTGTAACGATGATGTGGGATTTGGAAGAACTGAATTACTTTTGATGAAATCCCCATGATTATGGTTTAAATTACACAGATTTATTCAAGGAACAACAGAAGTTTGTTTTTTTTATTATTATTCAGATTCCTGCTGGGTTATGGATATTAATTAGGTAGTGGTTCCAGATGAAATCCAGGAGAGAGGAAAAAAAATGTTACTCACATTTTAATAACCTAGAGAATTTTAAGTGGCTAACCATATTGTTTACTATATATCAGTCTGAAGAATAAAGAATAAAAGCGCATGAATAGACAGCCACACAGCATGGAAGAATAGCACCATACACCCTAGCTAAAGTGCATTGTATATTCAAGGTTTAGATCTTCCACCCAGCAGATTTAGAGCGTGAGGGGGCAACATTTGAGAAGTGTGTACTGAACAAACACAAACATGAGGATTGCTTTTTTTCAGTTTTAAGTGTGAAAACATTAGCTCTCCCTCTATGCCTTTGAAGTCTTCTCTTTCTAGCAAAGCTCTGACAGGAGGGGGGTCTTTCAATTAGTTTCTCACCCATAATGATTTCTTTGAGAAATTTTAATCAGGTTTTCCATCACAGAGTGCATTTGTTGCTGGTACTTGATCTCTTGGCCAGCTGAAGCTTCTCTGTGGTCCTTTATCTCTTGAGCAGTTGGGTCTTTTATAAACTTTCTGGAGTAGTTATTAATCATGGAACTTTTCTACCTTTTTTGAGGTGCAAAACTGCACACAGAGTAAAATGCCAGTGTAGTGACATGAGCTAATTACCTGCAATGTTACTGAGATGAGAGATAGCATGTTAGCAGTAATGCCTACAACAGCGTAATTACTTTCTGTTTCCATTATTTTGTAGTAACCATGTAATTAGCTCACTGTACCAGAAGCTGTCTGCTTTTTAAGGCAACCTGTATTGCTAATCACTAGAAAAGTTTGTGTAAGTGATCTGTAGCCTTTACACTCAGCGTAGCACAGAGTGATTTGAAGGGGCAGCTGTATGCTTGCCCTTTCTGTAGAGGTAAAGAGTAAGGAAGCTGTAGGAGCAAGGGGACTGACAGCTTTGCTGCAACTTCACAAAAATGTTTTAGTAAATTGTTAACTACTTCATCAAGTTTCCTCCGGATTAAAATGCGTCTCTCCTTATTGTCTTGAATCTACTCTACATTAAGAATTTGCATGATTCTTTAAGTGTCAAGTCCCTTAATATAATTTAGTCTCTGATCTTCAGAGGGGATGCTTTCTTATAAAAGCACAACATCAGGAAGGAAAAGGCTCAGCAGGGCCAGATTATTCATTATGAAAGAAATGTTCTTTTGTGGGGCATTTTTCAGGGATGATGCCTTCTTGCAAGGAATTCCTCCCCAGTGCTAGGGAGATGTATTACTTGCATATTACTACGTATTACAGTTCCCTGTGTCAGTAAAAAGGCAGGTCACTGTTGCACCAGTGGTGTCTCAGAGCTGGGGCTGCCATACCCACTGGGGCTTACTGGTCAAGAAGGTCAGGCTGACACTTGGGAGAAGCTCCTGTAACGAGGAGGAAGAGCAGAAATGAGCTGGGTCCCTGCAGAACTGCATGCTGCCTACCCAAGATCACAATGATGGAATTAGTTTAGGATAGTGCCATTTCAGAAAATGGGGCAAAAATTAACACATTTGACACTATTGTACTAAATTATTTCTGCTATTTATGCTCTCTTAAAAGCTGGCTTTTGTGGATACTAGTGAAATCTTCCGTGTGCACAGTACTTTAGGCGAGGGGGAAAGAAAAGATACAAGTGTTGTAGGCATTTAGCAGTTGAATTAGGAATTATTTTGCAGCTGTATTTCCCCCTTGCCTCAATTTAAGTACAAATTCACAAAGTTTGGGGGATAAAGAATATGCTTTTTTATCACCATTCCCTCCTACTTAGTTCCAATTCTGTTGTTAATTAATTATAGATGCTACTTTTTGAGATAATATTGCATAATTCAACAGAAAACAAAAAAGCTTTGTGAAAAGTGGTTATTAAATTCAGCTTTAGATATTTGATACCGTTTCCAAGTACCTCTTTATTTATTTGAAAAAAGGAATCCTCTTGAAATGTGCTCTTTCTTCTTCCCCTCTGTGGCCTTGGAGCTGGTCCCTCTGAGCACTGCTTGTACATTAATTATTATGGTAAGTAGGGAAGATCAGGTGATAACACAGATACTCTTAAAGCACACCATCAAGACTTCAAGGTAGGCAGCAGTGCTACATGGTCATAAGCTATATGCTGCCTGATTTATTTATTTTTTTGTTAATGCACCAGTAAAAACAAGACATTCTTTAGCTCCTGTTTGATCCCTCATTCTAGTTCTGTCCTTGTGCTCTATGAATTGCCCCGTTGTGTGCAGGAGGCACAAAGTCAGGACCTAGGAGTAAAAGCACCTCCTGATCTGCTGGACCGGTCATGCCAAAAACCACCTAGGTTTAATTCCACAGAGAGCACTCAAGTTATGCTAAGCATTATTTGGGGTCTTTTCTAAACCATTGCATTGCTCACTGCTTTATAAAGTGTCTAGCATGTATTTTTTGTCTTCCACGAGCTGCGCGTCTTTGAGCAGGAGTTCTGTGAGTGAAAGGAAGGGGGAGGCCCCAGCATGGGCTACTTGATCTCTTTTTCTTTCCTCTCAAGTGCTGGTAGTAAGGCACTCTGCCTTTGCAAACAGTAGGGACCCTGTTGCTGGGACAAAGGGGAAACACATGGAGACTAAATAAGCAAGATTATTAGTATCTGGATATTTTGGAGTGCACTGACATTTCAGCAGATAGTTATATATACAAGATGCATCTTTTTCACTAGCAACATTAAGAAGGTTTAACTGGATCTCGCAAGTTCAAGTAGTGCAGCAACCCAACATTTATTCCAAACATTTCTTTATCAGCTGTTGATTAGAACAGATCCCTCATAGTTAAAGGGTTAGATTATAATTTGTTGTTGGGTGAAACACCCAAGGTATCGTAACTCAGTTTCATGGACTACAATCTATTTTTTTCTTCCTTTTGAATTCAGCTTCAGTATAGTTCTAGCATAGCAAAGTTTGTCGCTGAGTAAAATAATTTAGAAGCCAATCAACATTTTTATTTGAGTTTCTCTTTATCTCACCTTATACTGGGACTCCATATCAGGTTCTGTTGTCCCTTCCATCTGTTGTGTCTGATCTGGTGGTGCTGAATAGATAAAACCCCATGCCTGGCTTGAGGAGTGTTACGTACCCATGAGGCTGCTTTTCTTTCTCTTCTTGCCTATTTTCTAGATAAAATAATATGCAAAAGCAAAGAAGAGAAGGTAAACATACTGAAACCTCCATGAGGTGTCCTATCTCATGGAGACCAGGATGCTAAGCTGCAGGAATGCTGGTGGTTTTGATATTCATTAGCTGTAGACCTTTCACTGCCATTGAGACCAGCACACAACTGTGTTGGGATCTTGTTCTGCATCTTCTCATTAATTTAAAAAAAATAATAATTTGGCAGTGTAACAGAAAATTGTCAACAAAATTCATGGATTTTAAAAGGTATAATATTTACAAACCATTTGTAGACAGTGACTTGAATACTGCAAATATTTACTGTTTTGACACAGTTGCCCACAGCATTCTCCTAAAGAAATTAACTGCTCTTGACTTGGATGGGCATACGCTTCGTTGGGTTAAAAACTGGATAGATGGCTGAGTCCAAAGAGTTGTGATCAACGGAGTTAAATCCAGTTGGCAGCCAGTCATGAGTGGGGTCCCACAAGGCTCAGTACTGGGGCCACTCCTGTTTAATATCTTCATCAATGATTTGGACCAGGGCGTGGAGTGCACCCTTCGTAAACTTGCAGATGACACCAAGCTGGGTGGAGTGTCGATCTGCTTGAGGGAAGGGAGGCGTTACAGAGGCATCTGGATAGGCTGGATTGCTGGGCCAAGGCCAATGCCATGAAGTTCAATAAGGCCTCACCTTGAGTACTGCATCCAGTTTTGGGCCCCTCACTACAAAAGGGACATGGAGGTGCTGGAGAGGGGGACAGAGGCTAACAAGCTGCTAAAGGGCTTAGAACATAAGCCTGAGGAGGAAAGACTGAGGGATCTGTGCCTGTTTATTATAGCAATAGCTTCCTTTGAATTACATCTTTGCTGATGTCAAAACACTTTGCTTGCAGACTGGTAACTGTTCCTTCCATAGGGCAAAAGGCCAGCATTCAAACCTGCTAACAAAGTGAGATTCATTCCAATGTGTGTTTTTAGGGAGTAGTTGAATTGCAAAGTTGACTCTTATTAAAAGAGAGCAATGAGAAAACAGGTAAGTTATCTGTGCTCTTGCTTGCCCTTCTCCTAAAATAGCAATTATACCACTACTGATGTGCCAAGCTAATCTGCATTTTTGATTTGTCTTTTTGAAAAGTACACATTTGGTTCTGGGACATGTGTCTGTGTGTTGCTTAACAGTGACTTGGCAGAAAGTACCTAGCACCACTGTTGTGCTAATGAGTCAGCTCCATAGGAGACAAAGGTGATGACAACCGTTGTGGCCTTGGTGACAATTCCCCCATCACAGTCCATTCAGGCACTGCCTGCCCTAATGGGGAAAGTTTGCTGCCACTGGTAGCTGCAGAACAGCAGAAGAAAATAGGGGCCAACAACCTCCAAGACCCAAATGTTTGTAATTTCATCCCACT